>CM046436.1:21663106-21803312 GCA_025506505.1 Flaveria sonorensis
TAATTAGGTTAACAATGTGATTATTAAGTTAGCTTAGTGATTTGAATGTTACTGTAATGTTATCGCGTAACGTGAAAACGTGGCATATTTATTCGGGTGTTTTGTGATAATGGGAATTATGCATGATTGTATATTTGTGATTAATAATAATTGTGTTTAGTAGTTAAAACTATTTAAAATCTATTCAAAAAGCTTAATTTTTATAAAATACAAAATGCAAGGGTTAAAGGGTATTTATGCAAAATTGAATTAATAAAACAAAAAAACTCCAAACCCTAATCCCACCCTCGGCCGCGATCACCTCCCCCACACACCACACAAACCTGCGATTTCAGCCCAAGAACAAGCAATCACATTCGAATTTGATCGATTTCAAGGCATACAACAAGTTAGAAATCATCAATTGCAAGCCATTACACTTTTAAAGGTTAGATTTTTTGCATGTTTTTGATGGTTTTTTCATGGTGGCCGAACCCTAGTTCGAAAATCTGCAATTGGGTGTTAATTCTTTCGTTTGGTGTTTTATGATGTTAGTTAGTTTGTTGATGCTAGTTAACGTTGTTATGCAAGAAAGTTTGGATTTTGGTTGTGTTGTTCATAGGGTTATCTTGGCCGTGAGTTTTGAGGCAATTTGGATCAAATTGGATGTTGAATAATGGTTGTTTGATGTTGTGATTATGTTAGTTTGTATTGTATATATATTAGTTAACGGTCGATTTTACAAGAAAGCCATGATTTTGGGTGCATTGTTCATAGGTTTACTAATATAGTAAACTTTATTTGGCATGAATTGGTGATTGGATGATGTGTGAATGTTATGGATGTGTTGTGATGATTATTAGATGCTAGATGGTTGATATGAATGTTGGAATTCAAGATGCATGTTGTAGTTCATACCTTACTAAAGATAGTAACTTTTGGGTATGAAAGTTGATGAATCATGATGTTAGGGGGTTGTTGATCATGTTTAGATGTTGTCATGGACTTGAAATGGTATATAATGATGAATTCATGAATGTTGTGTGAGTTTGATGAATTTGGGATGAACTTTCCCAAAAGGGAACTTAAACTTGTGCAAATCCTTGAATTGGATGATTTGAGCATGTTTGGGATATTAGGATCATTGCTAGTGTGTTCATGAGGGTTCTAGGTGACTAAATGTGTTGTTTATGTTGTATGAAATGTTGATTTGGGTTGTTATCTGTTTTGGCCTGTTGTGATTTGCATGATTTGTATGATATCTAGTTATATGATGATCTAGGTAGTACATGTGGTGGTGATGTGCTATATGTAATCAAGTGGTATGTTGATCATGTATGATATGCTGTTGTGTTAGTTAATGAATTATCACCTATAATGTCACCAACGGGTCCAACGGGTCAACTGGGTCAAATGTGTCTTGTATTCTTAACCTTGAGGTTCCTTGGTTTGTAGAGCACTTAGGGTTTCGTGTTGTTTTTGTGCACACGTACTTATGTACTCTTGTATTTCTAGGTGACCTTTGAAGGTTGTGTTCCTTCTTTCTTTCAAAGTTAACTCTAAGTTAATTCTCGTTCCTTGCGCATACCAGGTGAGTTCTTGCCCCACTCTTTTACATAAATCTCTTTTGGGGGAGATGCATACTGTTTACAAAAGCTTTTATTTATGAGTGTGTATAATATTGATATAGTGTTGTTTACCATGGAAAGTCCTCACACTTTCGCGATTGTTAATATTGACTAGCGGGGAAATTTTGGTAGTACTACTGGGTCTGACGAGCCCCACCTGTGCGACTCGAGGTCAAACGGGTGCAATTTGTCCTATCACAATTTCGTCACGACCTGGTAAGTCTGAACGGGAGGCAACAAACGTATCATCAGCTTCAATCGCGAGATCACTATGATTAATATTTTTTATGTTAATAGACTAGCTATCTATTGCAATACACTACTATGCTCTGAAAACTATTGATTGGTTTATATTTTAACGCAAACTCTTGAAACTCACCAACCATGTGTTTGACTTGTTAGTATGCTATTCTCAGGTTAAGGTTGCCAGTTGCCTAGGAGCACGCACGTCAGCATTGTGAGTTGTCTACATTTGCATTGTTTACAAATTGGGTTATTTTCATTTATACATTTGTGTTTTGGGGCGCGTTTGTTTTGCGCATTCTCGTTACATATTACTTGTTTTGGGTTTTCCAGTTTTTAAAACACTTTCCGCAGTATTTTAACGTTGGACTCTGGTTTGTTTATTAATCATATAGAGTCGTTCTTGGTAACTAATGACTGAGATCCTGGTATGTCACGCGCCTCGCGGTAAAAACCCCGCACGCGGATTTTGAGGGGTGTGACACACGTCCTATGAAACTGAATTTCAGAGTGAGAGAAAATGGGCGGGACCCATCCCTTTAACACCATCCACATTTCTCTAATATTCATCAGCATTAGTAAATGCAGATGAACAAACTCTAACCGCATTTGTAAATACGGAAGAAGGAACTTCATCCGCATTTCCCAAATGTACATCCGCATTTGTAAATGCGGATAATAACTCCAGCATTTCCATAAATGCTCATCCGCATTTGTGAATGTGGATGATCAATCTCATCAGCATTTCCTTAAATGCTTATCCGCATTAGTACATGCGGATGAAGTAATTCCTTCAGCATTTCACCAAATGCACATCCGCATTAGTAATACGGATGTGGAACATTCATCCGCATTTCCTCCTCGTAACACTTACCCATTAGATAATGCGGATGAACAAAAGAATACGGACAAAACCTTGTATTGTTTTGTTCAACCATTTGAATAACAATACAAAGTATTCTCTCTTTAGAATAATTATCCATAAATTTATTCATAACCTAGTGCAAATATTTAGAAACTCAATTCTAAATACTTCAAGTGTCAATATTTATTTACATGATCATATCATAAAATAAAATATTGTAGGTGTTTGTCTAGCTTGTTATTGGGTATGACACGACTTGGATCATAACGTACTAGCCACATCAATTTAATGTGTGTCTAGGCAGACCGTTCCCAACAGAACAACAAAGTTTAATTAGAATATTCGGTTAATTCAATTTCTAATGGGATTGGATGAAGTTTATCAACCGTTGAGGTCTTCTATTCTAGCAAAAGATCCTTTACCTTCTGTAAAGGCTGCCTTTGCCCCAATCTTAGGAGAAGAATATCATCGGGGAATAGCTTCATTCAACAAAACTCAACCAGCTACTTTTGTTTCCAAAGTAAATAGTGCAAAGAAATCATTTTCAAAAAATTCTCACTTAAAATGCACAAAGTGTAATAAAATTGGCCACACGGTTGAAATATGTTATGAAATAGTTGGGTATCCTACAACCTATAAGGGAAAAATGAAAGCCAAAAGTAATTATGCTGCTAATGAATCTTCAAACAATGTTAGCACTCCCTAACAGTTCTATGTTGATCAGTTTGCAAAACTCATGTCATTAATTAATCAATCTGTCAATGAGGAGCAAGGAAGCTGTAATGTGGCAGGTAATTGTCAGTTCACTAGTTATGTGTCATTTTTTTCGGAACTACAAATGCAAATAATAACAACTACAAATGGTGGATAATTGACTCTGGAGCCGACCAACACATGGTTGAGTCTAATAGATCAATGTTTGATCTTAATGGCGTGTCCAATTATGGCATGTCAGTTGGTCACGCTAATGGAACCAAAGCAAAAATAACCTTAATCGGTAAACTTAAATTGGCTAAAGGAGTCATTTTATGTGATGTTCTTGTAGTTCCTGAATATTGACATGTATTTCTTGAATTTCATGTGCAATAATAGTGTAGGTCCTTCTCAGGATGATCTTAATTTGTGGCACCCTAGATTTTGTCATCCATCTCACCAAGTTCTAAATGTTTCATAACATGATCTTAATCTAAATCAAACAAATCTATTCCTACCTTGTGAAATCTATCACAAGGCTAAACAAACTAGAAATCCTTTTCCTTTAAGTGAAAATAAATCCAACATGTTGGAGATTTAATTCACCTTGATTTATGGGGACCATTTAGGGTCACTAGTAGGGATGGATATAAGTTTTTTTAACCATTGTGGATGACTACTCTAGATGTTTTTGGGTTGGTTTACATGCTTAAGTCCAAGGATGAAGTATTCTTCAATGTTTAAAGGTTTGTGAAGCTCTTAAAAACCCATTTTGCAAAAGATACTAAATGCTTTAGAACTGATAGTGGCACGGAATTCGTAAACAAAGAGTTCAAATTATATTTAAAAACTAATAGAATACTTCATCAAACTGCATGTGTTTACACCCCCCAACAAAATAGAATTGTTGAGAGGAAACATAGGCACTTGCTAAATGTTGCTAGATCTTTATTATTTCAGAGTGCCATCTCTCTAAATCTGTAGTCTGAATGTGTGCTAACTGCTACCTACTTAATTAACAGGACCCCGTCCTCTGTGCTGAATGGAAAGACACCTTTTGAATTGTTTTTGAAAAAAAACCTCCTCTTTTACATCTTAGAGTTTTTGGTTGTGTTTGTTTTGCTACAAATTTAAATCCAAAATCAAAATTTGAAAGTAGAGCCTCCAAATACGTTTTCATAGGGTATTCATTTGAAAAAAAGGGTATACACTTTTATCTCTATATGATAAATTTGTGTTTTACTCAAAGGACGTTAAGCTCTATGAAAATTATTTTCCTTTTAAGGATAACAAAATTGATATGTCAAACATTGATGATCTAAATAATTTTAATTTTTTTGATGAGTGTTTTGCAACCAATAACTCTAAGACTAAAACTATCTTGCCCAATGGTGATGGGGAGGGATCCAAGGATGATGGCAACCTTAATGGTAATCTTGAAACTCCTGTTAATAGCATGGGTAATTTAGTTGGTACATCAATACGAACACACGGTGAGGATCAAGGTTTCACAATTGAACCCACCGGCACTATTGGGGCATCGAAACCCGTTGGTGCAACAAGAACAACACACGATGATCAAGATTTTATTAATCTTGCAACTTCCAATGAGGAGTTTTAGGAAAATTTAAACTCCCCTGAAGGCCCTGAAACAACAACTTCTGGTGTCATTCGAAAATCTAGCAGGCTAAGTACCTTACCTAGAAAATTCAATGATTATGAGGTTGAGGGAAAAGTTAAATATGGGGTAGATAAATATGTTAACTATGCTAAACTTTCCACCCTAAATCTCTATTTTCTTTCATTACTTGATAAAATTATGGAATCAAAGTCTTATTAGGAGGCATGTAAGCATGTTAATTGGGTTAATGCAATGAATAGTGAAATAAAAGCTCTTATAAGAAACAAAACTTGGGAAATTATTGACTTACCAAAAAACCAAAAAGCCATTGGATGTATATGGGTCTATAAGATTAAATACAAATCTAATGTTGAGGTTGAACGCTACAAAACAAGGCTTATAGCAAAAGGGTATAGTCAATGAGAAGGTTTTGATTTTGACGAGACCTTCTCCCCAGTTGTAAAAATGGTGACTATTAGAAACATAATTTTTCTTGTTGTTCAGTCTAATCGGATACTATTTCAACTTAATGTTAATGATACATTTTTATACGGGGAGTTAAAAGATGATGTCTACATGACTATACCTGAAGGGTTTGTGTTCACCTCTAAAGATAGAAAAGTGTGCAAGTTGGTGAAATCCTTATATGGGCTAAAACAAGCCCCTAGACAATGGAATGAAAAACTAACTTCCACCCTTATTTGTGTTGGTTTTAAACAAAGCAAAAATGATTTTTGGTTGTTTGTAAGAACTTTTGATTCTAAAAAATTGTTTTACTTGTTTATATGGACGATATAGTTATCACATGATACTGTGATACTCAAATCGTTAAGGTAAAACACAAATTAAATCAAAGTTTTTTAATTAAGGATTTGGGTATGCTAAAATATATTTTGGGAATTGATGTCATTGAAATTGAGTCCGGTATGTGTCTATCCTAAAGAAAATATTGCTTAGAACTCTTAAGTGAATTAGGGTTACCAGGGTGTAAACATGTGGGGTATCCTTTGGAGCAAAATGTTAAAATCTCTGATGAAACAAACCACGACAAAAAGGATTTTAACTGAATATCAATCATTAATTGGGAAACTCATTTATTTAACTCCAACCCGTCTTGATATCTCTTACACCGTTCAATGTCTTAGTCAATACATGTACAAACCTCTTAACTCTTAGCTCGCACCTACAAGTTGCCTTAAGATTACTAAGGTACCTTAAGACAAGTCCGGGTAAGGGTATTTTTTATAAATAAGGAACTAGTATTGATTTAAAATGTTTCTCAGACTCAGATTGGGGAAAATGCTTGACAACCCGTCGATGTGTTACTGGATTTTGAATCTTTTTGGGTGATTATTTGATCTCTTGGAAAAGTAAAAAAACAAAACACAGTGTCTCGCTCATCAGCCGAAGCTGAGTATCGAGCTCTTAATATGAAAGGATGTGATATAATTGGATTCTAAAACTCCTTGATGATCTTCAGGTCGGTTACTCTTTCCCTGTAAATCTTTATTGTGATAATAATGCAACTATCTTGATTTATGCAAACTCGATTTTTCACGAACAAACATTTTGAGATTGACCTTTTCTTTTTAAGGGAAAAGGTTATGGCTGGAATTTTTAAAATAAATAAAATTGATACAACTGATCAACTTGTTTGGGAATTAAATTAAGGGAGGGTGTTAAATTATATACATTCAATTTAACTATAATTAATCTTTATTTGTTTTCTTTTTTGTGAGATTTCCTTTTTAAATAAATGTTAAGGGGCTTGGAGTATTTTTTTATAATGTTCAAGGGCTGGTGATATCTTTGACATTCTTATTTAATCAAGAATCTTCCTAAAGAAAAAGTGAGCCCCAAGAATAATCTATTTCTTTTCTCCTTCATTGATGTCATACACATACAAGTTCAAGAAGGGTTCCATCCAAGAATTCAAGTTTGTGGCTTCATCATTATTCTATTTTCTACAATTTAAGATTCTAGCAACTTTGTTCTTTAGTCTTTTTTTATTTGATTGTATTAATCTGTTGGATCGTTTATTTGTTCAATTTATGTAAGAACTCTGTTCTTTGGGTATTGATTCTTTAGATTTATACCATAAATTTGTCAAACACACAATAGAATCCTTCATGGATCTTCATAATTAGAACCACAACAACAATCTACATCAAGCAAAGTTAAGTCAAAAGATAATCATCAAGAATCATAATAATTGATAATTATTGAAATAGAGAATCCTCAATATCAAACAAATCAAGGTCCACCTTTGAGAAGCGTTAGTAACAACTACAACTAGAATCAGAATAAAAATAACAACATTGATCTTAGGGACCACATACAACAATGATTACCACACTATGAGGGGGATGGAAACTGGAATGAGAATTGGGATTATCACAATGATAGACAAGGATAATAACAACAATGGTGGAAATGGATATGAAGAAAAATAGTTAGGGTCAAAATCAAAATGTTGGAGGAGGACATGGAGCACAAAAGTGGAACTACAACTTTCGGCCTAAATAAAATCCCCATGATAACAATTTTGGAACTCCTAATTATGGTCAAGAAGGACGAAAAGGGTCAATACTTTATGATCACCGGCTCTTGTGGGTATGGCTTCTATTTATTTAGACACATAATCCACAGTGACAAGAATGTAAAGATAACCATACGACTTTGGAAATGGCCTCATAAAATCGATACGCTACACGTTAAAATCTCACTACTAAGATAGGAATAACGGGCATCTCAACTCATTTGGTTATACCACCAACTTGTTAGATGTATTGTTTTGCAAACTTAAAAAAAGTAAGAAAAACAAACCACAATCTAAAACCTTATGACTAGTTTTTCTACCATTAATATGACTTCACATGCTTATGAGTGAGCATGTGGTAAATCTAAAATACTTTGCTTGAGCCAAGAACTGATGATGAGTAGGAAGACATGAAAGAAGGAGGCGGTGCGTCCATGTGCACGAAAAGCCATCTTGAGGGATTATGAGAGGGAGGAAGTGCACCGACGTCCATGGAGAGGGGAAGAAGTCAGCGCGGTGGAGATACGCAACACCAATGTGGAAGAGAAAAGTCGATGCGATAACACACCCAACACCAATGTGAAAAAAAAAAAGTTGTCTCTAAACTGCTTAACAAAGTTTTAGCCCATGTAATATCACATCTGTTATAACAAAACTACATAAGCTAGTGATAGTAATTTTTTTTTCTTTTAAACGGAAAATCCATGACCAGCTAGAGGTAGTAACTGGTAGATTATTTTTAGAGCTAACTTTTTTTAACTTATAAAGATACATCATTTCTGTGTATTACAATCATATATTAAATGGTAGGTTTTGAAATAAATGTAATAACAACAATCTGCGCACAACAATATTGACAGTTGAACTAGTCGAAGCTATAAATTGCTCAAACTCAATTGTTTGATATCACCTACGATTACAAACCCTAACTACAAATCACTCAAGAACAATTTAAAGAGGTCAGAATCATCACTTCATCTGAGAATTCTTCAAAGATGTATCGTGTCCTCTTACTGATCACACTTTGTATCCTCTCGCCGATCTTCCCCTCGATCTCCTGCCATGAATTTGAGGTAAACGGGAAGGTGTTGGAGCTCGATGAATCCAACTTCGATGCCGCAATTTCTTCCTTCGATTTCGTCTTCGTTGATTTCTATGCCCCATGGTGTGGTCACTGCAAGCGTCTTTCTCCAGAGGTAGGTTTCAGATCTCCGTGTGTTTCATTTGATCTGTTTCATTTTTCTGTTTGTGAGTTGTATGGAATCTGGTAATAAATTAGTGATGTTGGTAGTGAGGATCGTTTGAATTGTATATTTGTATTATAAATGGAGACTGATGATTCATGGAACTAAATACTTATGTGGAGACTAAATATTCTTAATGATGCAACCTAGATAGATAAATTGCACATTAGAGGTGAATTGAGATTTCAAGAATAAGAAAAGTTTGAATGCTTTAGGATTGTATATGCACATATGTTATTGTTGTAAAAATCATGGCAAGTGGATAAAGACTCCAACTATAATGACAAGGAAATGTCCCAAAAAAGATGTGGTATACGATCATCATGCTTATGAGCATCAGAAAGAAGATATTTGGTTTATTCACTCAGAATGTTTTCAGTGGCCTCTTAGCTGGTTACTTTGCTTTCTACATGCTAGAACAATCGGTTAAGTAGTTGTAGGTGTGATTGTAGAAGTTGGCAACTTTGGGTTTGCTTGCATCTTGCGATATTATAAGATTACAAGTTATACTATGTCACACATGTAAAACCAACCATTGTTCTTTTAGTTTCTAATAGGTAAACTGACAACATGCTATTCCCCTACTAACATAGATTGAAGTTTACTTATTATTCTTGTGGTCTAGTGTAGAGAATGTGCCATGTGATATTTGAGTGATGGTAACACATACCACTTAAATTAGAATAAATAATACTTGATAAATGTGAAATATGCCCCTAAAATTAGAAACAATAATACTTGATAAAAAGTTAAGTTATTAATGGTGTTTTTAGTTAATAACTTCAAATTTTAAACTTTTTATTGCACAACATTATTTAGTATCTCACCTTAAGGAATATGTTAGTATTTTTTTCATCCATTACAACCTGATAGTATTCTTAACTTTTGTTATATATTTATAAGTTTTACTTAAACTTCCATGGACTATTGTAAATATCACTAAAATGTTTTGGTAAGAAAGTTTGTTGAAGTTTTTTTTATTGTTTTATTAGGCAATGCACGCATATAAAGAAGTACAAGACACTTGTGCAGATCAAAGTATACAACCTTAAATAGAAAGCTTATAGAATAAAGCTAAAACTTGGATACATCAATGTATCACAATCTTCTCTTGGTTAGATTAGAATATACACTCCAACGACATCCACCTTAATCAGTTGATATGGATCCTTTAATTACAACGGGAATGATGCTCCTTTTTCTTTATGTGTCTCTGAATAAATCCTTGATCTAAATAAATGATTAAACAATGATAGTAATTTCAAACACCTCCCTTTTCACTCATAGCTTAAACATTAATTACAACATAAGCTACAAAAGATGTATAGAAAAAGCTTCATCGAGCTAGGTATCGTAGTATATTCTCTCATTGTAGTCCTTCATCTTAAAGTTTGTCATTTCTTTTGAACGACCGTATTTGGTAATGCCTTGAGATATATGCAATAACATGTGTAAGAATCGAGTGAGCTTATGTCTTTGTGTAATAAAAATGCCGTACTTAACTATGCCATAAGATGCTTTATATAACCAAAGAACTTTGTAATTTGTACTAATATTGAGATTTCCTTCTTAATGTCATAATTTCATATTGAGATTTGAATTTTACAGAAACACATCTCCTTCATTAAACATCAAGTAACCTTTAATAAATTCGTGTTAAACACCAAGAGGAGTGATGGAACGAATCCATATGTTTGTGACAACGTTAACCATGCATGTAGGATTGCATGTAATTCCTGTAATGCATAACACTCCCACCGCGTACATTAGAATATCTCATAGTTTTCAATAATAGCACATAAACTCACATTGGTCAACACTTTTAGCCAATGCTACTTCAAGTAATTTTTCCAGGTTTCTTTCATGTATCTCTTTATTTATATTTATGTATGTAAGTATGTTGTTGGTTTGGAATAAAAAGCAATTAAAATGATAACCTATTTATACTTGAAAAGACCATCATCTACAGCATGAGCTAAAGTAGATGATGTTTAGGGCCTTTAGCATATCTTAAAGAATTAGCAGCTATTATGCACATAAACAAATAATTCATATTCCTTGACCTTAACACATGGAAAGTATCACTTGAGTTGAAGCGGAAATAGCCTTTTGGACATGTGAATCCCCACAAACACACGGTTGGGAAATGTGGGGTCTAGTTTGGTCCGGCTTGCCTATGTGTAATGAACGAAGTAAATACGCGAAGATTGTAGGCATGATGGGAATATCAGAGCAAGTGGATAAAAAATGTTAACGGATATAGCATAAGTATGTAAGTTGGCATCCTATGAGTAAAAATTGGGTGGTGAGAACTTCAATTAAACGTATTTAGTGGTTGGATGTGCCAACTACACCATTCACTTCAGGGGTATATGCACAAAAAATAATTAATAATCCCATGGAAAACCATAATATTTTGAAGGTTCATGTAAACGATGATTGGGCTTTTTACCTAAGAGTTTTTGAGAGACCTGAAATTGGTTTTACATAGACATGATTTTGGTACAAACTTATAAAAATACACAAATTCTGAAAACCATTGTTATAAAAGCTAAAGTATTTTGTGAACCAAGAGGAGAAGCGGTTCGAGGCTCTAGGCCATATAGGCTAAAGCCTAAATGCTTCATCTTGGAAAGTTCACGTCAGCTTATGGCATAGTATACATGTCCTTGCTAATGCTAGACCAACTTAAGGTTCTAAACTATTTGTGGCAATTTGAATCCATTTACTTCCATTTCTGTCAATATGTGTCATCTTTCCTTTTCAATACTCTTTGAATAGAATGCTTACGATGAAGTGGGTCTAATAAGTTAACTTGTTGAAATTTTCCCAACGTGTATTTTTTTGCACATAATTTTGTAAATCATTTTATGCGGAAAATGGAGATTAGTGTTGAAATAATATAAGTTTCTAATAATATTAATAGTCTAACAGACTCGTAAGAACTTTATGAAGTTTGACAAAAACATTAATGGATCCCACTTGGCTTGTTTTAAATTGCACCCATCATTATTTGTTTTGACCTGAACCTAACCCATCATTATTGGACACCTATTTTAAACCTATGCAACCATCATAATACATATCTAAATAATAATTTTTTGTGCAATACCATGACAACATAGCCTAACCACACCCAAAAAATATCACACAAAGTACTAAAGATTGTGAGTTAATGTACTTGAAAATCACCGATGTTACAGGATTATATGAATCAAGCTTATTTTGGAATATGATGTTTTCATTTGAAGAAATTGGGATTATACAGAACACTGTATGTGCCTATTAGATTCTTATAGATGACCCATTTTCTAATTTGTAATTTCTGAAATGGGTAAATTGGAATGGCTAGCATGTATGTGCAAGTTTGCAACAGTATGCACCCCAATTATTATCATCTTCGAGTGCCAAATGTAGCCTCAAAATCCGTGACTTGTAATTAGTGTCCTGTAACTATACCATGTGATGATGCCTGACAAACTGTTATTGTTTCATTCAGTTAGATAAAGCAGCACCTATGCTTTCTGGATTGAAGAAGCCTGTTGTGATTGCAAAAATAGATGCTGACAAGTATTCTCGTATTGCTACAAAATATGAAATTGAGTATGTTACATTCCTTTGTTCCATTTCCAACTCATTTTAGAAAACATATATTCAAACAATATATTGGAGTTGATTTTTCTCATTAAAGCTTTAACACGGTCCAAAAATCAAAATTAGATGTAGCACTTTTGACCCATTTACTCATAAATGGGTCAACTCAGGTTATGATATAACAGGTAATGTAAAAAAAGGAAAACAAATGTAAAGGGTAACAAGACTATGTTAAACGGGTCAAAACTAGTCCAAATTGTATTTTGTCATGCGTCAAACTTGCTAGATCATTTTACTGAAGGAATTAGTTGCAATCATATATGACACTAATTGTTTACAAAAACCCAACTTGTTTTGACCCAGATTTGATGATTACCTGGTTTGACCTGTTGACCAGCACACCTTATGTGCCTATTTGCCACCGCTAAATTTAATGTGCTTTGTTTTATTGCTAATTCCTACATTATGATTTTTGAAATTGTAGAAGATATTTTCTCTAAAACATGCATCTGTTGTGAAACAGTGGGTTTCCCACCTTGAAGATTTTCATGCATGGAGTTCCCACTGAATACCGCGGGCCAAGAAAATCAGACTCACTAGTTAGGTATCTGAGGAAGTTTGTTGCTCCTGATGTTACTGTTCTTGAATCTGATTCTGGTATTACTGAGTTTCTTGAAGCAGCTGGTACATCTTTTCCTATATTCATAGGATTTGGTTTAGATGAGTCAGCAATATCAAATTTGGCGATTAAATTCAAGAAAAATGCATGGTTTTCCGTGGCAAAAGATTTCTCAGAAAAAACCATGGCTTTATATGATTTTGATAAGGTGCCTGCATTGGTAGCTCTTCATCCAAACTTCAATGAACAGAAAACTTTTATGGTCCTTTGAAGGTTAGTTGACTTTCTGATCACATGTTATATTTCATTAACGCCACCACATGGTACACTTGTGTCATGTTGTATGAAGTTGCAAGTTTATAGGCGGCAAAATGCGCTGGTTGGTTTGGGTTGGGTTATAGGTCAAAGCATGTAGTTTTTAGACTTGGTCAAATCAGGTGGGGTTGACCAAGAACACGTTTGTCCCACGAAAAAAATGAACCTTCAATAAATAATCAGTTTGATAAGTATGCTTGCAAACACTATTGTTACAGTAATAATCGACTTTTGAATAAAACAATTTAGAAGGTTGTAATGTTGTATAAGTTAGAAATGTACTTTGGCAGAATTTGGACCCTTTTGCAATCTCGATATAGCTTTAAAATTATTTTCTAGGCATACCCATGTGTTAGGTATTACGTGTACGCGGCTGACCCGAGGATTCGGATAGGGCACTGAAATCAATACAATACTACGGCTCGGGCCTTAAGAACTTGTCGGTATTTCTAATTGATTTCTAAAACGAGTGACGAGATAACGATAGCAATAATGGTAATAACAAAAGTAACTACGCAGCGGAAATAGAGTCACCAAACAACCAATAACTTGAACTAATCAAACTGAACAGAATAAACACAAAACAGAACCTGTTTTGAAGTCTGTTCTTTGATCGAAACAAGACAGAAAACTGCAGCACAAACAGAACAGAACAGCAGCCTGTTCACGGCAGCAAACACAGCCCCTTTGTGGCGGCTGTGATGGCGGCTGCGATGGTGGCTGCTGGTGGTTTATCGACTGCAAACAGCAGCCCTTCAGAAGGCTGTTGGCGGCGGCAGAAGGCAGCAGCAGTAATGCTGCTGTTCTCGGCAGAAAACACACGCACAATCACACGAACACAGTAATAATAATCAAAGCAGTAAAGAACACAACGATTTAACGTGGTTCGGTCAAGAATTGACCTACGTCCACGGGCTACGAACCAGGGTTTCTTTTTATTACTTTCAAGATTAAAAGATTACAAGTACAATATGTGGGTATTTATAATAAAAGACAATAAAAAACTTAACATAAATAAGTTGTGGCAGATTAGGGTTAGGGCCGGCTGCCCCTAACCCCTTTCTGCAGCTTGTCTGCGGGCTGTTTCAAGGTCCGACCCAAGATGGATCGAAGCCCACAACACAACACCATGTGCACTTAAAATATTTCCTAAGCCTGGTCAGAGACTGGATTTTTAGGGATTGATCCCATAAATGAAAGCCCAATAAGCCTCATTGCTTGTCCAAAGCAGAAAATACCAGGACCTCGCGTACGTGTGGTTCCACTTCTTATAACCAACATGAGATGTTTATATACAATTCATATTCACAGATAATGAGATTGCTGATATCTTCTCAAACCGTTGTCAACTCTTTGATTTCTCTTTTAACGATCCAAGCTACATGTCGTTCACGGTCTTTAGCTTGCGGGGGAATATTAATCTAGACGTGCACTTGATTGTAATTAAAATAGGGGGTACTTATGTAAAATATCTAACTCTGTATGTAGATCCCATTGTAACCCATTTACATACAGTAATCATTATACCAAAGCTCTTGTGGTTCAAGTTCTGTGACCAGTTAATTGTATTTCAAGATGCAATTCTTTTCACATAGGGATGTATAAATGAGATGCTCTTATGGTGACTTGTGAGAGCTTTCAATTCTTAGTTACTTGCAATATCCTGATGTTGTTTTTCTTCTCTTATGAATACACAGATACGTTTGTGGAAGAGTTTATTCAGCAGTGTCTGTTGCCATTGACCCTACCCATCACTGGAGAGAGTTTAAAGCTATTGAAAGATGATAAAAGGAAAATTGTGTTGATGATTGTGGAGGATGAGACACACTACGAATCAAAGGAACTTATTAAGTTAATGAGGGCGGCTGCATCTGCCAACCGTGATTTTGTATTTGCTTATGTGGGTTTTAACCAGTGGAAAGATTTTGCTGAGGCTTTTGATGTTGGTAGGAAAACTCCATTGCCAAAGATGGTTGTTTGGGATGGAAATGAAGTTTTTTACTCGGTAGGTTGCCAATACTTTTACCGCAAGTCTATTTCATTTGTTTAACCTCTTCGATAATGTCTCTTTTCATTTGCACTAGAGGTAGCAAAATGGGTGGGATGATTCAAAATTGATTGAGGTAGAGGCGTATAATTCTTTTAGTGTGTGTCAAATTGGGTTGGGTGGGTTGACCTGCTAACACATTATTATTCATTCTTTCAGAACTAAATTTTTACAACAATAACAATCTAAATGTTTGATAAAAAGATGTAGGAGGTTGTATGTATTATATATACTTTCAAAAACTTTTCAACGAGCTTGACCAGTTCCGTTTATTTTAGCAATAAAAAAAGAAATTTATTTAACCCATTTGGGATAAAACACAAGCCTAATAAACCTGTTTAAAATTAAATGGGTTAAGATTGCTACCTTTGGTTTGCAGTGACATTACATTTCTTAAAGCTAAAGCCACGCATGTTACTGAATTTCATATAATTATCCTTTTGCCCTCCTGCTGGTACAAATAGCGGAAAGACGCACACATTTAAATTTACTTACTTATTGTTGTGAGCCCCTCCATTTATTAGGCAGCCCTCTTTTGCTCCGCACCTTCATATTAGAAGTTGCAAAACTAGGGTTGGGAAACTAGTCAAATAGGTTCAGGTAGAAACGTGTCATTTATTAGTATGGGCCAGGCTAGTCGCTGAGCATTATTTTAAAAAATCGATAAACAATTAATGGGTTAATTTTGATTACAAAAACACTTATATAAATAGAGTAAATTACACGGATAGTCCCTGTAGTATGTTCAAATTGCGGTTTTGGTCCACAAGTTTGGGAAACTACAAGTTCAGTCCCAAAGAATACATAAACATAGTAGGTTTGGTCCCTGACACGGATGGGCAGTTATCTTTTTTCGTTAAGTTGCCTGAAATGACCAAAATACCCTTGCTATTAAATATAAAAATTAAATTAAGAGTAAAAATTATAAAGCAACATTTCTTTTGTCACCATTGACCGCCTCACGTGTTCCACTAAACCACCCACACCACATCACCGGCTGCCGGCGGCAGCCTCCCGTTGCCCACCACACCAACTCTGCGGTAACCTCCTGTCATCTTCCACACCAACACCGCGACAGCCTCCTGTCGTTCACACCAACACCGCTAACCCTAATATTTTCCCCCACCTCCACCCCCACCATGTGTACAAGTACAACACCGACGTTGAGCAGGCCTATATACCACCATCTTACGCATGAAAAACAGAAGTGTCAGCACCAAGATTTGTGATTTAGGTGGAATGGGATATGATTGTAGCCATTGTGTTTCAGATCTTGAGGATAAAACGAGGTCTAATCATCGCCATCACCGGCGTGAGCACTGGCGGTAGCGTGAGCAATGGTGGTGTGAGGTAGATCAGAACACACACACAAGGAGAGAGACGGGGAGAGGGAGAGAGAGAGAGAGAGAATGTTAGAGTTACACAAATGGTGATGGCGGATGCAGTGGTGGCATTGCACGATGGTGATGTCGGAAGTAGCAATGTTGCACAATGGAGAATGATCATATAAAAGATTGTGATGGTCGGAAGATGTGGCCGGCAAGAAAGCATGGTAGATTCTTGTTGTAAAAGACTAGAAGATGAAGTGAAGGGGGAGGGCGGTGGGTCCCTCATGGGTAGGTGGTTTTAATTATGTTTTTAATTTTTTTAGTTTTAATCTAGGGGTATTTTAGTCATTTTATAAATACTTAATAGAAAAGTTAACATCCATCCAACTCAGGGACCAAATATGTTACGTTTATGCATAGTTTGGGATTGAGCTTATAGTTTCCCAAACTTGGGGACGAAAACCGTAATTTAGACATACCACAAGGACTATCCATGTAATTTACTCATATAAATATTAATTAAATTTTTGAATACAAATGTTGTAGGAGGTTGTATTCTTTTATCAATAGACTATGAGTGACTTTCAACCTATTTGATCTATTTCTCTTTTAGCTATTTTTTTTGGGACTCGTTTGAGAGATAAATCTCACTGTAAATCGACCCAGTCATAAGTAAAGAGTTGAAATTCTGACCTCTACGATTTTTGAAAATGATGCCATGCATGGTCTTTAATTCAAAGGTAGTCTTTGATACCTATAATATGGCTTTTTGACTCATGTTTTCTTATATGATTTTGTTCTTCTAACCACATGTATTTGAAGCCTGTGTGTTGATATCTTTTCTCCAAGTATCTTCCATACAGTTATACCTAATTGTCATATAATTGATGGTACCACTAGCATGAAAACTTGTGAACCTGCAATTATTCCATGATCACAAGAGAAGATGCACATTGCTAACCTAAGAAGTAGAGTTTGAAAATGTTGCATAATGTCTTTTTAACTTGACTTGATTCTACACCTATTGTTATGAGATCATATGTCATTACTATTCAACTATTGTTGGCCTTACTATGTATCAAGTGGGAGACATAGGTGTCCTGATTCTTGTATATATAGGTGTTTACATCATTGTGTCTATTCATACAAATTGATGTAGTCCTTCATGATTTAATATGAAGAATATAGATGTGGCAATATCAACCCATTTATTTATGAGTCGATTTCAGTTGTGATTTCTCTTGAACAGTAAAAGTCCGGACAAAAAAGTTAGCTAAAAGGGGAACGTGTCAATAACCCATGGTCTATTTTTAGTGCATACAAACCTCTAAAATAATTTGATTCAAAGACCAAGCTTGTTATAATAAACTTGTTTTTGTAATGGTGAAAATTGTGTTTGTGAGTCAACCTGGTCATGCTTTTTTTGACATGTAAAAAAATGACTAATTTCAAGTTTTCATCCTGACGTTGTTTTCCAACCCTCCCAACTGTGCATCCTGCTACCATTGAGAGAATTGATTAGGTACCAAATACTAATATTTTCCATGTGTTGATTGCTAATCAGGTTATTGGTTCAGAGAGCATTCATAGCGAGGATCAAGGATCACAAATCACACTATTCCTTGAAAGGTTCAAAGAGGGAAAAGTGATAGAGAAGGCACTGGGGCCTTCATTCATGGGGTATATGATGTCACTTCTTGGCATGAGAACTGTCTATATCCTTTTGTTTTTGGTTGCTGTTGTTTTTCTTATTGCAACAGTTGGAAAAGATGAAACGTTGGTGGGTGATACTCAGGACCATCTCACTATGCTGCTAGCGGTTCAACTTCTGTTGCTAACAATCGAGAAGCACGAACGTCTACTGACAAGGAAGATTAGAAATCGATCTTTATAGGAACACACATTGCATAGGTATGGATCATTTCAGGAACTGCTTATGTTTGTTTCCTCATTCTTGTTTTTGTTTGTTATCATTGTTGGGTTTGTGAAGGCTTTGGGCTTGGGCCCATGTTTAGTTTTCTTGTTTATTAAGTTGTTAACCCTAATTAGTCTCTATATATATCCATGTCATGTATTTGTAATCTTTGTACTGAGCAAATAAAGAAAACCCTAGTTGCAGCCCGTGGACGTAGGTCACACTGACCAAACCACGTTAAATCCTTGTGTCGTTTATTTTTTGTTTTCTGCGTGATATCCGTTTGTGCTCGTGTGTTGGTTCCGCTGCACCGCTTGATTACTAACAAGTGGTTTCAGAGCCAGGCTCGTTGAACATACGAGACTGCACGGTAGACGATTCACATAAGATCTGATCACAAAAGGAGCAGTAAACAGGGCTGCTGATCATCTGTAGAGTTTGCGATTTAGGGTTTGATTAAACCCTAGAGTCGCCGCCATCCAGGAGAGATCGCAAGGGCTGTTTGGCTGTTGATTGTTGCTGCGATTAGGGTTAGAAATCCTTGAAGTTGCCGCAAGAATCACAGAAAGAACTGCTGTTCAGGATCGTTTTTTTTAGTGTTTGCGTTTAGGGTTTCTTTTTAAACCCCTTGAAATCGCTGGCCACACTCGATTTTCTGCAAGTGAAGTACCAAGTTTAAACTTTTTAAAGCCGTCGATTAGGGTTTGGTGAAGAACTGTTGGATTCGTCGAGTAAAGTGAAAGAAAAGTACGTACGGGTTTAGATTTGTCTACAAGGTTTATTGTAGGAGCCAATTGGTTAAATGACAGTGTTCAGTAGAACAGCCGTCAAGTTCAGGCTCGTGCCATTGCTGTGTTTGTTCACTGTTTCGATTTGCTTCTTGTTTGCTATTTGAGATGGCTGAAGACGGGAAAGTTGTGATCGAGAAATTTAACGGTTCTGATTTAGTTGGTGGAAAATGCAAGTAGAAGCATAGTTATGTCAAAAGGACTTGGATATGGTACTAGGAGAAAAACCTGCGAAAATAGAACAAGCTGATTGGGAATCAAAGGACAAGAAGGCTCGTGCGGTTATTACATTGGCTTTGACGAAAAATGTTGCTTTTAATGTCATTAAGGAAACCACGGCTCGTGGTATGATGTCTGCTTTGTCAAATATGTATGAGAAACCGTTTGCGGCGAATAAGGTGTTCTTGATTCGGGGGCGGTGAACACAAGGATGAAAGAAGGAAGCTCAGTGACTGCTCACATTAACAATCTAAATTCAATCTTAAAAAGACTTGTGTCTATTGGAATTAAGTTTGATGATGAAGTTCAGGCTCTACTGTTGTTGTCGTCTCTGCCTGATAGCTGGTCTGGAACTGTAGCTGCAATTTCAAGTTCTGTGGGGACTAAGGGTTTCACTCTCAATGGTATTCGTGATCTGATTATGGGTGAAGAAGTCAGAAGAAGGAACTCGGGTAAATCATCTAATAGTGAACTACTAAATGTTGGCAGGGGTCGGGGTAATAACAGGAACAGTGGGAGTCGGGGAAGGAGTTCATCTAAACCTAGGAAGAATGTGAAGTGATGGAGTTGCAATGAGGTGGGACATGTTAAGAGTCGGTGTCCGAATAAGAAGGAATTAAACACTGCTGCTGGGGATGTTTCTGATGATGATGCATTGATACTTGGTGTGGAAAACAGTGTGGACTCTTCGGTCATGGATTCAGGGGCTTCGTTTCACGCCATGGACAACGGGAGAAACGATGGTGAATCTAAAACATGGTGATTTTGGAAAGGTACGATTAGCCAATGACGAGATACTTGAGGTAATGGGCATGGGTGATATTGATCTGGTTACTTCACTGGGTACTACATGGAACCTAAAGAATGTCAGGGTGATTCCGGGTCTAAAGAAGAAACTGATTTCAGTTGGTCAGCTGGATGAACAAGGACTGGAAGTGAGGTTTGGTAGTGGTAAATGGAGGGTGATCAATGGTAATCTGGTTATTGCTCGTGGTATGAAGCGTGGATCATTGTATATAGTTGAGGTACCTGCTGAGGGATGTATGACTGTCCCGGTTAAGCACAACAAAATCCGGTTCGCTAAATCTGATGCTAAGAGAGTTCATTTTGCAAACGTGAAGTCTGGAGCAGGGATGTTAGGTGAACGAGTTCGAAAGTTAAACCATTCAGGGGATTCGGTGACAGTGGGAGCACGAGACGTGTTTCGGGTAAAGTTACAAAGAACCGTTGGGTTTTAAAGACTAAGACTGAAAAATTCTCTCCTGATGATTGTTTGCTGAATTTGGAGAGTGATGGTGATCCTTGGTGTATCTTTGAATCCGGTGGAACGTCTAAATCGGTTAAGATAGAGGATGAGTCGTTGGCGGGACTAGCCACGACTGAGTTGGAGCTCGGGAGAGCTTTATCTGGCCCTTTTGGTACTTGATGATGAGGGGGCGCTGCAACTAGGAGATCTGATGAAGTCTTAGCTTGTTATTTGGGAACTGGAGGCTTGAAAGACTTGTTTAAAGATTACTGAAGTTACTATACGACTGGGTTGCTTTGTACTTGAATGGCGGGCTAGAATTTATCGCAAAGCCTTCAAGTGGGAGATTGTTAGGTTTGTGAAGGCTTTGGGCTTGGGCCCATGTTTAGTTTTCTTGTTTATTAAGTTGTTAACCCTAATTAGTCTCTATATATATCCATGTCATGTATTTGTAATCTTTGTACTGAGCAAATAAAGAAAACCCTAGTTGCAGCCCGTGGACGTAGGTCACACCGCCGAACCACGTTAAATCCTTGTGTCATTTATTTTCTGTTTTCTGCGTGATATCCGTTTGTGCTCGTGTGTTGGTTCCGCTGCGCCGCTTGATTCCTAACAATCATTCCCCTATTTGTTTTGAACCACTGCTCCTAGACTTATGTTGCTACAGCCTTTTAATCTATGAAAAATAGAAGCAATTCATATCAAAATTGATACACATGTACGATTATTTACCTTCGTGTACAAATATAAGACTAAATACTTGTTTTGGTAGATGGAAGTATTGTTTTTGTATGTAAAGATTTAGGATACAACATATAATTGGATTGTTCACAATGAGATTGCGACTGATTGGACTGAAATTTGGGTTATTATTAGTCTGTGTCCTAATCAGAAGTTAGATTTGTCAAAACTAACTGCATTGCTGGCACATCTACACATTGTGATTGCACCATCATCTTTATAGTGCATCAAGTCTTAATGTGTTGTGGTTACATAGATAGCAGAGATCATCGTGTTGGATGAAAATCCTGCACGGGATCATGATCGAAGGTTGAATCGGGATCAGAAGATCTTACATGAATCCTAGTGCTTTTTGTATATGTTATACTTCATATGAAATACAAATTGTATGACCAATTAAGATAAGGGGTTAACCGTTAAAGCCATGTTTAAAGATGTAGCAAAGTGCAATACAAACTCTCATGGGTCACTTGGTCCATTATTTCATAATTTTTTTTTTATCTTGAAAACATTAAAACTCTACATACCTTACTCCTATTTGTCTCCTCCCTTTCTCATAGATACGTCATCTCTACTCCACGGATGGTCTATGTGAACAAACTTTTTCCTTTGAAACCAACGTCTTTTGCATCTCTACTCCATGAGTCTTCCACGTGGACTCACGAATGACTTTTACCTGGTTACCGCGGATGGTCTTATGAGCATTGTTTACTAATAGTTGACCCTTGTACCTTGAATGCATTCTTGTTGGAAAAGGTGATTCATGTAAGTAAAAGCAAGCATGTTTGCAATTTAGTATTGGATTTTGCCATGTGTGTTCTTTTGCTCTTCCATATGGCCCTAAGTTGCTTTTTAAGCATCAAATCAGTTGCAACACTAAGATAATTCTTGCATTACATATCTTTCTTCATAAAAGCTATGGCAAGGATAAAAAGTGTTTTACCTTGCATTTAGTTACAACCAATAATAAGAGAAAAGATATATATCTTAAATTATACATATTTATATGTATTATATGGATGAACTTACTTGCAAATTTGGTAATTTATGAATGAAAAAGCTAATTAGATCCTTAATTAATTGCTTCATAATGTTGTCAGTTCTAGCTCTCACAAAATGTGACAAAGAACAAATAATCAAGGATTCCTGTGAAAGAATATGAAGAAGTTGATTTCATTTACCAACTGCGAGAGATCATTATTCTCTTGATTTAATTTGTGATTTTTATTTACGGTTAATTTGGTCATATAATCAACTTTAAAAAGAAATTTTTATTTGAAAAACATCTATAAAATTTGTTGATATAATGCTATCAGTGATTTAAATTGCATTTGCACCCTATCCTCCAACATATATGATATGTATAGTTTATAATCAAGAAACAACTACGTGTATCTTTTAATTCTTTTTGCATTAATATAGTTACAATTTTGAATTTTGAATAACTCATAAACTACTATAAAGATAAAAGATTACATTGTAATATATTGTATACTTATTCTATTTATTATTATGATTTTAATATTAAAATAACAAGTAACCATTTTCAATAAAATTCTTCCACTTGTACTACAAAGTATATACCTTTTTTTCGGAATCATTACGTAAAGTGAAAGCTAGCATAGATGGTTTCAACTCTCCACTACCATGGATGAGATCTGAGGTTTAATCCCTTTGCCTTTTTTTTTTTTAATCATCTTTGCCTCTACTTCTTTTCCTTTTGTTTTATTTTCGTTTTTATATTTATTTTATTTCATCCCCTTTTACCTACATTTCTTTCTTTTATTGATGTGCCTCTCACGAGTAGACGTAGGTTCGATTTCACCAATGGTGGTTTTGAAGTAGGTTCGGACTTGGTGTTGTGTGTTGTTCAAAAACAAAGTTTTTTGGATAAGAGGTGAGACCTAGTGGTAAGAAGAGAGTCTCTGTTGAATTTTAACCTCACCCAAAACAAATTTTTACTTACAAACATCATAGGTGTTGGCTGATTTAGATTTATTATTAATTATATTATTATTTTCTTAAATATTCTAATTACTAGGTTAGTACCCCGTGTATTACACGAGTTGAATAAATAAAATATTAAATAGTTTTTAATAAAAAATTAAAGAATTATAAAACGATCTTTTGATATAAGATATGATTGACATTACGTACGACTGATAAAAGGACGATACCATTTTTTAAACTTTTGTTTAATTTTTTTTTTGTTTTTTTTCAAAAAAATTGGTTTTTAAACAAATTGTTTCAAAACAAACCGTTTTTAAAAAATGTCATTTTTAATAATTTCTTTATTATAACTTTGAAATTTATTATTTTTGTTTCATAAGAATTTTATTTTTTAAAAACTACGGTTTTAAAATATATTGTGTTTTTTAAAAGTTCGATATATTTCTTAATTTATAAAATATTATTTTTTTACAATTGCATTTATAGAAAGATCTCTTTTTTTTAATTTAATAAAAAATATTTTTAATATGAAAAAATAAATAATATTATTTGTAGTTAATGTTATATTTATTAGGAGAGAGAAACGAAAAAAAAAATTTAAAAAATCTATAATTGTGACAAATGGCATACAAAATCTTCTTTTATTAGTATATAGATAGATTATTTTCTTAAATTCTTTTTATTATTATCATAGCCCTTACTATCTTTCCGGGCCAACAAAATGACATAAGATATCTATATTTATAATAATTTATATGATAACAATTGCTGATATTTTTTTTGGTATGTTATCTTTTTATTTTCAATTACACAGGACACACTTTGTGCATTTAAACCTTATATTGATGTAGATAAACTTTTTATATTTTGTAGTATACAAACTTCCAGTTGTATTGCTTGGTGCTCAATACCTAGTTCATCGAATCGAATTCGAGTTAAATGAATCGTAAATTGAATTTTAAAATTTTTTCGAACATAATTCAAATTCGATTCAAAATCAACAAAGATTTGTGAGATTGAATTCAAAATTTTCAAACATTCAATTCAAAATAAGATTTCTTGAATTAAAATTGATTTCTTGTAAAGAACCATAAAACCATTTTAACTATTGTAATATTCATTATATAAATATATCAAAATGCTTGTAATTTTACTTCTTTTAAGATAAGTTTTTAAATAAGATATCTTTAGGTCTTTTGATAATGAGCATATATGCATCCACATTGTATTGCATATATGAATTTTTTGTAGTTTTTTCTAAAAGAATTAAGGAGAGATGTGATAAATTAAAAAAACGATGAAAATATAGAATCAAACTGTAATCTTTTAATATTATTATTTTTATTGAGGTGTTATGTGTATTGTTTATAGGGCTTTTAGTAGTTGTTTACATATTTGTGGTTTTCAATATATGCATCTTTACATATATAAATATTTATATATAAACAATAATAAAAAAAAAACTACATATATATTTCGAATCAAAACGAATCAAAAATTACAAAATTGAAATTCAGTTGGAAGTTTGATATTATACTTCGACTTGAATTGAATCAAATTGGAAACTTCAAATCGTATATACCACTTTTAATTTTTGAATCTCATCGAATCGAATTTTTAGCTTCTTGAATTCGATCCGAACATTGAACCCCTTAGTTATATTTAAAACGGAAATCTAATAGAAAGCGGTATTATTTTGAGGAAAATCTAATATTTTTCCATCCCACATTGATAGTCGTACAAAAGAAGGACGGGACACCGTAAGTATAAAAAGGAGAACCCTCATCGGCTAAATTAACCATTGTTTACATCACTTTCCAATGATTTGTAACAACTAAGTGATATCAATCGCTATTGTAAAACATAGGAGTGTTCTCTCACTACTACTAGAGGTTTGTTATTATGATTCAAAGAAAGAAGTGAGGTGTGAGTGTAGTGATAAGCATGGTCAGGGGTGGTGTGATGGTCAGTTTGCTTCAAATTTTACAGGAAAGGTTGAAAATAGTATTAAACGACTAATTATATTTTCACCAAAACTCTCTAAACTAATCTAATTTTTACATATTGAAGCATCTAAACATATCCAAGATGCATGTATGTTGATAATTTTTTAAAAAGTTAACTTAGAATTTTTTTTTTTTTGTTAACATTAAAACTGGTATAAATTTTGTTTTAGAAAAATATTGAATACCGTTTTTTCAAGTTAGAATTATTTAAATAGTCAAACAAGTTACTATTCAAAAAAAATGATAAGTACATACATATTAAAATCTAAGTTTAGATACTTTAAGACATAAAGGTTAGCTAAATCATTTTTTCATGTACTTTTTACAAGTTGGATATTAATATATCAAAATTAGATTAAGAGATTTTTTTCATAAGATGTAAAAAAATATAGGTTTTTATAAAATTAACCATTAATAGACTTTTGCTGACTTTTAACTCATTTTACCTTGCTAATTTTCAACTAACTATATAATTTGACTTTCGTGAGTAAATGGTTTGGAAGGGTTAAAAACATGATCAAAATGAGTTTGTGTTCAACACGCAAAATTTTGATACAGTAATGAGTCAAGATGGGTTACGCTTAACTCTTTTTATGCATGCAAAGTCTCTTAGCTTTAAAGAATAACTAGTGTATTAAATAAAATTCGAAACCTATATTAAACAATATTAATCTTAGTTTTTACATAAATCAATAGAAAAAATTCTACAAGTTAAAACTACACTTGTACTTATTTGAATCCTTTTGTTTTTACATAGATTTTCCGTATGACTCGTAAAGATAAAACATAACCTCAATAGACTCATTTATAAAAATAAAATAAAAAAAGTCAAACTTACTCATTTGTTTTTATTTCATATTGTTATCCATTATCCAGGAGAAAAATATATGCTTCAATTTTAGTTTAAGCACCAAAGGCAAGACCACATAGATATACCAAAAAGTTAATCTAGAAAGCAATAAATTTCACTAACTTGTAAACAATGTATAAACATGCTTCCAAAATCACATAGTAGAAAAACAATAAATCATAGGTAAAATTAACAAAACTAAACAAGACCCTCTATTGTGGTAACGGGCATCTGGTGTTCTTGAGATCACAACCGGTTACAGTTCTCGGTTCATGACTTTCGAACATAGGAGAATAGATCTTGATGGAAGTCAATCTTGATTGAATTAGGAACAACATTAAACTTATTTAGAGTAATGTGGGAATACTCCTCTGTTTTGTAGTGGTAGATATCATTTGATTTGTTATAGTAAGTCAAAATAGATAAGTGCAGGGCTTATTTCTTTTTTTTCCTGATAGTTTAGGGGTAGAATATGATAAATAGTTAGTTAGGTTGTTAATTGTTCATTAATAGCCGTTTAAAAGGGAAAGGGGAGAGTGATTAGATATCATCCGATTTCTCTCTTGCTTTCATCTTTCTTTTGTAAACACTTTGTAACAATCTTGATAATGCAAGCTTGTAGTTTGTGTTAGAATCATTAGTTGTTCATTGATTGATTATCATTCTTCGGTATTGATTGTTCATCCGCTGTCGACTACAACACATCCGTTGTTGGTGGACTGTTCATCCACTGTCGATTACAACAATTGGTATCAGAGCCTGATTGAAGGCTCAAATCAGTGAACGATTAACTAACGAAAGAACAGGATGGTGATGACAAAATTCAAATTGGAGAAATTCGATGGGAAGAATGATTTTGGGCTGTAGAGGGTTAAGATGCGAGCGCTGCTAGTGCATAACATAATGGTTGCAGGACCGTTTGAAGGATGGTCAATACAATCAGTTTCACAATGAGGAGAGTTTTAAAACACTTAACAGATCAAATAGGGAACCGGGTTTGTGTGAGATGATACTAAAAACACAAGTAACTAATGAGACAGAACTAAGAACAAGAACAGAGAAGTATGGTTTTCTAGGATGGTGTATGTTGCACTCAAGTTCCATTACAAGTGTTACAAAGCATAAAAGAAATACAAGGACCTGAGATACTTTATACTACATCCTACAACCGTCAATACTTAGAAAGACAGTTGGAAACACTAATCTAGACAACAAGATCAATGTAGAGTCAAAAGGTAGATTGCCTTTGACTAGTGACTATGACTGTCATAGCTCACATCCTTTTTTAATATAAAAAGGTTTACAGTACAAAGTAGGAAGTTACAGACAAAGACCATAATCTACAGTTTTACAAAGCATGAACTTTTCACCAACTTGTATAAGTTGGTGAGTCTTCAGAGTTCCAGCAAAAAGTGTGTCAGCTTTATAAAAAAGTAGATCAGAGAAAGCATGTCTTCTCTGTCTTCGAAAGAAATCAGTCTTCACAGCAAATTGGCTTTGGAAGACTTTGTCTCTGAAGCTTCAGAAGACTTCATCTTTGGCTTCAGAAGATTTGGACTTTGGCTTTAGAAGATTTTACACTTAGAATATTTTATGTGGAAAGTGTAAAACTTCTGAAGCAACTTTTACCTTGTATATTCAGTGCATGCATGCAGGAAGATCCTTGGTTGTTTTGGCTTCTTTGGTTGCATCAGCCTTGTAATCTTCTAATATAACCTTACAAATTCCCCTAGGCTGATGCTACCAAAACAGAGAAGTTCTTTAGATGTTGACAGTCCTCATTAGGATCAAGACCATACATTTCTACATCATCTGGTTAGGATCCCTCAGACTCTCATAATATCTTCTCATGTCATGGAGATCATGTAGAGAAAGATCAAGCATGACTTGCCAGAAATAGACATCTTGACCTCCTTGATCTCTGATGACATACCATCTGTCTGGATTAGCAACAAAAGTCCAGGACAAGATGGGTCTTCTAGTTGCAAGAGGCTCTAATTGAATTGGAGTTGGTTGAGTAGCCTCTTCATACACTACCTCAGGATACTCTGACTCATCCTGAGGTGTAAAGGTGGACACCTTGGTCTTTTTCTTGGAAATATTTTTCCTGGCCATCCTTTTCCTCCTCTTTAAAGTCTTTAACTAAGAGTACTGGTCTTCAGCACCATGTTGTTCCTGTGTCTCTCTCAGTTGGGTTCTCTTCTCTCGTAGGTTCAGAAGGAGAGTGAAAAGGACCCTACTGTGAATCAGAAGATGAAGTTGGCTGAGATGTAGCTCTAGGTCCAGGTTGTATTGTCTCAGGGGGTTTAACCTTTACCTCAACTTCAGGTTGAGCTGGACTTGGTGGAGAATGCAAGTCAACAAGCTCTCCCTTCTTAATTTTCTGCTTGATCACTCTAATATGCTCATCCATAGTGGATAGAGACATTGGACCAAGCCTCCTTCCTGAGAATCCATACAGCTTCAAGAAGCTCATCATTCTTTGTCTGTCATCAGACTTCTTTTGACTCTTTTGGATGATGGCTCTTGACTTTATAGCTTTTTCCCTTAGTTTTCTCTTAGCAGCTTTTCTTTCTTTGGTGACTTGTTGCTCCAGCTATTTGAGATACTCAAATTCAACATACTCATAAGATAAGGGAAGAAGTGAATATGCCTGATAGAGTCCTATGGCACTCAAGTAGTTGATCATGTTCAGTCTCTCAACTTCCTTGTCTACCTGAGGTTGTGTAGTTGCCACAGCCTCTTTCTCAGGACTTTCTTGAACTAGGGATAGGATAAGAGCATGCTTATAGAGCCTTTTCTGTCTCCTTTCTTCTTTGATCTTAAGGAGCAATGCTGCATCCTCTGCATCCTTCCTCTCCTTGAACCCTTATCAGCCAGTTCATTCAATTCATCTAAGGGGAGAGATATGAGTTCATCAATATTGTAGTTCCTGGTCCCCAGGTAATTTAGCCTGGCTGCCCTCAACTCATCATCTTAAGTGTTTGGCCTGGGGGCAGCCCGGATAGCAGATTCCATGAAGCCTGGAGACCCTCTTGAACTCTCTCCCCTTAGCTTCCTCTTCCTCTCTCTCTCTAGTCCTCCTCGATCTCCTTAGAGCTTATCTTCCTCTTCCTTTTGTCATGCATAGGCCTTTATGACTCAGGGTGGAGAGAGATTTGGCCTTCTTTGCTTGGTTCAGTAGTCAAGCTCTGGCCAGAGAAAGGTTGTGAAGCACCTTCACCAGTTGGTGCCTCATTGAGGGTAATGGGTGCTGAAGAAGATCCTGTCTCAAGGTTCACAGGTTTAACTTCTGGGCCTTCAGTCAAGGCTCCCCTTCGAAGCTAATCTTAGGGTCCACCTCAACATCCAGTTGACCAAAAATCTCACCTGCTAGCCTCTGTATATATATAATCTTGATCTCAGCTTGAACTCTTCTAGCACCCTTTCTTGAATCCTATCTGCTAATCTTGCAGCTTGTCTATTTTGACTTGGGTTGACAAGTGGAAGATCAATCAGATTGATGTACTCATAGAAACTCAGGTTTGAAAAGTTGAAAATTTCCTGTTGACCCTAAGATCTAGAGATAACAATAGCTCTTCTATCTATGTCACCTTCATCCCATAATTGGATTCTCAGAGTGATGAGATGGGGTAGGAATAGCTCTGGAGATACCCTCCTCGAACAAGCTTTGTATGAGTGAGTCCACATCCATGTGGACTTGGGCAAGTAAGTCCACAGTCATGTAGACTTGAGGAGGTTGCTGAGTATGGACTATTGCAAGTGAGGGTGGTGAATCCTCAAAGTCCATAGTTTGTGAAGAACTCCTAGGTTTTATGGTTGTTTGGACTTTTGCCCCCTTTTTGGTAGCATCACCTTCTTGCATAAGTGAGCTAGGGGTTGGGTCTGTCACATCCACACTAAATAGGTGCATGTTTTTGTCAGTTTTTGCACCTTTAGTTTCAGACTCCCCTCATCTTCATCAAAAGAATCATAGGGGGATGAGAGAATAGGACCAAGGTCTTCTTCCTTATCACCAGCACTTTGTTCTTGGCTGCTGGATTTCCCCTGCATCATGACAACTTCAAGGGAAGTGTCAAGAGGTTGGGTTGCCATGGTTGACGTCTGAATGATGTAATCACTTGCTGAAGTGAGAGCCTCTTCCATATGGACCTCCTGAGCAGACTCAGGAAGATCCACCTTAGTAGTAGGTGGATGATGTGGGCTAGAGATGGGAGAAATAGGAGTACTTATCTCTTCTTGAGCAGGGGTGGAGAAGAGAGACTCATGATACTCACTGAAGCCCATGTCTTCATCATCATAGAATTCAAGGCTTGGGATTGGTTGGTTTAGATCAAGAGGCTAGGGATGGTAACTGTCCCCTGAAGGTTGCTCACTAGAGTGTTGAGACTCTGAGTGAAGGCTTAAGGCTGTGGCGGTTGTGAGCTCATCAGGCTGAGCATGAGGAACCTCAGCACTGATCATTTGTGAGATGGGAGTGGTTTGCTCCTCAGGAGAAGTGGAAGCTCTAGTGTCCACTTCCTCCTGCATGGGTGATGATATAGGGGCCTGCACAAACTGAGTAGCATGTGCAGGGGTTTGTTTGGATTTTCTCTGGTATGTGATGGTTATTTGTGGCTGTATAGGTGGTTGGGAAGTAGAAGGTGTGGGTTCAACACTAGCTGGTGCTGCTAGGTTGTCACCTTGAGCAATGAGCTCTAACATTTTGGGACAAGGGTTGTTTCTACCCCTGAGAAGCTAACAGTTGGCTCCTCATGGTCTTGAAGATGCCGGGCTTTATCTGTCCTAATTTTAGAATATTACCTGTTCCCCTTAACTGTGAGCCCAGTTCACAGTTAAGAATGTGCTGGTCATATCTAGGAAACATGTAATACTCTAAGGAGTCTAAGTTTGCAAGTAAATTGGTATAAACAAATTGTGAATACCTAAACTTGACCCCTAAACCATTCCATGGACTATAAAGGAAAGGTCTTCTTGAATCTGGTCCCAACCTCCATGCTTGTTGGATAAGCTGTGAATGATGACATGGAGGAGGTACTTCCATTGAGAAGAGACCTTTCCCTTTCTGAAGGTCCTAACTGAGAAGTCACCTTCATAGCCCATCTGCTCAAAGGAGTGGTTAACAACAGATTTTGGAAAGGACAAATCACCTGTACATCATCTAGCTGAAGATGAGTGTTTATGGAGGCCAGAGTGATGAAGAGTGTCCTCCCTTGCACTGTAGCGGACAGTGCCTTCTCCCCATCCATGGTGACCTCTTGGCAGGTCCTCCAAAATTCCAACAACTGATGCTCATAGAGAGGAGGATCAATGGTGAGGGAGGTGGGGTAGTTCGTCAAAGAAAGGTAACGACAAACCTCTGAGAAACCGGGATCTTTCTCAGAGTCCAATAGACCAATTTGATTATGCTACATGTGAAGATGCATGGAGAAATCGGGTTGGTTTCTTCTGTCGGGGTTGGCTATTTGAGGTAGCTTTACAGCGAAGGAAGATAAGAACAAAGGCGGTTTGTGGGTGAAATTAGGTTAAAGAAAAATGCAGATGAAGAGGATAGTGAGGAAGAGGGGGAACCGTTGAGAGAATATATATGAAATAGATTTGAGACAAAGTTAAAGCGAAAGAATAAACTTGGAAATCCGAATGTCGGTCCCACCTCTGAAAAAGTGCCTAAAAAGGTAGTTTTCTTGGAAGTTGAAAATCTTCCGAAGTTAATTTTGCTTCGAAAGTTTTAAGAAAAAGCTTCCGAAGCCAATTTGGATTCGGAAGATATTCTTAAGATTTGTGAAAATTTTGCTTCGGAAGAAAAATACTTAGAGAATTTTTAAGTATTTTTCTTCCGAGACATGTTTGGTTTCGGAAGATATTAAGACTTCGGAGTTTTATTCTAAAGAGGATAAATCTTCTGAGACTTAATTGCTTTCGGAAGAAAATTGTCCTTCAAATACATGTAAGTACTTAGAAGTATATTTAAGCTTCGGAAGATATTCTCATAATTTCTTCCGAAGGTAAATTTCTTATAAGTATTTATTTGATTTGAAGACATAGTTTCTTCTGAAGGCAACTTGAAATCTTCCGAAAGAAAATATGTTTGGAAAAATTTTCAAAAATCTAAGGAATATCATTTTAAAAATTTTCTTCCAAAATAAACTGGGCTTATTAAGGTGATAAAATAGACAACTTAGGACATAGGTTTTAGAAATAAAGTTGATTTAAGTTTAAGTAAATCTACTCAAAGTTAATCATCCCAATTGCTAATACTAGATATTTGAATCTCTGTTCATCAAAAGCTTTAGTGAACAGATCAGCTTATTGTTCATTTGTGTTAACTTTAACTAGTTTGAATAATCCCTTTTCAAAGTTATCTCTAATCAAATGATACCTGATATTGATGTGTTTTGTCCTTGAGTGCTGCACAGGATTCTCTGTTATAGAGATGGCACTGTTGTTGTTTATATGAATGGGAGTCTCTTTGAAGTTGAATCCATAGTCTAGCATCTGATTCTGAATCCAAAGCACTTGAGCACAGCAGCTTGTAGCAGCAATGTATTCAGCTTCAGCAGTTGATGCAGACACACAGGATTGTTTCTTGCATTGCCATGAGACAATCCTTCCACCAAGGAATTGACATCCCCTAGATGTAGACTTTGCAGTCATGTTACAGCCACCATAGTCACTATCTATATAGGCATACAGATAGAAGTTAGAATTCTTTGGATACCAAAGGCTAAGCTTGGGAGCACCTTTGAGATATCTATGAATCCTCTTGACAGCAACCAGGTGTGACATCTTGGGGTTGGCTTGATATCTTGCATAGATGCAAGTGGCAAATATGATATCAGGCCTACTAGCTGTGAGATACATAATAGACCTAATCATAGCCCTGTAGAGATGTTCATCCACACACTCCCCCTCAAGATCAGGTCCAAGGGAGTGGTTTCTAACTATAGATGTCTTTGCAACCTTACAATCAGTCATGTTGAATCTTGTAAGCATGTCTTGTACATACTTTGACTGACTTATGAAGATGCCATTGTCAACTTGCTTCACTTTAATTCCCGGAAAGAAATTGAGTTCCCCCATGGCTCTCATTTCAAATCTATTCATCATTAGCCTCTCAAAGTCTTTGTAGAGCTTTGGATTAATTGACCCGAAGATAATGTCATTTACATATACTTGAACCAGCATTAAGTCATTTCCTGTTCCTTTGATGAAGAGAGTTCCATCTATAGTACCCCTCTTGTAACCATGTTGACAGAGATACTGAGATAGTATCTCATACCACTTTCTTGGAGCTTGGTGCAACCCATAAAGAGCTTTATCAAGCTTGCAGACATAATCAGGATAATCTGGGTCTGCAAAGCTAGTTGGTTGTTTGACATACACCTCTTCATCAATCACCTAATATAGAAAAGCACACTTGACATCAAGTTGGTAGACCTTGAAATCCTTGGATGCAGCAGAAGCCAAGAATATTCTTACAACTTCAAGTCTTGCCACAGGAGTAAAAACATCTATGTAGTCAATTCCTTCTTCTTGTGTGTATCCTTGAACAACTAGTCTAGCATTGTTCTTGATGACAAGTCCTCTATCATCCTTCTTGTTTCTAAAAACCCACTTGGTTCCTATGGTAGTCTTCCTATGAGGAAGAGGACATAGGTTCCAAACCTTTTGTCTTTTGAATTGAAGCAACTCCTCTTTCATTGCTTCAACCCAACTTCCATCCTTTAAAGCCTCATCCATTTTCTTTGGCTCTATCTGGGATAAGAAGCAAGAGTATAGACAAACATTTTTGTCATGGGTTTGTCCTCATGTTCTCACCCCTGTATCAACATTTCCAATGATGTTTGTGGTGGGGTGTGACTTGTGGATCCTGAGTTGAAGGATCACAGCAAGTTGATTGGAAAGATCTAAATTTGAGAAATTCAGATCTGGCAATGGAGTATCACTCACCACATCAACACACTTATCATGAGAGACTTGATCCAATGAGTGTGTGACATCATTTATGTTATCTTCTATAGAGTGGTTATCAGCATCAAGAAATTCTTGATCACTGTCACCACCTCTATTTCCTCCTACATTTGAAGCTCTTTCACCTGAGTTTTGAACCTCTAAGCTGGAATTTGTAGGCATCTCAGATGTATTAGCTGAATTTATCATGTTTGTACTGATAGGATCTTCACTTGCAGGGTTAGTTACCACAAGAGCTGAAGTAGTATTCTTGCTTGGTTTTCTCAGCTCAAATCTTCGGTCAGGATCTCTTGTTGATAAGTTACCTGTAGATCCTAAAACATTATCACAAGACTTGTTAAAACAGTTGGTAACTAAATCAAGATCAAATAGCTAATTTGGACCAGAACCTTTCACACTAGGAGTGTGCTCATTGAAGGTCATATTGGCTGACTCCTCAACTACTCTAGTTCTAAGATTTTATACTCTTAAGCCTTAGCTTGGGAAGAGTATCCAATAAAGTGATCATCATATGATTTCTCAGCAAATTTGGCTACTTGATCTTTGGTATTCAAGATTGTGCAAGGACATCCAAATGACCTGAGAAAACCAATGGAAGGTCTCATTTTGTGCCAAAGCTCATAAGAAGTCTTACTATGAGTCTTAACTACTAAAACTCTGTTCTGCACATAGCAGGTTGTGTTGACTGCTTCTGCCCAGAAGGTGATGGGCAGTTTAGAGTCAGACAGCATGGTTCTTGCAGCCTCAATAAGTGTCATGTTTCCCCTCTCAGCAACACCATTTTGCTAAGGAGTCCTAGGAGCACTATATTGTCTTGTAATACCTTTTTCATCATAAATGAATCAAGGATTTGGTTCTTAAATTCTGTTCCTTGATCACATCTTATGATCTTGACCTTGTGATCAGACTGATTCTTAATTTTCAGAATAAAATTCTTCAAGATCTCAGGAGTCTCATCCTTAGTTCTAAGGAAAAAGACCCAAGTGAATCTTGTGAAGTTATCTGTGATCACTACATAATATGAGGTCCTTCATAAACTTATTACACTGGTAGGGCCAAAGAGATCCATATGTAATAAGTGTAGGGTAGTAGTGATGGAGTTCCTTTCCTTTGGCTTGTGAGACACTTTGTGTTGCTTCCCTTTCAGGCATGTAACATAGTGGTCATCACTTGTAAACTCTTTCTTTGGCATTCCAGATACCAAATCATTCTTAATTAATTTATTCATGTTTTTAAAGTTTACATGGCACATTCTTATATGCCAGAGGAAAGACTCATCACTATTTGCTTTAGATAGAAAGCAAGAAATTTTTCCTGAGGGAGATGTTTCCTGCAAGTCCATCCTATACATGTTCCTTTTTCTAGGGGCTATAAGCAGGATATGCTCTTGAGGAATTACCATCCTAGGCTTGAGAATAATGCACTCATGCTCAGTAAAGAGCATGTTATGTCTCTGATCACAAAATTCAGATACACTCAGTATATTGTACCCAAGCTCTTTGACAAAATTTACCTTTTCAATGCTGAGCTTACCATTTGTGACCATGCCCCTTCCTGTAATGTAACCTCTAGCATCTCCTCCGAAAGCAAATGGCCCTCCATCAATTTTCTCAAAATTTTGAAGCAGAGAACCATTACCAATCATGTGCCTGGAACAGCCACTATCAATGATCCATACATTTCCCTTGGTCTTTAGTTGTTCCTGCACAAGAAAGAAGCGGTTAGTTATATTTGGAAGACAATGTAATAGTAATTGATCCTATGTTAAAGCTTTCAGTCACGTTGTCTTTCTTCATCTTCCATACCATCTTTGGAAGATTGGACTTGACCTTCAACATCTTGGAAGTTTTAACAACTTTTGAAGTTTGGAGACTGGACCTTCAGAAGATCTTGCTTTCACTGCAGTAGGCTTTAGTACTTCGGAAGCATTCCTTTCTTCCGAGACCAAATTTTCTTCCAAAGGCAAGTTTTTACTTGTCTTCTTTTTCACCTTGGAGCTTCCAAAGGAAAAAGATTTTCCTTCCAAAGCTAGCTTTTCCTTCTTTTTCTCAGAAGTTTTCTCTTTGATCATATGAATAGTATTTTTAGGATTGTAGATGCAATCCTTAGCAAGATGAGAAGTACTATCACATATGATTCAGTCCTTTTGCTTCTTTCTGAGAGTCTTCTTTTGAGAGAAAGACTAAACTTGATCACTTTCCAACTCCATCTTCATCTTCACAGATGATGCAGCAAGCTTCTTAGGGCGAGGCTTGCTCTTGGAACTGGATGGTTCAAGCTGTGTAGTAGTGGTACACAGCTGATCAGCCTTCTTCTCTTTGCTGGAATGATTTGGACAAGAACTAGAACTCCTGGTATTAGAGTTCATAGTTGAGTCTTCAGCCTTCACCACTTCAAATCCTATAGAGATAAACACTTGTTTCTGCTTAGAGTTGAAAGTGACTTTGATTTCTTGAGCCTTCTTTGACTTTATCTTGGCTCTCTTGATCAAGTTCTTCCTCTTGGACTTGGTCATCCCAGCTTCTTTTCTCTCCTCTGGAGAATACCGACCCTTCTTAGGATGATCTTCTTCACTCTTCTCAGAGTCATCCTTCACTATCTCCTCCTTATCCTCTTTAACAATGGGGTCTATAAGGGGAAGCTCATCTTCATAAGTTTCACACCTTGGAAATCTTACAGATAATAGAGTATGTGGAGGAGCTATCTCAGTAGATCCTAGTCACTACTTATTCTGATAACAAACTTTTGCATGCAGGGAGGAGGATATTATGTTCTTGAAGGTCTCTTCTTCAAAAACAAGTTTTTCTGCCCTGGCTTTGCTGATCACAAGCTCAGCCTAGCATTCAATTAACTTAGTGATGAGATCTTTTATTTGAGTCCTGTAGTTGGTATGTTCATGCTTTAGTGTTGAAATGGTTTTTTCTAAATCTTCTATTTTAAGTTTGTAATCATTTTCATCTCTTTTGAAATCGGCTTTTAAGATGTTTAAGGACTTAAGATCAGATCTCATCTCTAAGTTATAGGACCCATATTTATTGACTTTAGCAATACATTCAGGTGTACAGAGATGCTCCAATACCTTGGCTTCTTCATGAACTGCCATTAGTGGTTGGTTTGAAGATGCATCCTCCACCTAAAAGCTCCAGTCAACGCCTCCTTCTTCAACAGCAACTGCAGCTTGCTGCTTGGGCTTCTCATTCTGGTTAGCTTCTTCACTGTAGTTTGGTCTAGTTTGTGCTTGGCCACCATTTGTCTTTGGTGCCTTGCACTCTCTAGCAAAGTGTCCCATTTGGTTATAACTGTATCACTTCACCTTGATTTTGTCCAGCCCAAACTTTCCACTGGATATATTGCTAGGAAACTTCCTCTCTGTCCTCTTGTAGAACTTCTTGGCTCTGTAAGTGAGGAGAGCCATCTGCTGGACTATTTCCATATACTCCAGATCATCTGGATGGATACAGTCCAGGTCTTAAAGGGTAAAGAGAAAGTTGCATGTGCTTTCATTAGAAGACACAAAGGCTTGTGAAGAGCTTGTCTCTTGGAATGGGCTTCTATGGATGTAGCTCTCTCTTGGTGTCTCCGAGAAGGTGATCAAAGGATCCTTCTGTGAAGATGATACTGTGTTTCTCTGCAATCTCTTTCAACCACATAAAGGGCTAAACTCTGCTGGATGTTGGAGTTACCAGATGGATTTTCCATGTTCATCTCCATCTGGTAGCCACTGAGGATACCATATAACTCAGTGAGAGTAAGGGTTTTGAGGTTCTCAGTCCTCTTAATGACCACACAATAGTGTGTCCATTGTCTGGGAAGAGAGGACATGAACTTCCTTACAATATCCCTATTCTCAAGAGTTACTCTAACATCCATTAGAGTATACATAATCTCAACATACCTAAATTACTATTGAGTCATGATTTCACCTGTCTTGAAGGTGAAATTCTCAAACTACTGCTTCAAGATGTCCTTCTTGTTCTCTTTTGCTTCATTTGACCCCTTATACATCAGCTTCAGTGCATCCCACAGTTGCTTGGCAGTCTTGCACTTCTTGTAGCCTCTGTAGATAGAGTTTGGAAGAGCAGTTTGGAGGGCGGTCATGGCCTTCTGATCTATGTCAATCTTCTTCTAGTCTTCATCAGAATAATCAGCCACTTCTTTTGGTATCATGCCACCACCAGTAGCAGCTGAAGGGGTGGATGGTACATGAGGTCCATAAACAACAGATCCCCACATCCTGGAGTCTTGAGACTTGATGAAGCCTTCCATTCTTTAGCACCAAGTGTCAAAGTCTTCAGGAGTGATCAGTGGAGACTTAGTCATAGTATAAGTTTCCATATCAGCCTTTGTGATAGCTATCATTTGAGATGTTAAGTTTTTTGTGAAACTAAAAGGATTTAAGATGGTGAGATCTTACAATTAAGAGCCTAAAAAGCTCTAATACCAATTGAAGGACCGTTTGAATGGTGGTCAATACAATAAGTTTTATAATGAGGAGAATTTTAGAATACTTAACAGATCAAATGGGGAATAGGATTTGTGTGAGATGATACTAAAAACACAAGTAAGTAATGAGACAGAACTTAGAACAAGAACAGAGAAGTATGATTTTCAAGGATCTTGTATATTGCTCTCAAGTTCTATTACAAGTGTTACAAAGCATAAAAGAAATACAAGGACCTGAGATACTTTATAATACATCCTACAACCGTTAATACTTAGAAAGACAGTTGGAAACACTAATCTAGACAACAAGAACAATGTAGAATCAAAAGGCAGATTGCCTTTTGACTAGTGACTATGACTTGCCATAACTCACATTCTTTTCTTATAAAAAGGTTTACAGGTACAAAGTAGGAAGTTAGAGACAAAGACCATAATCTACAGTTTACAAAAGCATGGACTTTTCACCAACTTGTATAAGTTGGTGAGTCTTCAAAGTTGCAACGGAAAGTGTGTCAGCTTTATGAAAAAGTAGATCAGAGAAAGCATGTCTTCTCTGTCTTTGGAAGAAATCAGTCTTCACAACAAATTGGCTTCAAAAGACTTTGTCTCTGAAGCTTCGGAAGACTTCATCTTTGGCTTCGAAAGATTTGGACTTTGGCTTCGGAAGATTTTACACTTGGAATATTTTCTGTGGAAAGTGTAAAACTTCCGAAGAAACTTTTACCTTGTACATTCAGTGCATGCATGCAGGAAGATCCTTGGTTGTTTTGGCTTCTTTGGTTGCATCAGCCTTGTAATCTTCTAATATAACCTTACAGTGGTAGATGCACTGAACGGAGAAGAAGGCCTGCCAGGGAACCTTACAGCAAAATAGAAGAAAGAGATCATGGAGAAGGCACACAGTTCAATAATACTCAGCCTTGGTGATCGAGTATTGAGAGAAGTCTCAAAGGAAACCACGGCGGCTAGGATTTGGTCAAAATTGAAATCGCTATACATGACGAAATCACTAGCCAATAGGTTGTATCTCAAGAAGAGATTGTATACGTTTCAAATGAATCCAGGAAAGTTATTGGAAGATCACATAGATGAGTTCAATAAGCTCATCTTGGATCTTAAGAACATAGAGGTTGAATTAGATGAGGAAGATCAGGCGATCATCTTTCTCACCTCTCTCCCTTCCTCTTATGAGCATTTTGTGGATACTTTAATGTACGGCAGAGAGACTTTGTCAATAGAAGAAGTGCTAACCGCATTAAATTCTAAAGAATTAAAGAAACAAACTAATCATAAGGATGAAGGTGGAGAAAGGCTGATGGTAAGGGGTAGATCTGATCAAAGGGGCTTCAAGAAAAGGGGCCAATCCAGATCTAAGTCTAAGACCAAAAAGAGGTGCTTTGTATTCAATTCTGATAAGCATTTCAAAAGAGTCTGTCCAGAATGGAAGAAGAAAAGGAATGATGCTGGAGGAAGTCATAAGGGTCATATCAACAATGTTGCTCAAGATGATTCTTCCGAAGAGTATGAAAGTTCATATAAGTGTGACTAATGATAAAGTCATGGAAGGTTGGGTTATGGACTTAGGTTGCTCTTTTCACATGACCCCAATTAAAGAGTATTTTTCTAAACTAAAGAGACAAGATCTTGGAACTGTTAAGCTAGGTGATAACATGCCATGTGACATTCTTGCATTAGCATAGTTAGTCTAAAGTTAAAGAATAGGAGTGGATTATCCCTTAAAGATGTAAGGTATATTCCAGGTTTAAAAGAAGCCTAATTTCACTTGGAACCTTTGAAAATAAGGGTTATCATGTTAGCTTAAGAGATGGTAAAGCCAAGGTGTGCAAAGGAGCTCTGGTGCTTGTAACTAGATCAAGGCAAGGTAATAACACTTATGTAATGGATGGTCATGATGACCAGGGTGCCGCAACAGTGGCTATTTCTAAGGATCATCTTCCTGCAGCACTGTTATGGCATAGGCGACTAGGTCATATCAGTCAACAAGGCCTTGGTGAATTGTGTAGTCAATAGGTTTTGGGTAAGCTAACCCAAATCAGCTATAGGTTCTGTGAAACCTGTGTAATGGGAAAGCACAGGAGGGTAAAGTTCAACAGAGGAAAACATATCACCAAGGGAATACTAGACTATGTGCATTCAGATTTATGGGTCCTGCTAGAGTCCATTCTCTAGGGAAGGCATGTTATTTTATGTCTATAATTGATGATTTTTCAAGAAGGGTGTGGGTGTTCATCCTAAAAGCAAAGAGTGATGCCTTAAATGCATTTAAAGAATGGAAAGTCTTGGTTGAAACTCAAACAGAAAAGAAGGTAAAGAAGTTAAGGACTGATAATGGCCTTGAGTTCTGTGGGGCTGAGTTTAACAAATTCTGTAAAGAGAATAGGATAGCTAGGCACTTGACTGTGCCAGGAACTCCCCAGCAAATTGGGCTGGTAGAATGTATGAATAGAACTCTTTTGGAAAGGGTAAGATGTATGTTGACAAGTTTAGGGCTTCCAAAACAGTTTTGGGCAGAAGCTGTAACTACTGCAATCTACCTAATTAATAGGTCACCCTCTAGGGCCTTGGGTATGAGGTGTCCAATTAAAATATGGACTGGGTGTGAGGCAGATTATAGTGGGCTGAGGTTGATTGGTTCAGTGGCGTATGCCCATGTGAGTCAAGGTAAACTAAAGCCTAAGGCCTGCAAGTGTGTTCTTCTAAGTTACCTTGAGGGAGTAAAGGGGTATAGATTATGGAAGATTGCAGGCACTCCTAAGGTAATAACTAGTAGAGATGTAGTGTTTCATGAAAGCATGGTGCAGGATCGGTTAAGGGTGCTTAAGTTTGCAATTAGCTTCACAAGAGGAGAGAACTTTAGATCACTTAACAATTCAAATAGGGAACTGGTAACTATTTAGAAGATACTAAGACAACACAAGTAATGTAAGTGAAACAAGAACAAAATCACAAGAACACAAGATAAAGTTTTCAAGGAAGTTGTATATTGATTCTCTAGTTCTATTACAAGTGTGTTCAAGTATATCTTAGTTACAAGAACTTGAGACTCTTATATACTACAACCTACAACCGTCAACATACAAAAAGACAGTTGGGATTTGACTAATCTAGACAACAAAATCAATCTATAGTCAAAAGGCAGATTGCCTTTTGACTAGTGACTATGACATGTCATAGCTCACTGACTTTTATCTAATAAGACAAGTCTACAGGAACAATTATGGGAAGTTACAGGCAAAGACCTTTTTCTACAGTTTGATAAAGTATGAAAGTTTCACCAACTAATGAAAAGCAGGTGAGTCTTCAGAGCAGCAGCGGAAGGTACAACAGCTTTATCAAAAAGTAACTCAAAGAAAGCATATTTTCTCTATCTTCGGAAGAAATCAGTCTTCTCATCAAAATGGCTTCGGAAGACTTTGTATTGTGAAGCTTCGGAAGACTTCATCTTTGGCTTTGGAAGAAAAGGGTCTTTGGCTTCGGAAGATTTCATACTTGTAATATTTTCTGATAAGTGTGAAACTTCCGAAGCAACTTCTTCTGAACTGTTGGCTTTGGAAGATCTTACACTTAGACTTATTTGTGAGTTAAGACTTCCAAAGCTAGTTCATCCTTGTTTCTTAGTGCATGCTGGAAGACTTGGTTGTTCTGGTATCCTTTGGTTGCATCAGCCTTTAATCTTCAGATGTTCCTTACAAACTCCCCCTAGGCTGATGCTACCAAAACAGAGAAGTTCTTCAAATTTTGATAGTCCACATCAGGATCTTTAGTATTCCTTTCTTCATCATAAGATCTGGATCCTTCAGACTGACATAGAACCTTCTTATGTCAGAGAGATCATGCAGAGGAAGTTCAAGCATGTCATTTGTGAAGTAGACATGTTGTTCTCCCTGATCTCTTATGACATACCATCTGTCTGGATCTTCAGCAAAAGTCCATGACAGAATTTTTCTTCCAGTAGCAAGAGGCTCTACTATGATTGGAGTTTGTTGAGAGACCTCTTCATGCATTCCTCAGGATGCTCTGACTCATCCTGAGATTAGGGGGTGGATGCCTTTCTTCTTTTCTTCTTTGAAGTGGATCTTCTTCTGTCCATCCTTTTTCTCATCCTAGATTTCTTCAACTGAGAGGGCTGGTCTTGAGTACCAGTTGGTTCTGTTGTGTCCCTCTCAGTTGGGTTCTCCTCTCTCATAGGTTCAAAAGGAGAGAGAGGAGGACCCTGCTGTGGGTCAGAAGATGAAGTTGGCTCAGATACAGCTCCAGGTTCAGGTTGTGTTGTCTCAGTAGGTTCAACCTTCACCTCAACTTCAGGTTGAGCTGGACTTGGTAGAGAATGCAAGTCCACCAGCTCTCTCCTTTTTTCTTCTGCTTGATCACCCTAATATGCTTATCCATTGTGGATAGAGACATAGGACCAAGCCTCCTTCCGGAGAACCCATACAGCTTCAAGAAGCTCATCATCCTTTGTCTGTCAGCAGACTTCTTTTGGCTTTTGTGGATGATGACCCTTGACTTTGCAGCTTCTTCCTTTAATCTTTTCCTTGCAGCTTGCCTTTCCTTTTTGGCTTGTTCTTCTAGGGCTTGTTGTATTCAAACATTATGTACTCATATGATAAGGGAAGAAGTGTAGCTGCCTGATAGAGACCTGTGGCACTCAGGTAGTTGATCATCTTTAGTCTTTCTTCTTCATTAACTACCTGAGGTTGTTCAGTGGCCACCGTCTCTGGCTCAGGACTTTCTTGAACTGGAGAGAGGACACGAGCATCTTTGTAGAGTCTTTTAAGTCTCCTTTCTTCTTTGATTTTGAGGAGAAATTCTGCATCCTCTGCTTCCTTCCTCTCTTTTGATAATTCAACGTCAGCCAGTTCATTTAGCTACTCTAAGGGGAGAGAGATGAGTTCATCAACATTGTAGTTTTTGGTTTCCAGGTAATTCAGCCTAGTTGCCCTTAACTCATCTTTGTGAGTGTTTAGCCTGGGGGCAGCTCTGATTGCAGCTTCTATGAATCCTGGGGAACCACTTGAACTCTCTCCCCTCAGCTTCCTCTTCTTCTCTCTCTTCTCCTCCTCAATCTCCTCAGGAGTCATTTTCTTTTTGCCTTTGTCAACCACATGCCTTGGTGACTCAGGCTGGAGAGAGCTTTGGCCTTCATTGCTTGGTTCAGCTATCAAGCTCTGGCCAGAGAGAGGTTGTGAATCACCATCACCAGCTGGTGTTTCACTGAGGGTAATGAGTGCAGAGGGAGATCCTGTCTCAAGGTTCACAGGTTCAACCTCTGGGCCTTCAGTAAAGGCTTTCCCTTCGAAGCTAATCTCCACATCCACCTCAACATCCAGTTGACCAAAGATCTCACCTGCTAGCCTCTGTCTATATAGTTTTTATCTCAATTTGAATTCCTCTAGCACCCTGTATTGGATCCTTTCTACCAATCTTGCAGCTTGTCTGTTGTTGCTTGGGTTGACAAGTGGTAGATCTACCAAGTTTATACTCTTATAGTATCTCAGTCTTGAAATGTTGAAAACTTCTAGTTGACCCTGAGCTCTAGAGATCACAAGAGCTCTCCAGTTACTGTCATACCCATAACCCTGATTGGGTTCTCAGAAGGGGCAGACATTGCTCTTGGTATTCCCTCCTCAAACAGTTATTGGATGAGCAAGTCTAGATCACTGTCATGAGGAGGTTGCTGAGTATGGACAAGTTCAAGAGAGGGTGGTGAATCCTCAATGTCCATACTCTGGGAAGAACTCCCAGGTTCTGTGGCGGTTAAGACTTTCTCCCCCTTTTTGGTAGCATCACCCTCTTGACTAGGTGAGCTGGGGAATTCGTACAAGACATCCACAGGTTCTTGTGGTCCTGGTTGAGTTTTCCTCCTTGGTCTCTCAGCTAACTGACCCTTAAGATCGGTGATCTCAAGTTGCTGGTCATTGACCTTCTTCTATAAGATAGTCACCTGAGATTCCAGGTGAGCTATCTTTGAAACTAAGTACATGTATGTTTTTGTCAGTTTGTGCACCTTTTGTTTCAGACTCCCCTCATATTCAGTTGAAGAATCACTGGGGGATGAGAGAATTAGACCTAATTCTTCTTCCTCATCACCAGCATGGTGTTCTTGGATGCTGGATTTCCCCTGCCTAATGACAGCTTCCAAAGAAGTGTCAAGAGGCTGGGTTGCCATGGTTAAGGTCCTATTGATGTTATCACTTCCAAAAGTGAGAGCCTCTTCCATATGGATCTCATAAACAAGTTCAGGAACATCCACCTCAGTGGAGGGTAGATGTATGGACTAGACCTGGGTGAGTCAGAAATACTCATCTCTCTTTGAGCAGGGGTGGAGAAGAGAGACTCATGGTATTCACTGACATCCAAGTCCTCATCATCATAAAAGTTTAAGTTGGGTATTGGTTGGTTGAGATCTAGAGGTTGGGGATGGTAGTTGTCCCCTGAAGGTTGATCACTTGAGTTTAGAGACTCAGAGTGAAGGCTAGAAGCTGTTTGGGTAATGACTTATCAGCCTGAGCATGAGGAACCTCAGAACTGATTATTGGAAAGATAGGAGTGGTCTGCTCCTCAGGGGAAGTGGAGCTCGAGATTTCACTTCCTCCTGTATGGGTTGTGATATGGGAGCCTGCACATGCTTAGTAGCAATTGCAGGGGTTCGTTTGGATTTTCTTTTATAGGTGATGGTGATGGTAGACTGTGTTTGAGGTGGTTGAGAAGTGGAGGGTGTGGGATCAACACTAGCTGGTGCTGCTAGGTTGTCACCCTGAGCAATGAGCTCAAACATTTGTGGGACAAGGGCTGTTTCTACCCCTGAGAAGCCAACAGGTTGCTTCTTCAAGATTTTGAAGATGCCAGGCCTTATTTGTCCCAATTTAAGAATATTTCCTGTTCCCCTCAACTGTGGTCCCAATTCACAGTTGAGAATGTGTTGAACATACCTGGGGAACATGTAATATTCTAAGAAGTCCAAGTTAGCAAGTAAATTTGTATAAACAAACTAAGAGTACCTGAACTTAACCCCATGTACCATCCTATGGACTATGAAGGAGAGGTCTTCTGGAACTTGATCCCATCCTCCATGTTTGTTATATAAGCTATGTATGATGACATGGAGGAGGTACTTCCACTGGGATGAGACCTTCCCCTTCCTAAAGGTTTTGACTGAGAAGTCACCTTCATAGCCCATCTGCTGGAAGGAATGGTTGATAGCAGATTTTGGAAAGGACAGTTCACCTGCTTCATCATCCAGCTGCAAATGGGTGTTTATGATGGCCGGAGTGATGAAACTTGTCCTCCCCTGCACCGTAGTAGACAGTTCCTTCTCCCCATCTATGGTGACCTCTTGACAGGTCCGCCAGAATTCAAGCACCTCATCCTCATAGAGAGGAGGATCGATTGTAAGAGAGGTGAAGTAGTAAGATGAAGAAAGGTACCTACAAACATCTGAGAAGCTTGGATCCTTCTCAGAGTTTAACAGGGCAACTTGATTGTGTTGCCTGTGTAGGTGCATGGTGAAATCAGGGTCGTTTCTTCGATCGATGTTGGGCATTTGGTGAAGCTTATCAGTGAAGAAAGGAAGAAGAAAGTGAGTTTTAGGGTGAAATTAGGTTAAAGATTGTGAGAGTAGAGAGAAGAAATGGAACCGTTGAGAAGATATATGCAGTGGATTTGAGACAAAGTTAGAACAAAAGATAAACTTTGAAATCCGCAAGTGGGTCCCACTTCTGAAAAAGCGCCCAAAAAGTTAGTTTTCTTGGAAGTTGAAAATCTTCCGAATGTATTTTTGCTTCGGAAGTTTTTTAAGAAAAGCTTCCGAAGGCAACTTTGCTTTGGAAGATATTTCAAAGAGTTGTGAAAATTTGGCTTCGGAAGGAATATACCTAAAGAAATTTCTTCTGACATAAATTTTGCTTTGGAAGAACTAAGTCAGAAAATTAATATTCCTAGATAATAAATCTTCCGAGACGAAATTGCTTTCGGAAGATATGTGTTCTTTGAATGCATTTAAGTACTTATAAGCACATTTAAGCTTCGGAAGATATTCTAAGAATTTCTTCCGAAGGTAATCTCTTATGAGTAGTTAAATGATTTAAAGACATAAATTTCTTCCGAAGGTAATTTGAGTTCTTCCGAGACAAAATAATAAATTTTCACAAATCTAAGGGATATCAAAGAAAAATTGATTTACTTCCAAAGAGAACTGGGCTTATGAAGGTGATAATATAGACAACGTAGGACACACAATTTTTAGAAATAATGTTGATTAAGTGTTTAAAGAAAAATCTATTCAAAGTTAATCATCCCAATAGCTGATATAAGATATTTAAACCTCTGTTCATCAAAAGCTTTAGTGAACAGATCAGCATATTGTTCATTTATGTTAACCTTGATTAGTTTGATTAATCCTTTCTCAAAATTATCTCTAATCAAATGATACCTGATGTTGATGTGTTTGGTCCTAGAGTGCTGCACAGGATTCTCTGTAATAGAGATAGCACTGTTGTTGTCTATGTGGATAGGAGTCTCCTTGAAATTGAATCCATAGTCCAGCATCTGATTCTGAACCCAAAGCACTTGAGCACAGCAGCTTGCAGCAGCAATGTATTCAGCTTCAGCAGTTGATGCAGACACACAGGATTGCTTCTTGCATTGCCAGGAGACTATCCTTCCACCAAGGAATTGACATCCCCCAGATGTAGACTTTGCAGTCATGTTGCAGCCACCATAGTCACTATCTGTATAAGCATACAGATTAAAGTCTAAATTCTTTGGATTCCAAAGGCCTAGTTTAGGAGCACCTTTGAGGTATCTAAGAATTCTTTTCATAGTAACTAGGTGTGACATCTTGGGGTTGGCTTGATATCTTGCCCATATGCATGTGGCAAACATAATATCATGCCTGCTAGCAGTGAGGTACATAAGAGACCCAATCATAGCCCTGTAGAGATGTTCATTAACACACTCCCCCTCAAGATCAGGACTAAGGGAGTGGTTTCTGGCTATGGGTTTCCTTGCAACCTTATAATTAGTCATCTTGAATCTTGTAAGTATGTCTTGTACATACTTTGACTGACTAATGAAGATGCCATTTTCAACCTGCTTCACTTGAATTCCTAGAAAGAAGTTGAGTTCCCCCATGGCACTCATTTCAAACCTATCCTTCATCAGCTTCTCAAAGTCTTTGCAGAGCTTTGGATTAGTTGAACCAAAGATGATGTCATCTACATATATCTGAACTAGCATTATGTCATTCCCTGTTTCTTTGATGAAGAGAGTCCCATCAATAGTACCTATTTTGTATCCATGTTAAAAAAGATACTTTGATAGTGTCTCATACCACTTTCTTGGAGCCTAATGCAGTCCATATAGAGCTTTATCAAGCTTGCAGACATAATCAGGATGATCTGGGTCTGCAAAGCCAGGTGGTTGTTTGACATAAACTTCTTCATCTATCACCCCATAAGAAAGGCACACTTTACATCAAGCTGGTAGACCTTGAAATCCTTGGATGCAGCATAAGCCAGGAATATTCTTACAGCTTCAAGTCTTGCTACAGGAGCAAAGACATCAGTGTAATCAATTCCTTCTTCTTGAGTGTACCCCTGGACAACCAGTCTAGCCTTGTTCTTGATGACAATCCCTCTATCATCAGTCTTGTTCTTGAATACCCATTTGGTTCCTATGACACTTTTCCCTTAAGGAAGAGGACATAAGTTCCACACCTTCTGTCTTCTGATTTGAAGCAACTCTTCTTGCATTGCCTCAATCCAGCTTCCATCCTTCAAAGCCTCATCAACTTTCTTTGGCTCAATCTGGGATAAGAAACAAGAATGCAGACAAACATTGCTCTAATGTGTTTGTCCTCTTGTTCTCACCCCTGTGTCAACATTTCCAATTATGTTTGTGGTGGGGTGTGACTTGTGGATCCTAAGTTGAGGGATCACAACAAGTTGATTTGAGAGATCTAAGTTAGAGAAATTTAGATCTGGCAAAGAAGTGCTACCCACCACATCAACGCGCTTATCAAGAGAAGTTTGATCCAATGAGTGTGTTACATCATTAATGTTGTCTTCTATGGAGTGGTTATCAGCATCAAGAAATTCCTGATCACTGTCACCACCTCCATCTCCATCTGCATTTGAAGTTCCTTCACCTGGATTTGGAGCCTCTGAGTTGGAATTTGAAGGCATCTCAGATGAATCAGCAGTATTTGTCATGCTTGTGCTGATAGGAGCTTCACTTGCAGGGTTAGTTACCATTGGAGCTGAAGTAATATTCTTGTTTGGTCTTCTCAGCTCAAATCTTGGGTTAGGATCAACTGTTGATATATTATCTGTAGATCCTAACACATTCTCACAAGACTTGTTAAAACAGTTGGTAACTAAATCAAGATCAAACAGCCAATCCAGACCAAAACCTTTAACACTGGGAGTGTTTTTATTGAAGGTCACATTGGCTGACTCCTTAATTACTCTAGTTCTAAGGTTGTATACTCTATAAGCCTTAGCTTGAGAGGAGTATCCAACAAAGTGTCCATCATCTGATTTCTCAGCAAACTTGGCTACTTGATCTTTGGTATTCAAGATGGCGCATGGACATCCAAATGACCTGAGGAAACCAATGAATGGTCTCCTTTTGTGCCATAGCTCATAAGGAGTCTTACCATGAGTCTTAACTACTAAAACTCTGTTCTGCATATAGCAGGCTGTGTTGACAGCCTCTTCCCAGAAGGTGATAGTCAGTTTAGAGTCAGACAACATGGTTCTAGCAGCCTCAATAAGTGTCTTGTTTCTCCTCTCGGCAACACCATTTTGCTGAGGAGTCCTGGGAGCACTATATTGTCTTGAAATCCCCTTTTCGTCACAAAATGTATCAAGGATTTGGTTTTTAAATTCTGTTCCCTGATCACATCTTATCGTTTTGACCTTGTGATCACATTGATTCTCAATTTTCAGAATGAAGTTCTTCAAGATCTCAGGAGTCTCATCCCTTAGTTCTAAGGAAGAAGACCCAAGTGAATCTTGTGAAGTCATTTGTGATCACTAAACAATAAGAGGTTCTTCCTAGACTCATTACACTGGTGGGTCCAAACAGATCCATATGTAACATGTGTAGGGGAGTAGTGATGGAGTTGGTTTCCTTTGGCTTGTGAGACACTTTGTGCTGCTTTCCTTTCAGGCAAGCACCATAATGCTCATCACTTGTAAACTCTTTCTTTGGCATTCCAGTTACCAAATCATTTTTAATCAATTTATTCATGTTTTTGAAGTTTACATGGCACATTCTTTTATGCCAGAGGAAAGACTCATCACTATTTGCTTTAGATAGAAAACAAGACACTTCTCCGGAGGGAGTTGGTTCTTGCAGATCCATCTTGTACATGTTTCCCTTCCTGGGGGCTCTGAGCAGGATGTACTCCTGAGAAATAACCACCCCAGGCTTGAGAACAATACACTCATACTCAGTGAAGAGCATGTGATGTTTTTGGTCACAAAATTGGGACACACTCAAAAGATTGTATCCAAGCTGCTTGAAAAAGTTTACCTTCTCAATGTTGAGCTTACCATTTAAGACCATGCCCCTGCCAGTGATGTAACCTCCTGCATCTCCTCCAAAAGCAACAGGCCCTCCATCAAACTTCTCAAAGTTTTAAAGCAAGGAGCCATTACCTGTCATGTGTCTTGAGCAGCCGCTATCAATGATCAATACATTTCTGTTGGTTTTCAGCTTCCCCTGCATAAAAAGAGATGATTTAGTTAAATTTAGGAACCCAAGCCTCATTGGTCTTGGGCTTATCAAAGTGAATAGAAGACAATGAAACAGTAAGTGATCCTATGTTCAGGCTTTGAGGATCATTTGCTGTTGTTGATGATGAACTTTCAGTCACATGGTCTTCCTTCATCTTCCACACCACCTTCGGAAGATTGGGCTTGACCTTCAAAGCTTCGGAAGTTTTAACAACTTCAGAAGATTTGGAGACTGGGCCTTCGGAAGATCTAGCTTTCCCTGCAGCTGGCTTTGGTGCTTCGGAAGTATTCCTTTCTTCCGAGACCATTTTTTCTTCCGAAGGCAATTTACCACCTATTTTCCTTTTCACTTTGGAGCTTTTGAAGGAAACAGATTTTTCTTCCGAAGCTAGCTTTTCCTTCTTCTTCCCAAAAGCTGTCTCTTTGATCATGTGGATAGTGCTTATGGGATTATAGATGCAATCCTTAGCTAGATGAGAAGTACTACCACACATGATGCAATCCATTTGCTTCCTTCTGGGAGTCTTCTTCTGAGAGCAAGACTGAGCTTGAACACTTTCTTTCTCCAGCTTTTTCTTCACAAATGATGCAGCAAGCTTCTTAGGGAGAGACTTGCTCTTGGAGGAGGATGGTTCAGACTGTGTAGCAGTGGTACACAGCAATTCAGCCTTTAGCTAAGTTGTAACTATACTAAAACTCCTGGTACTAGAGTTTGTAGTTAATTCCTCAGCCTTTACCACTTCAAACCCTGCAGAGATGAACAATTGTTTCTGCTTGGAGTCAAAAGTGGCCTTGATCTCTTGAGCCTTCTTTGATCTTCTCTTTGCTCTTCTGATCAAGTTCTTCCTCTTTGCCTTTGTCATACCAGTCTTCTTACTCTCCTCAGGAGCATGGTGACCCTTTTTGGATTGACTCTCTTCACTCATTTTAGAGTCATCCCTCACCATCTCCTCTTCTTCCTCTTCAACACTAGGGTCTATGATGGGAAGCTCATCTTCACTAGTTTCACACCTTGGAGATCTTACAGATAATAGAGTGTGTGGAGGAGCTATCTCAGTAGATCCCAGTCACTGCTTATTCTGATAACAAACTTTTGCAAGCAGAGATGAGGATATGATGTTCTTGAAGGTCTCTTCTTCAAGAACACATTTTTCAGCCCGGGCTTTGCTGATCACAAGCTCAGCTTGGCATTCAGTCAACTTGGTAATGAGATCTTTAATCTGAGTCCTGTAATTTGTTTGATCATGTTTAAGAATTGAAATTGTTTTCTCTAGATCTTCTATCTTAAGCTTATAGTCATTTTTAGCTCGTTTAAAATTAGCTTTTAGGATATTCAAGGACTCAATATTAGATCTCATTTCCATTTTGTAGGACCCGTATCTATTCATTTTAGCAATACATTCAGGAGAGCAAAGATGTTCTAGTACCTTAGCCTCATCATGGTCAGCCATGAGTGCTTGATTTGGTGAAACATCTTCAGCCTAAAAGCTCCAGTCAAAGCCTCCTTCTTCAACGGAAACAACAGCTTGCTGTCTTGGCTTCTCATTCTGGTGCCCTCCATCAGTGTAGTTTGGCCTGGATGATGTTTGGCCACCATTTGACTTAGGTGCCTTGCATTCTCTGGCAAAGTGACCTATCTGGTTACAGTTGTAACACTTCACTTTGCTCTTGTCCAGTCTAAACTTGCCACTGGCAACATTGCTGGAAAACCTTCTCCCTGTCCTCTTGTAGAACTTCTGGGCTCTTTGAGTGAGAAGAGCCATCTGGTGGACTATCTCCATGTATTCCAGATCATCTGGATGGATACAATCCAGGTCTTCAAGAGTGAAAAGAAAGTTGCCTGAACTTTCATCAGTAGAGACAAAGGCTTGAAAGGTGATTGTCTCTTGGAATGGACTTCCTTGGATGTAGCACTCTCTGTGTGTCTCTAGGAAGGTGATGAAAGGACCCTTTTATGAAGTTTCAGGGTAGCAGATAAGATGGTGTTGTGGTTCTCTGCTATCCCTTTCACCCACATGAAGGGCAGAACTCTGGTGAGTGTTGGAGTTACCAGATGGGTTTTGCATGTTCATCTCCATCTGGTATCCACTGAGTATTCCATATAACTCAGTGAGAGTCAGGGTCTTGAGGTTTTCAGTCCTCTTAATGACCACACAATAATATGTCCATTGTCTGGGAAGAGAGGACATGAACTTCCTGACAATATCCCTATTCTCAATAGTTACTCCAACATTAGCCAAAGTATCCACAATCTTAACATACCTGAAATACTGTTGAGTCATGGTTTCACCTGTCTTGAAGGTGAAATTTTCAAACTGCTGCTTCAAGAGGTCCTTCTTGTTTTCCTTGGCTTCATTGGACCCCTCATACATCAGTTTCAGTGCATCCCACAGTTGTGTAGCGATCTTGCACTTCTTGAAACCTCTGTAGATGGAATTTGGAAGAGCAGTCTGAAGGGCTGTCTTGGCTTTCTGATCAATGTTAATCTTCTTCCAGTCTTCTTCAGAGAAATCAGCCCTTTTTTTGAGTATCATACTACCACCAATAGCAGCTTAAGTGGTGGATGGTACATGAGGTCCAATGATAATAGACTCCACATCCTGGAATCCTGAGACTTGATAAAGCCTTCCATTCTTTGGCACCCAGTGTCAAAATCCTCAGGAGAGATCAGTGGGGACTTTTTCATAGTTCCAGTTTCCATATCAGCCTTAGAGATAGCTACCATTTGAAGAGTTAAGTGATGTGTGAAGCTAAGAGGATTAAAGATGGTGAGATCTTACAATCAAGAGCCTGTAATGCTCTGATACCAATTGCAGGACCGATTAAGAGTGCTTAAGTTTGCAATTAGCTTCACATGAGGAGAGAACTTTAGATCACTTAACAATTCAAATAGGGAACTGGTAACTATTTAGAAGATACTAAGACAACACAAGTAATGTAAGTGAAACAAGAACAAAATCATAAGAACACAAGATAAAGTTTTCAAGGAAGTTGTATATTGATTCTCTAGTTCTATTACAAGTGTGTTCAAGTATATCTTAGTTACAAGAACTTGAGACTCTTATATACTACAACCTACAACCGTCAATATACAAAAAGACAGTTGGGATTTGACTAATCTAGACAACAAGATCAATCAACAGTCAAAAGGCAGATTGCCTTTTGACTAGTGACTATGACATGCCATAGCTCACTGACTTTTATCTAATAAGACAAGTCTACAGGAACAATTTTAGGAAGTTACAGGCAAAGACCTTTTTCTACAGTTTGATAAAGTATGGAAGTTTCACCAACTAATAAAAAGCAGGTGAGTCTTCAGAGCAGCAGCGGAAGGTACAACAGCTTTATCAAAAAGTAACTCAGAGAAAGCATATTTTCTCTGTCTTCAGAAGAAATCAGTCTTCTCATCAAAATGGCTTCGGAAGACTTTGTCTTGTGAAGCTTCGGAAGACTTCATCTTCGGCTTCAGAAGAAAATAGTCTTTGGCTTCGGAAGATTTCATACTTGTAATATTTTCTGATAAATGTGAAACTGCCGAAGCAACTTCTTCTGAACTGTTGGCTTCGAAAGATCTTACACTTAGACTTATTTATGAGTGTAAGACTTCCGAAGCTAGTTCATCCTTGTTCCTTAGTGCATGCTGGAAGACTTGGTTGTTCTGGTATCCTTTGGTTGCATTAGCCTTTAATCTTTAGATGTTCCTTACACGTGGCTTATAGAGATGTAGTAGGCAATATAGATGGGAAGTCTAGTTCTAATGAGACAAGGAGTGATGAAGTTCAGCTTGAGGTGGAGCTTGAATCACCTAAAGAAAAGTCTGTTCAAAATGAAGGTTTGGAGGAACAGGATGTGCTTGAGAACAATCTTACGAGAGACAAGCAAAGAAGAAAGATTATACCTCCCCTAAGGTTTAGAGACAATGAAGATATCTCTGTTGTTGCATTTATTGTAGCTAAACAAGAAACCATGTATGAACCATTGAATTATCCAGATGCCATAAGTTCAAAGGATAGTGACAAGTGGTGGGAAGCTATAAAAGAGGAGACGGCTTCATTGAAAAAGAATGACACTTAGGAACTGGTGGATAGGCCGGTAGATCAAAAGCTGGTGGCTTGTAAGTGGCTGCATAAACTAAAGTAAGGTGTGCCAGGGAGTACAGGTCCTAGATATAAAGCTAGGTTGGTAGCAAAAGGGTTCACATAGAATGCTAGAGTGGATTATACTGAGATATTCTCACCTGTGGTAAAGCATACCTCTATTAGAGTACTGTTGTCTATGGTTGCTTGTTTTGATTTGGAATTAGAACTATTAGATGTAAAAACTGCTTTCTTACATGGTTACTTGGAGGAGCAGATCTATATGTCATAACCTTGTGGGTTTATAGAGCCTGGGTTGGAAGACAACGTGTGTTTGTTAAAGAAGTCCTTGTATGGACTAAAGCAGTCTCCAAGACAGTGGTACAAACGATTTGATGAGTTTATAGTTACTCATGGCTTCTATAGAAGTTTTTATGATAGTTATGTGTATTTTAGAGGGTATGATATGGGAAAGTATGTGTATTTGTTGCTGTATGTTGATGATATGCTAGTAGCTGCAAAGGATAAACAAGAGGTTGCAGCAGTCAAGAGGTTACTCATGGTAGAGTTTGAGATGGAAGAGTTGGGTGTTGCTAAAAAGACATTGGGTATGGAGATACACAGAGATCGGAAGTTGAAACTTCTGAGGCTCACTCAGACTACTTACACTAACAAGGTCTTGATGAACTATGGCATGAGTGGGTGTAAGCCTGTTAAAACTCCTTTGGCTTCATATTTTAAGTTGTCAAGTCAAGAATGTCCAAAATCAGAAGAAGAAGTTAGATACATGGAAAAGGTTCCATCTGCTAATGTGATAGGGAGTTTGATGTATCTAATGGTCTGTACAAGACCAGATTTGGGGTATGTTGTTAGTCTAGTAAGCATATACTTGGCTTTTCCTAGAAAGTCTCATTGGGTTGCAGTCAAGTGGATCTTGCGGTATCTTAGTGGTACTAAGGAATGGGGCTTATCATTTGGTGATACTTCTCATGACAGGTTGTGTGTAGAAGGTTTTGTGGATACTGATTTTGCTAAGGACTTGGACTGAGGCAGGTCCATTACTGATTATGCATTTAGAGTTCTTGGTAATGTGGTAAGTAGGAAAGCACAGTTGCAGCCAGTAGTAGCATTGTCTACTACTGAAACCGAGTATATAGCACTGACTGAGGCAGTGAAGGAGGTTGTGTGGTTATAAGGCTTGGTTGGTGATATGGGTTTGAAGTTGGTAAAGTCTACGGTTTTCGGTTATAATCAAGGGACAGTACAGCTTTCTAAGAATAATATGCTTCATGAAAGAACAAAGCATATTAATGTCAAGCTTCATTTCATTCGAGATATAGTCAATTCTAGTGTAGTTGAAGTTGTTAGAATTGATACTAATGTAAATCCTGCTGATATGTTTACCAAGTCACTACATTACTCCTTCCACAAATTCCTTTTCCACTGCTTCGGGTCCTACTCGTGTTTTTCTAAAAGAAACTAAAGTTGTATATAAAAATCTTATTGTTACAGGTAACAAGTCCCCTGCCTCTTATAGAATGTATATTATATGTTATCTAAAAAAGTGAAACATATTTACGATTCAACTCGCATATTATAACATGAGGTTTAAAAGTAAAACTAATTTTTGAACTTACAAAAATACAAGTTGTGTTTAGAATTATTGTATACAGTATGTTTGTAGCTTACTCTGATCTTGTTTAGAAATATACAAGTTTCCTTTAGTACTCTTGATCCTTGTATTATGATTCAATTTCATCGCACTCTTGGTGTTTTCGCTTTAATCGGGCGTGTGACAAATAATTATCACTTATGTATGTTCCAAACTCCCCTTGGCACTCCTAATGGGCAACAAAGCATGGAACGAATACTTAACGAAACATCCAGAATAAGCCCCTTCTTAATTACCTACCAAGGACACCCTTACGGCTAAACGACCAAAATATGTTCAAAAGCTTCACCTGTCATAAGGGATGTTTCTTCTAAACAATCACATTAGTTCTGTTTTGTTCCACACCCGAGCAAAAAAAGGTTTTGTTTAAACTAAATTTCAACCCATGCTTAACTCGAAACCATGCTCACATTATTATTTAAGATTGTACTATAAATGAAGACCATTCGTTCAACATCAATCTCATCCCTATGGAGCTTGGTGGCTTTGATGTGGTTGTGGGAATGGATCAGCTATCTGACAAACATACCTCTCAGGCTCAGAGTGGGCAGCAAGACAAATATTCAAAACCCTTGCTCTTATGAAGGGAAAACATAACCATAGATTTCATAGGGCGATTGCCCTATCTCTTAATTTCAAATAAGATCATTTGTACCAATAAACTAGTATGCATTTTCTTTGCATTTGGAGTTACCCTAACATTCACGAAGAGAATCCTAAAAGAAAGCTAAAGATCATCTCCTCTATGAGAGCTCAAAGCTACCTAAGGAAGCAATACTATGCTTTCTTTGCTCATATAGTTGAGAAAAATCCGAAAGGAAAGAAGCTACAAGATGTTCCTATAATCTGTGAATTTATAGAGGTTTTCGCTAACAAGTCGAATTTCATATTAACCACATACCTACAGCAAAACTTGTTGCAAAATTCTATTATCGTTTAGCTCTATCAAAAATAAAAGAATTATCAAACCAATTATAGGAACAGCTAGACAAAGGGTTCCCCTAACCAACCTTCTCACATTGGAGAGCCTCGGTTTTGTTTGTCAAGAAGAAGTGCGGTTCCTTTTGCATGTGTATCGACTATAGAGAGTTGAACAAACTAACCATCAAGAATCGATACCCACTACCGAGGATTGATTACTTGTTCGACCAATTACAAGGAGCGACTTGTTTTTCAAAGAAAGATCTACAATTCAAACTCGTTACGAACATTACGAGTTTGTGCTCATGCCCTTTAAACTAACCAATGCACCTATGATATTCATCAACTTCATGAATCATGTCTGCAGGCCATACCTAGATCAACTTGTCATTAATGATATCTTGATTTATTAACCAAAGTTGATCACAAGCAACACCTCAGACTAATCCTTGACCTATTAAAGAAATATAAAATCTATGTCAAAATTTTAAAATGCGAATTTTGGCTAAATGAAGTTTAGGTGATCAATGACAAAGGTATTTATTTAAACACAGCTAAGATTAAAGTGATCAAGAACTTAGATGAATTGAAGACCCCTTCAAAGTTGGCTCATTTTTTGTTCTAGCGGGGTACTATTGAAGGTTCATCTCAAACATTTCGAGAATTATCTTACCACCTACTACACTGACTCAAAAAAACCAATAATGGGGACAAAAGTAGGAAGACACTTTCCAGACACTCAAGCAGAAGTTGTATAATGCCACTATCCTAACCCTTCTCAATAGGAATGATGATTTTATTGTATAGTGTGATGCATCAAACCAAGGCTTAGAATGTGTACTTATGCAATGAGATAAAATCATTGCCTACTCATCAAGACAACTTAAGATTTGCGAATAGAACTACACTACTCATGATCTTGAGTAAGGTGTTGTTGTATTTGCCCTAAAGATTTAGAGACGCTACTTATATGGTACCAAGTGTTGTTTACACCAATCAAAAGAGCTTTTATCATATATTTGATCAAAAGAAAATCAACATGAGACATAGACGTTGGGTGGAGCTACTGACTATGATGACTATCACCCTGATAAAGCCAATGTGGTAGTCAACGCGCTCAGTAGAAAAGAAAGAATCAAACCTTCATGCACTCATGAAATGTGAATCAATTTTCAAATGAATCTTAAAGATCAAATTCTACAATCCCAAAATACGCCCTTGAAGAGATTGTTTGAAAAAAGAACTAGTAAGTATAGTTGAGCGTTAACTAAAATCTAAGTTTGATGAACTCCTCTACTTCATGAGATGAATATGGATTCCTAACTCTAACAATCTTAGAGAAATCATCATGAATGAAGAGCACAAGTCATGATATTCAATTCATTCAGGTGCTGATAAGATTCAAGACCTGAGGGAATATTATCAATAGCTAGGAATGAAGAAACACATTGCCTTGTATGTTGGGAAGTGCCTCACATGTTAGAAAGTCAAAGCTAAACATTAAAAACCCTTAGGATTACTCCAACAGCTTGAAATTTCTTAATGGAAACGAGAACATATTTCTTGGGATTTTATCACCAAACTACCCAAAACCTCTTATTAACACGACTTAGTTTGGGTCATAGTCGATCGCTTGACTAAGTCCACTCACTTTCTCCACATCCATGAAGACTTCAAGTTGGATTAGTTAGCCAAACTCTATAACAAAGAGATCGTAACTCCACATGGTGTTCCACTATCCATCATATCGACCAAGACAGTCGTTTCACTTCTAGGTTCTGGCAAATATTGCAAAATTCCTTAGGAACACATGTGGATCTTAGAACTACTTATCACCCTTAAGTGTGCATCATTTAAGGCATTTTACGAAAGGAAAAGTTGCTAACCTGTCAAAAACCACAGGCAAGGTATTCAAGATTCAAGAAAGACTCAAGTTTACATGAGACTACCAGAAAAGCTATGTTGGTAATAGAAGAAGGCCTCTTGAGTTTCAAGTTGGAGATCATGTTTTAATCAAAATTTTCTTATGGAAAGGAGTCGTTCAATTTGAGAAGAAAGGTAAACTTTCTCCTAGGTACGTTGGACCATTCGAGATCCTAGAAAGGATTGGTCTTGTTTCCTGTAAGCTTAAGCTACCTCAAGAACTTAGACTTATCCATGATACTTTTCATGTGTCTAACTAAAAGAGGTGTCTAGCCAATATCACCTTAATCATTCTTTTGGGTGAGATTCGTGTCGATAATAAGATACACATTGTTGAGTAATAAGTTGAGATTATGGATCGTGGATCGTGAAGTCAACAAGCTAAAGTAAAGTTGTATTTCCATCGTGAAAGTCAAATGAAACTCTAAAAGGGATCCTGATTTCACCTAGGAACGTGAAGACCAGATGAAGTTCAAATACCCACACCACTTCCAAGCAAACATGGCCTCTACTAGTTAAATTTTGGGACGAAATTCCCTAATTAGGGTAGACTGTGACATTCGTACACTTTATGCTATGTTAGCTATTTGAGAATGTCATGTAAACAAAGTTTGAACAATTATGTCCATGATTCCGTTTGTGATTTTATTTGTGATTCTATGATTCTATAGGCTTATTTGTGATTATATGGGTGATTCTATAGGCTTATTTGTGATTATAAGGGTGAAAATTAACATATATGTAACTTAGGGTTTACATATGTAACTTTTAATCAAAAGGATAAAGATTTATTTAATAAATTAAGTCTTTTAATTATCAAAAAATATTTATATATATATATATATATATATATATATATATATATATATATATATATATATATATATATATTTATTTATGTGTGTGTGTGTATTATTATATTATTTTAATCATTTAAGTGATATATATATATATATATATATATATATATATATATATATATATTTATATATTATATATATTTATATATATCAAATAACCAATAATTTAATTAACTAGTAATTATCCTAAATATAACAACTAGCAACTTAAACTAATCCTAACACTAAAATATCTAAATAATTTCTTTCAGCCCCTATATACCTTTAAATTCATTATTTTTTCAATACAATATTAGTAAAAATCAACCCTAACTAAAACCAAAAACCCAAATTCTTCAACTATAGATAAGGGGGTCTTATTCTCATTATTATTTATACCAAAATCTAAATTTAGAGCGATCATAGCAACAAATCTCAACCCATAGCGTCTCTCTTGAAGATCCAAGAATCTTTTCCTATCAAGCAAGTTTTCATGTTCATCGTGTTCATACCTTCCCATTTTTGTTTATCATAATTCAATGATAACTAGCTTAGATCTATGATTAAATAACATGTTTGTACACTAATTATTGATCTAGGATGGATGAAAACATCAAATAAACATGAAATTATCAAAACTTTGCTTAAACATATTAAACTTGAATTTTGGGATTTTGACAAATTTGTAAGGCCAACTTCAAACAACCATATCTACCTCGTAACAAATCTTTTATCAATTGTTCTATATTTTAAAGTATAATTTATAGTCTTAGCTTTCCAAACATATAAATAACTTCTTCTATCTCTATGATTTGTCCTCTCAAAAAGCACGCGCAAGTTCAGTACGCAAATTTATCCAAAGCTGTTAAACCCCTAAATTTTGTAGTTTTTCAATATTTTCATGAAACAAATATAAAGCAATGAATTTTAATATAAAATTAGACAATATAGACATGTTTTAAACAATAAAAATCTAAACTTCAATTATTCTCATGATTATCTATCAACCTTGAATCATGTTTCTAGTAGAATACCTTATATTTAAATTATAACCTCACAACTATACAACTTATTCATTCCCATCATTTCTATACTTATATAGTTATATTTACATTTTGTTTCTTATGCTTTCTAAACATACCAAACACACTTTTAACTTGGTTTAGTACACATCTAGAATCGTTTTATCCGGTATACAGTTATATGGCAAGCAAAAGGTTCTGACTAAGAAAAGACGGTGTACTTAAGTAATAAAAATTAATCAAATTATTTCTAGGAATCATTTTGTTAGATGTACTACTTTGGGATAATACATCTCTAGTATATAACAACTATACTCGAACTATTTTCACAATAACAAGTTAACAACCCCTCAACTATCCCTAAATATAATAAATTAACTTACTTAAGGCAGTCATCACTTCAAGTTACTAAAAGTTGAAAGATCAACCTAACTACTTTACAAATTGAGTTCATAGCCTCTTTTACTTTTGTATTTTAGAGTGGAAACATGCTCTCTATATCAAAATGGAAAAGCAAATTCTTGAGTCAGACCTAGTATTTTCTAAACTTGTAACAAACTTTCTAATACTGGTAAAAGTTAAACTAATTATACATTTTGTTATATCTTATGACACTTTTTACTATAAAGTCACTCTATTTTCTAAAATCTACACAACCATTAACTTCGAGGAACTCACGGGAGTACGTAGGTAGATCTACTGACTTAACAAGCCCATTCGGTACTAGGGTTAATGCATGCCAATCTATCTCGAGCATCCTTTAAGTCAATGTATTGTCTTTTTACCTGGGAGAAGTTGGATGTTTAGAAACTGCATACTATACAAACATCTGACCTCTTGTGTTAGAGGGTCAGACAGGAGGGTATTCGATCGCTAGGGTTGGTTACGGACTCATTTATAGTACTTTAACTACTTGTATTTGAAATTTTTTTTGTTGATTTGCACATGGTTATATACTATATGTATATTTCTAAACCTATGTTCTCGCTAACTTTTTAGATTACCTACTTTAGCATGTTTTTCAGGTAATGGAAACTAAGGTCATTGCTTTGCTTACACTAGGATTCAAGAACAAGTTTTAGTTGGACCTAGTTAGATTTTTAAAAAAATGAAGACTCGTTCATTTGCTTGTTTTATTTGCATGTGAATTTTAATGTAATCAAGTATTTGGTTTTTGAGGTAGTTCTTTTTAGTATTCTTCATCATTATGATATGATTCAATTTTGTCCCTCCCTTGGTGTTTTTGCTTTATCTAGGGGGTGCGACACAAACTAACATGCGATGAGCAAACTAAACAAGATTTATTGGAGTCGCGTCACTTTGAAAATGTGACCGGTGATAGGAAATTTAAAAGACGTCAAGGTTAGAATTCTTAGGGATGTATACATTTGCATTATCCGGATCCTGATGCCTTGGCTTCTCCTACACTTTTGCCTACCTTTATTCCTAGGGGTACTAGTTACTCTCTTAGTGATTTGTGATTCATTTATAGTCTTCCATTTTCTTTTCTCTTGTGCTACTAATTTTAATATTATGTTAATTTTTATACTCTAAAAGTAGGAGAAATGGAAATGGTTGAACCGATGTTCTCATTTGGAAGCACTTTCTTTATCTCCTACGATAGAGGTAGGTTTGCGCTCATCTCATTCTTCCTATATCTTATTTTAAGAGTGATATAGTACTATGTATCTATGTTTTTGCTCATTATACTTTTATATTTAAGAATATTATTATGGGAACTTAATTAAGAGTGATATTATTGTGGACTCTAAAATCTTGTTCTTAATCATCTCACATTGAGGGTTGAAGCCAATAAGGGAGGTCGTAACAATAAAAGGAGAAGCATCTCACATCAATGGTTAAAGCATAGATGAAAGAAAGACGGTAAGTATAAAAGGAGAGGCTCGTTGGAAATAAGAATTGTTTAAACATATAGAAACAATGAGGATTCTTTATATAGGTATGGATATTTATTTAAAACCTGAATTTCTATATGGTTTGTGGGTTACATTGAAATATCAATAGTAAGTAATTTTTTAAGATTTGAATTGTCAAATATTTTATAGTAGAAAGAGATCTGATAATAACTAAAATGAAAGAGGAAAATCAAAAAGGTTTAATTTTTTACTTTACTTTTTTATTAAGTTTGCTTTTTACTTTTTTAAACTCAAATAACTTTTAATCAATATGTAATTTATAAATACTTTATTTTCGAAAATAAAAATACCAAAGAGTTAAAAGTACTAAATAGTTATGGAATGTTACAATCTTTAATTTGTTTATATTAAAAATAAAAATACCAAAGATTTAGGGAACTTTATAATCTTCATTTTGTGTATAGTATTGTTATATTTTTTTTCTTTTTAAAAAATGATTTTAAAATGCTAATATTGATAATGTAAGGTTGTATGTTTGTAAAGATACGTTGGGTAATTATTGGCAATGATGCTATAGTATTACGTAATTATATACATATGTTGTATGGTTATGACACGTATATTCCTCACTTAAAGTACGCATGTCGCATTCTGATGACATCGTATGTTTTGGATGGAAAGAACATCTCTCACAAGAACCGTCACACACAAACACACACATATAAATACATATATTGATATATATGTACATGTGTGTGTAATTTTATAAGACAAAAATAATATATTATCTTCTAATATGGTAGCAAAATATAAACAAGAAATAAACAAATTTTGAGGGATGAAATAGTAAATGAAACACGATATTTCCAAATTAAAAAACAACTTTTGGAATCGGGTCCAACCAATTGGTCTGATTCATCGATTCAACCAGCCTCACGAGCTCAAACGGACTCAATAGTAGCGGTGTTCAACAAATCCGAATTTCAAATTCTCAAACTAAACAGATCGAATTCTTAGAATTCTGATTTTTCAAAATTGAATTTGAATTTGATTCGAATTTGAATGTTGAATTTGAATTCACTTAAAAATATTATTTTATTTTATTTTTCAAATCTACTAACCTTTGGTTCAATATAAGAAAATTAAACTTTTCAAATTATAAAAAAATTTCAAACTAAATGATAGTAGTAACATTCAAATATTTAAAATATGAATGTAAAATATAAAATAAATAAGTATATCATTTATATAAAATATAAAATAAATGAGGTATATATATGATTGTATATATTTTTAATTCGGACTTAAAATCTAATCTTATCTAATCAAATATCACGTATTTTAAATTTAATTTGAATTCGATAAAAAAAACTCCCAATCGAATTCGAATTTGAAAGTTCGAATCGAATTTCGAGTTGTTGATTTCCAAATCGGATCGAACTGAATTTTAAGTATTTAGAACCTAATTCGAGTACTAAACACTCCTACTCAATACGACCGGTTACCATTTCAAATACACTTCAAATATTTGCAACATTGGTGCTTCTGTCAGTTGTATCAAATCTAATGTTCCCTTAGTATATTTTAGGGAAATTATGGTATTCAATAGAAATACAAGCACTTTTCTTAATATTATTAGATGTTTCTTGGCAATGTTGAAACTAGACCTAGAGTGAAAGTAACTTGTGGGATGAAAAATGAAGCCGTTGCATGCCTTGAGCTTTCACATAAGGAGTTATTTCTGGATTTACTTCATCAATCAAACAAAATTTGCCGCTATGAAACAAAAGAGTATACTCACACCTCTATAAACAAGTTATTATCGGGTTTTTGATTTTGTGTTGCTTGTTGGGTCTTCAAGTTGTGTGATCTTGTGATCTTGCTTTTTCCCAATCCACATATGGAGTTGGCATGGAAACAACTTATTAAAAGAAGTTTGGGTCATAGCTTGGGACACCATTTCAACAGTCAAGATAACTTTTAGGCATATCTATCTGGTCTTGGCTTTGATGATTTTTTCTAAACCAAACTAGACAACAAGAATTAACATTGGGTAATTGTACACTTCATTTTTATAATTGTTTTATTTTCCATTTACAAATTTTTTCGTTTATGATGGATAAAAAGTGTTTGCGGATCAAGCCGACCCAACGTGTTTCAGCACTCATTTTCATTGGTCACCCAACCCAACTATCCATTTTGCCTCCTCTACTCGGAGTTGTTAATTGTTCATTTGTGTTTTCATTGCTTACATGATACTTAGAACCATATGTTGCAATTATGTTTTGTCTATGTGATAATCGTAGTTCTTCTATGGCTCCTAACAACGGTTTGCATCAAAAGAGAAGGTAACAAATAGCAAGATGTGCGATTGAACAGGTAATAAAAGCCGTGTGGCCTGAATATTATGATGGAAAACTTGGTAAGCAAGTAAGAAATAATGAAACGTGGTTAATAGCACTTTATTTTGTAGCAAAGATGATCTTAGATCCTTCGCACTTGCAAGTGATCTTCCTTGAAGATGATAGACAATTAAAACCACCGTGAATAGATCTTGCTCATATGAGATAACAAGAGATGAGTAAGCCAATATCTTCATGAGAAAACAGGACTATAAGCTCTTTGAACATTATCTTCTTTAGGTTAGACTCAATGTTTTATTTTATGTCATTAGCATTCAACACGCCTCTCTCTTCTTGCTTCCTTTAATGAGAAAACACGACCGTGTGTTCCACTTCTTTTGATATTGTACTTGTTTTAAGAGCCAATGGTGTCATGTAAAGATGATTAAATGTACGGGTCAAACACATTGAGTAATGAGTTAAACGGGTACCTTTTATCTAGGGTTGAATCTGATTTGGTAGATTGGGTTGAACAAATAAGCAATCATTTTGTTAACATTGTATCATTTTAATAATAATAGCGCTATTTTTTTTAAATAAACGTTTTAGTTCGTGTACGTTATACATGTTTTAATAAAGTAGTTAAATAATTATAAATAAAGACCCCTTCCTTTCCATTTGGATATTTGTTATACTATAAATGTTTCCAAAAGCTTCTTGTTTTTTGTTTGTGTTTAAATTGTAATCATGTGTTGCTGACACTATTCATGAACGCGCAATGTTTTTTTGTGTTTGTCTATGTTCGTTAGACAATATGTTATCATACCAACGTAAATGTGACTAACTTATTTCTTAACGAAAAATACTATCACAAAAATGATTACTTACGTGTGTATTTGGACGTACTTTCGCTTCTCTTGCACTGTAAAAGATAGATGATTCGTTTATAGGGTGTTCATAGTTACGTTTTGATAGTTTGTAGATCAACCAATTATCAAACCATTAGTAACAGTTTTTCTTATTAGTATATCGAATCCAAACAACTGAAAATTGACAATGAACTGGAGGAATCCAATCTATTTCTACTATTTGATTTCTATTATTATGTTGTTTTTTAAAAAACGTAACCTTTGACAGGTTGGGTCAACCTTGAACTTTATAAAAAACTTCTAACTTACGTGAAAATTTTGATTTTATACAGATATTGATGACTTCTAGAAATATGTTAACACCATAACATATTACTGGTTTATTATATTACTAGGGGAAAGCGAAAAGTAATCTGAAAACCGCTATTTTGAAAGAGTTACAAAACCACCTGTGAAACCAAACCAAATCACTGATCGGTTCACCAGTTTTGAACCCAACTACCTTCCATGACCTAAAAACATGGAACGGTTTATCGGTAAACCGGTTTGAACCGAGTTTGAGCAGGCTACCTGCACTTTGAAAACAGTTGATTTGTCCTGAAAAACTAAACCTTTGAGTTAATCTTCATTGCAAAAATCCTTGATCTTGAAAGCAATAACTTCATAACTTTATGTATAATCACAATTTCCACAATAACCACAAATCTATTCATTAGTCCAAAATCTCAACAAAAATACAATATCATTAGTCCAAAATCAAATACAGAGAAGAGATTCACATAGTCATGTTGTTTTTATTCAAGGGAGCAATAAGAGAGGCGTGTCGAATCATAATGTACACAAAATGAAACATTCAATCTAAAGAAGAGGATGTTCAATGAGCTTAAGTCTGGTTTCTCATCAAGAAATTAGATTACTCACCTCTTGTTATGGCAGATGATTTTACGGATTTAGAAGGAGGCAGATCTTTTAATGATGGGTCTCAATTGTCTATCATCTTCAAGGGAGATCATTCCCAAGTGTGAAGGATCTTCTAACATCATCTTTGCTACCAAATAACCAGCGATTGACCACGTCTGATACTTCCTTGCTTGCTTTCCGATATATCTTCCGAGTTTTCCATCATAGTATTCAGGCCACCCGTCTTTTAGCAATCTACTTTCCGCGAGTTCAATTGCACGTCTTGCTATTTGTGGCCTTCCCGTTTTGATGCAGGCCGCCGTTAGTAGCCATAGAAGCACTGCAATTATCACAAAGGCAGAATAAAGTTGCAGCTGATGCTTAAATCTAACCTTGCAAACTAGTGAAAGACTGAAAGCTACAAATGAACAATTAATAACCCCCCAGTAGAGGCAATCGGGACAGGATGGTAAACTCAAAAACTCGTCAAAATAAGTTCAGGTTGAGAAGAGTAATCTTTTAGTGTGTTAAAACGGGTCTGGTTAGGAAGACACACAAACACTTTTTCTTGACCTTAAAAAGTTTATGAGTAGTTCATGATTGCAAAAAATACACTACTTTAATAGTTATCTACTATACTTTGGTCAACTTTCAGCTCATTTAACCCATCCGACCTCATTTTCAGCTAATTTGACCTTCATAATTAAATAGTTTGGAATGGTCAAAGTCGGGTAGGTTGGGTAACTTGATCAAATGGGTCCGATAGTTTTGGTACGGATTATGTCATGATGGGTTGAACCATAACACTTTGTGTCCAAATGTTTTTTAAAAAATAATCTGTGTGTTTAGTATGATCCCAAAAACTATACTATTAAAATGTTAATCTAAGTTTTTGAAAAAATACACTATGGACCGTTCCCTTTTTACCTAATTTCTTTGTATGAAACATGAGAGATAAAACATAACTCAATAGACACATTCAAAAGTAAATAGGTGAAAATTGCCAATCATAGTGTTTTTGTGGCAATATTTATTGTCGTCTAGTATGTCATCACAATAAAGCATGCCTCAATCATGGTCAAAGCACCAAAGGCGAGACCAGATACATATAATGGTTGACCTTCAGAACCAAAATCCTAGATCTGAAGGCAATAACTTTCACAACTCTGAAGACAGTATAAGCATGTGCTCTAAAATCAGGTAAGCAATAAAAAATTCAAAAGAATAACAAACAGCAAACCTGGCCAAGATCCTCCATTGTGGTAACTCCATCTAGTGTTCTTGGGATCACAACCGGTTACAATTCTCCATTCATGACTTTCAATTGCAGGATAACAGATCTTGATAGGCATTTCCCCCACGAGCTCCTCCCAACGTGCTTCAAAAAGATCCATAATTGCTGAAGCTTGATCGGGTGTTGCAAGTGAAGATAAGATAGCAACACAGTTACCTAAAGCAAACCAACGAAAGTCCATCCTTGCTGGACTCACATTTCCAATAAAGTAACCACCACGTGTTGGCATAAAATCAAAAACCCAATCGGGGATTGAATCAGGAATAACATTAAACTTATTTACAGCAGTGTGAGAATACTCCTCTGTTTTGTAGCGATAGATGTCATTTAATTGTTGGAAGTCAATCCAGAAATAACTTCTCATGTGAAAGCTTAAGGCATGCAACCGCTTCATTATTCTTTCTGCAAATTCCTTTCCCTCTGCGTCAAGTTTCAGCATGGCCAAAGAACATCTCAATGCCATGAAGAAAAGCGCTTGTATTTCTATTGGATAACCATAAATTCCCTGCATTATAAACCCAAAATACCATAAGTAATCTGAATTTAGCAAAGAAACAGCGGAGAAGTTTATTTAACAAATCCATATAAGTATGGAGGAGCATACCATCTCCAGTTCACTATATATCAATTAATGGGTAAGAAACTAAACTGAGCTATTGTTTTTACAATTAGTCATTATTCAAGGTAGCATTATAGTTTATACTTTACATTCAAAGCATTGGTCGAAGATTTTGATAAACTTTGAAAAAATCTTAATGTTGCAAACATATAACATAATAATCTATAGTCTATACCATCATATACAACAAGATATAATTCTTTTTAAGTTTTCATAGCTTTACTTGGTTTCTGAAGTATGAATATTCACTCGTACTTGTATGAATGTATGACGTTCACAAATCTTCAGACTATGCCTGAGAAGAAAAGACAAATTTTGGTATATTTATTTTGGGCTCAGAAAACATATTTCCTAATCCATGACTATATCTGAATCTAGCACCTGATGTGAATACATTGCAGAAACTAAGATTTTTTATTGATAATTGCATCGAGTACATTGGCAACTTGACTGATATCTTTGGAGAATAGAATGCTTATATATTGTCTAAAAAATTGTAGCTTATTTGGAAATAGGCTCACATAATATAACTTCAAACAAAGGATTTACACCTGACTGAAAAACAAAACCAATTTGGGACAGCCATCTTCTGGACAAATCTATGTTCACCATATTAAAATACAAGTTGTGTTTAGAAATATTGTATATAATGTTGGTTAGCAGTTTCAGGCTTGTGCTAGAACTTGTTCCAGCTTCACCTTAAGTAGAACATTGTTTTTTGTTTTTCTATTTATATATATATATATATATATATAGGGGAGGGTTTCTGAGAAAACCAATAGTTATGTGAAAACCAAAGAAAACCACAGAAACCGATAACATAATTCATAACTTTTTTGTTATTTTAATTGTTAAAATGTTATTTAAGTATTTGGTAAATATATGTTGAGCATACATACAAGAATGAAGAGTCTTACGTATACGTAACACTATGTCGAATGAAAAATGGTTACGTATACGTAACCTATGTGTGACGTATATGTAAAACTATGATACGGCTTTCATTTGATCCATACCCTTATTTATATATACTCACACATATATATAGAGGATAGTGATGAAAAAATTTATAAATTATGTGACCGGTTTCATTGGTTTTCTTTAGTTTTCTGATAACATTGTGGTTTTCTTAGGATCCCTCCTTATATATATATATATATATATATATATATATATATATATATATATGGTGCAATCATCATCATATAATAGAACCATATTTTGTAGGATGCAATTTGTGAAATTCATGGTAATAAAAGATTGTCGTAATGAAGATAATGAAATCAAATTTCTGAACTCAAAATGAAATGTTAAATAAGAAAACATAGTTTTACATATATATCACACATAGGTTACGTATGTAATTATGAATGAGAAATGACACCAGGAAAACATATATATAATTATGGGGCTGCAAACAAAACATATACTAAATAAGAAATGGAAAAACATAAACATGGGGCACAAGAATACAAGATGATAAGCAGGATGCTAGAAGAATTGTCACCAGGAAATGTATCAGGCTATCAGCAGTATGTTGGGGTGGAGCCTTGATCAAGGCAGCCGACCCAAAGGGGGCTGCTGGCCCTAGTGGGTTTTGGGAGAATTTTAGCAAAGTTACCTAAATTATGATTTCTTGATCAGAAAGATTATATCCTAACCTATGTATTATAGATAAATGTATTGTACTTGTAATTCCTTGAGCACCTAAATAAAGAAAATCCTAGTTGCAGCAGAGTGGATGTAAGTACCGACCAAAGCACTATAAATCTCTAGTGCTGTGTTTCTACTACTTCCGTTTGTGTTCATGTGTGATACTTAACAACTAGTATCGGAGCTTTAGGCTCTTGATAAGAACCGTGTGTACAGTATTTCAGCAGACCAGCCTTCAGAACCGCCGCCGCCTGGTTGCTAGGGTTCTGTCATGTCAGACCTGTTTTTGCACTGCAGAAGCTAATTCTGTTTGATTTAGGGCTGCTGAATCGCTGTTGCAGCTGTTGCGATTTGTTTAAGAGCAGATTCAGCCCTTGATTTCGTTCATTTCTGAGGTCAATCCCTTAACAGTGTTTCAATAGAACAGCTGTTGAGTTCAGGCCGCCACCATTGTTGTGTTTGTTCAGTGTTGTTCGATCTCAACCCAGTATGGCCGTGTTCTTGGTATTCGATTATCATAACAAAAGGATGGAACATTAAGATTGACAAGTTTGATGGGCAGGACTTTGGGTTTTGGAAGATGCAGATTGAGGATTATCCGTTACAAGAAAAAGCTACACTAACCATTGTTGGGAGAGAAGCCAAAGAAGATGTCTGATGCAGTTGGATATTGACACGCCTTTGGAGTAGTTCAGCTCCATTAGCAAAGAGCGTTGCGTACAACATTATGAACGAAACGACCATGTATGGATTGATGAAGGCTTTATCCAATATGTATGAAAAACCTTCAGCTTTCAATAAGGTGTTTCTGAGACAGCTAGTCAATACCAGAATGAGAGGGGGTGCCTCAGTTGCAGTTCACATCAATGAATTTAATTCAATCATAACCCGTTTAGGTTCGATTAACATTAAATTTGATGATGAGGTTCAGGTGTTGCTCTTTTTATCTTCTTTGCCCGGGAGTTGGTCTGGGACGGTGACAGCAGTTGGTAGTTCATCAGTTGGCGAACTGCTAAGTTTACTTTTGAAGGCATATGTGATGTGACTCTATGAGAAGATATACGACGCAGAAGCTCAAGTGATCTTTCACGTTCACCGTTAGATATAGAGCAGGGGAAGAAGATCTGAATGGGGAACAATCAGGCAGAAAGAGGAGTCGATCAAAGCAATGGAGAGATATCACTTGTTAAGATGGTAACCAGGTGGGGCATTTCAAAAATCAGTGTCCAACAATTAAGAAAGAAAGAGATATGATTGTTGCAGCAGAAGACTTGGTGGACACGTTGATTTGTTGCGTAGAGAATGCAATGATGAGATCTTAGATTTCATGGGAATGGGAGATGTTGATTTGAAAACTTCCCTAGGAACCACCTAGACTTTGAAGCATGTCAAAGTTATTTCAAACCTAAAGAGGATGCTTATTTCAGATTGTAGTTGAGAACTAACCTAAAGAGGATGCTTAATTCAGATTGTAGTTGAGAACTTGAGATAATGACTGAGACCATGAAATCTCAAATTGAGAAGTTTGATAGAAAAAGCTGCTTGGTGGAAAATCAAACGGGGGAATTGCTTATTCGGAAGGACTTGGATGCGGTTTTGAGTGATAAACCGGAAAAGTTAACATTAGATGAGTGGGAAACTTTGGTTAAAAGGGTCAGGGCAGTTATTAAATTGTAGCTGACAAAATATGTTGCATTCAACATTCTGAAGGAATCCACAGCAAAAGGTACCATGGATACATTATCTAATACGTACGAGAAGCCTTTGAGGGCAAATAAAGATTGATCCGAGAGCTGGTTAATATAAAAATGAAAGAAAGAAATCCTGTTACAGTGCACATCAACAACTTAAACCCGATTTATCAAACTTGGGTCGATATCAAATTCGGGGATGAGGTTCAGACTCCACTACTATTATATTTATTGTCTGATAGATGGTCAGGGACTGTTACGGCATTTACTAGTTCAACCAGCGAGTTCAGTTTTGATGGGATTCAGGATCTTAATCAGGGCGAAGACGTCAGAAGAAGAAATTCGGGTGAATCATTAAGTGAATTAATGCATGTTGGCAGAGGAAGGAAGAAAAACAAAGGTAGTGGGAGCAGAAACAGAAAGAGGAGTTAGTCTAGGGCTCAAAATGATGTAAAGTGTTGGAATGTAAACAAGTAGGACATTATAAAAATCAATATCCAAATGGGGTAAAAGAGGTTACCACGCAGAGGATACGTAGAAGATGATGCCTTAATATGTAAGATGGAAAGCAATGTAAATTCTTGGCTAATGGATTCCGGAGCTTTGTTTCATGCTACCCACAATGGTGAAACAATGAGGAATCTTAGTTTAGGGGACTTTAGAAGAGTTAAGCTTGCAAATGATGATATACTTGATGTTACAAGCATGGGAGATGTTGATTTGATAACTTTAGCCGAGATACTATTTGGACATTAAGAGACATAAGGGTTATTCCAAACTTTAAGAACATGTTATTTCCAGTTGGGCAATTGAATGACCAAGGGCATGAGGTTAAGTTCGGAAATCAAAGGTAATCTTGTGGTAGCTCTTGGACATAAGCAGCGTTGTCAATATCGGCTATAGCGGGCGCTATAGCGAACTACTACGTGTACAAGGCTTAAGCCGCTACAAGGTGGTTTGCGGTGTTATAGCAGGTTGTAGCGATTTTTCTATTTTTTTATTATAAATATAAAATAGCGACTGCGTAGGGTTTTAACCCTCACTTAATCGACGATTATAGCATCGCCCTTCATCGTCAGCCTCCTGTTCTCGATTCCCTCATCATCGTCGGCCTTATGTTCTCAATTCCCCCTCATCATCGTCATAGTTGTTGTTGTTACTACTAAGAAACATTGATATGAAGATAAATAGGTAACCGCTGATCGATTTGAATTGCTCTTGTTGCTACAAAACATCGATTTGGCTGTAAGAACTTTTAGAGTTTCTAGGGTTTTTGTTGAATTGCTAATTGGGTCTTTTTGGATTAAATTGCTGCTAAGAAACATCCTTTTGGTAGATTTTTATGTTGAATTTGCTTCTACCATAAACATACTATTGTTTAATACTTGATTTGTTGATTGGTATTTATTGCATATGTTGATTGTTGAAAGATGACCAATTGATAACTTTTGTTGTCTAATTTACTTATTGTGTTATTGCTTGATTTGATATGTGTTAGAAGTGTGAAGGCCTTTGGGCTTTTGGATGGAGTTATGGGCCTGGCCCATTGAAGCTTCTTAAAACCCTAATTATCTCTATATATAGAGCATGTCATTGTATTGTAATCTAGTCCCTTTAGCTTAATAAAATACCTAGTTGCAGAGAGTGGACGTAGGTCATCTTGACCGAACCACTATAAATTCTTGTCTTCTTATTGCTTTCGTGTGCGTACATGTTTTTTTTTAATTTCCGTTGCGTAAAGATCCCTAACAACTAGTATCAGAGCATCATGCTCTTGATTACTGTTTGAAGATTTCGTACGAAACATGCCTAAGGTTTCTACACCACCTCCGCCGCCTAGGGTTCTACGCCGCCGCCGTCGCCTAAGGTTTCTGCCGCCATCGCAGCCGTCACCTAGGGTTTTTGCGCCGCCGCCTAGGGTTTTGGTTGGAAGTACCGGATCCGGTTTGTCTATCCTTTTGTTGACTGGTTATCAACTGTTTAGCGTGCCTGTTTCTTTTTAGGTTTTTTTTATCTCTGTTTTGCTATTATAGCTGAAAACGGGAAGAGTGTGATCGAAACGTTCAATGGCACTGATTTTGATTGGTGGAAAATGCAAATAGAAGCATTACTATGTCAAAAGGATTTGAATATGGTACTGGAAAAGAAACCAGAGAGTATGGAGAAAGCTGAAGAAGCAGTTTGGAATTCCAAGGACAAGAAAGCTAGAGCGGTTATTATGTTATCTTTGTCGAAGAGCGTTGCTTTTAACATCGTTAAAGAAACCACAGCAAGTGGTATGATGTTGGCTCTGTCAAATATGTATGAAAAGCCGTCTGCTGCTAACAAGGTGTTCTTGACGAGTGAACTATTCATGACGAGAATGAAAGAGGGAAGCTCAGTCACCTCCCAGATTAATGATCTGATGACTATTCTTACCAGATTAGAATCAATGGGAATAAAATTCGATAATGAGACTCGAGCTCGGGTGTTGCTATCTTCACTGCCTGATAGTTGGTCCGGGACTGTAACTGCTGTTACAAATTCTATGGGGGCTAACGAAATGACATTTGAAAAGATCCGAGACATTATGATAGGTGAAGACACGCGACTGAAAAGTGCAAATGCTAGATCATCTTATGAGATGTTACATGTTGGCAGAGGAAGGGAAAATAGCCGATGCAGTGGGAGTCGGGGAAAGAGTTCAACACGGACTCGAAAAAATGTGAGGTCCTGGATCTACAACGAGGATGGACATGTTAAGAGTTAATGTCCAAAGAAAGGTCTGAACACTGCTGCTGAGGATGTCAATGATGGTGACGTGTCAATCCTTGAGGCTAAAAACAGTGTGGATTCTTGGATCATGGATTCTGGTTCTTCGTTTCACGCCGTACACCGCGGTGAAATGATGGTGAATCTGAAAACAGGCGATTTTGGGAAGGTACGTCTCGCTGATGGCAGAATGCTTGATGTAATGGGCATGGGTGATATTGATTTGGTGACTCCATTGGGAACTACATGGAACCTGAAGAATGTCAAGGTGATTTCGGGTTTGAAGAGGAAATTAATTTATGTTAGTAAGCTGGATGAACAAGGACTGGAAGTCAAATTTGGTGGTGGTAAATGGAGGGTAATCAATGGGAACCGGGTGATTGCTCATGGTGATAAGCATGGGTCATTGTACATGGTGGAGGTACCTGCTAAGGGACTGATCAACCCAGTTAAGCAAGTCAAAGTCGGGTTCGCTAAATCTGCTGCTAAAAGAATTCATTTTGCAAACATGAAGTCTGGAGCAGAGATTGTAGCTGAATAGGGTCAGAAGTCTAAACCAGTCAGAGGATTTTGTGACAGTGGGAGCATGGGGCATGTTCCGGGTACAGTCAAGAAGAATCGTTGGGTTTTGATGACTATGACCGGAAAATTCTCTCCTGGTGATTGTTTGCTGAATTTGGAGAGTGTTAGTGGTTCTCGGTGTATCTATGAATCTGGTGGATCGTGTAAACCAATTGAGACAGAGGAGCTTCAACGGGCCCTTTGAAGTAATTGATGAAAAGGGGCCACTGCAACTAGGGGAGTTGGATTGAAATCTTAGCTTGTTCTTTGGAATTGGAGGCTTGGAGGATTTCTGTTACTTGAAGGTTACCGATAATACTGGATGATAGGGTTGCTTTGGTGGAATTTGCCACGACTGAGTTGGAGCTCGGGGAGCTTCAACGGGCCCTTTCAAGTAATTGATGAAAAGGGGCCACTGCCTAGGTAGCACCGGAACGGGTACGGGAGGTGGGTACGGGGACGGTACGGGTACGAGGAACGGCAAATATCAAAATTCTAGATACGGGTACGGCTAAGGTACGGCAAACCAAAAATATAAAAAAAAATAATAATATATGAAACAATTTCCAAAAAATAATAATGATCCTTGTCTGATTTCACTGTAGAAGTTGCACTTAAATTTCCATGTTCCTCCGTTACCTTACTTTTCGATTTTAGTAACATAGTCCCACAATGGTGGTTCTTCTATTGATGCTGATGACCCTTGTGTTTCTTGAGAAGCCATAATCGATTGAAGCCTTATTGTTCAGCTTATGACACCCAGAAAATAAGAATAAACAATCAAGTTTATCACGATTCATGAATAATATTATAATATTTTAAACTTCTTGTTAACTAATATAAAATTTTAACTATAATATATATATTATAATATATATAATCTAACATTTAATCAAAATTCAATAGTCAATTTAGTCAAAATTCAAAACTTTAACTATAATATATATATATTATAATATATATATGAGTAATAATCTTCTCAGATCAGTTCTCAGTTCTAAGTTCTCACCTCCAAAAGACGATGTCTCGATGAAGTAACACTTTAACAGGGGTTGTTCGTTGTTCACCTCCGAAGCAAAAGTCGATGATGTTCGATGATGTTCGCTGACTCGCTGTTCACCTCTAACGCAAAGGAAAAGTCGATTATGCTGTTGAATCTCGCAGACTCGCACAGATCGTTCGAAGAAGACGATTAGGCGGTGACGGTTTGAGGGAATTTTAGAGGTTTTATACCGAAACCCTAAAATTAAGTCGAAACTCCATGGAAACTTGCTAGAATCGTTGCCTTAAATAACACCCGATACCGGTACGCAATCGAAGCGTTTCGGACGCGTTTCCGATTCCGAAAAGTACCCGAAACGGGTACCCCCCTGTTCGGGCCGCTTCGGTGCTTCCGAGGCCACTGCAACTAGGGGAGTTGGATTGAAATCTTAGCTTGTTCTTTGGAATTGGAGGCTTGAAGGATTTCTGTTACTTGAAGGTTACTGATAATACTGGATGATAGGGTTGCTTTGTACTTAGATGGCTAGCTGGAGTATTCGCAAGGCCTTTAAGTGGGAGATTGTTGAGGTTGTTGAGGTGTGAAGGCCTTTGGGCTTTTGGATGGAGTTATGGGCCTGGCCCATTGAAGCTTCTTAAAACCCTAATTATCTCTATATATAGAGCATGTCATTGTATTGTAATCTTGTCCATTGAGCTTAATAAAATACCTACTTGCAGAGAGTGGACGTAGGTCATTTTGACCGAACCACTATAAATTCTCTTGTTCTTATTGCTTTCGTGTGCGTACATGTTTTTTTTTATTTCTGCTGCATAAAGATGCCTAACAGAGGTGTGAAGGCCTTTGGGCTTTTGGATAGAGTTATGGGCCTGGCCCATTGAAGCTTCTTAAAACCCTAATTATCTCTATATATAAAGCATGTCATTGTATTGTAATCTAGTCCCTTGAGCTTAATAAAATACCTAGTTGCAGAGAGTGGACGTAGGTCATCTTGACCGACCCACTATAAATTCTCGTGTTCTTATTGCTTTCGTGTGCGTGTGTGCGTACATGTGTTTGTTTTTATTTCCATTGCGTAAAGATACCTAACAATATGGAGTTTGAAATATGTTGCAGTTAAACATAAATGGGCACTAGAATTAGAAAGGAACTTGATATGGTGTTTGTATTGAACGCACAATATTTCTTGAATTATCTACTACTTAATCGCTAAACACAATATAGCGGTCTCTATTTACCGTTGTTCGCGATGTAGCATATAGGTAGCTAGTCGCTATTTACCGCTATTCACTATTGACAACTATGGAGATAAGAGGGATCGTTATGCATGGTCAGTTTACCATCAAAGGATTGATTGGATAGGTTCTGAAAAAAGGAAGTTCGGTTCTAGAATCTCGTGGACAGAACTTAGAAGAAGCTTTGCTTTGAAAAAGAGAAACCTAAAGCCATTGTGAAAACTCAAGAAGAACATGTTTGACAGGTTAAATCAATCAAGGGACATTGTGACAATGGGAGAACTCGTAGCAAGCCAGTCAAAGTTACACTTACAACATCTAGACAACAGTGGATTTATGAAAACTAAAAAACAGTTGAAAAAATCTCTCCGGATGATTTCTGACTTATAATAAAGAGTGTTTGTTCTCAAGGCGTCTCAAGATCTGATACTTCATTACAGTGGGAGCCGGTACCAAAGATGACGGGCGGTGGAATTCTGGCCATGACTAATGTGTTGGAGCTTAGGGGAGACACGCCCATAGTTTAAAAAAACGTTTGAGGTGTGCGCCTTGAGGCATGGCGGTAAGAAGACGAGTATGAGGCGGCGCCTGATGGGGTTATTTTTTACATACGCCTCTAAGGGCTAAGGCGGTAAAAAAAGTGGCGCCTCATGGGGTTTTGAAGGAAAGGGTTCTGAGGGCTTCAAGCAAGACAGGTGCGATGAAGAAGATTAAGAGTAACTTACCTGTTAAGCTTAACAGCAGGCTGCTGTTAAGCTGCTAACATGCTGCTGCTTTCTTCTGTTCTGTAACAAGATGGAGCAGCGCTGCTCCCTTTTCTCTTTGGCCAATACTCTACTAGGGTTATATAATTTGGGTTTTTATTACTGTTGGGCTTTTTTTTATTTGCTGGGCTTTTGTTGGATCTTTTAACATTAAAATGTTTGTTGCGCTTTTGTTGGATCTTTTAATGTTTAACCCCCTACATCTTTACTAGTTTATATTTGGTCCAATAACTTATATGGTTATACATAAGAAGCATAACATTAATGTTACATACATACATACATACATACATACATATATATATATATATATACACACATTTATATATATTAGTTCCGCCTCGGGCTTACGCCTCGGTTCGCCTCAAGGCTTACGCCTCGTGAGGCGAAGAGAAAACACCTCGAGGCTAAATTCCGTTCTTTTAAACTTTGGACGGGCCTTTTGGTTAATTGATAACAAGGTCGTTGCAAGCAAAAAAAAGGAGATTATAAGTATTACAAATGTTCTAACAGATGCTAGTTTGAAGACTACCAAGCCTTTAAATAGGAGATTGTTGGGTTTATGGAGTCTTGATTGGGCTCGTATGTTGTTTAAGGGGTGTAAACAAGTCAAGCCGGCTCGCAAGTTACTTGCCATTGGCTCCAATCGAGCCAATCTTAAATGAGCTCAAGCTCATATTATGGCTCGTTTACTTAACAAGCTCGAGCCTGAGCTTCAGATATTGAGCTCGATCCGGCTCGCAAGCCTAAACAAGCTTTTTGTTTATATAATTTTATTTACATATTTATATAAATAATATTATTATATATAAAATTATGATAAAAATAATTCAATACTATATACATTATGTTATATATAAAGGGTGTGATTATAAATAAATATAAAGTAATTATAAAAAAATTAAAAATTAAATAATATAATAATAAACGAGCCAAGCCCGAGCCGAGCTCAGCCTTGAAAATTTTCTAACGAGCCGAGTTCGAGCTTTAGATATAAAACTACATATGAGCCGAGCTCGAGCTCAAGCTTTCTAGAGTCAAAACAACCCGAGCTCGAGCTCAAGCTTTCTAGAGTCAAAACAAGTCGAGCTCGACCCTAAGCGAGCTCGGGCTCGACTCGTACCCCTCAGTGTTTAAATGAAGATCGGTTTGGGCCTATATGGAGATCACAAAAGTCCTAACCTTTTATTATTAGCCTATTTCTTATTTCTTGGGGAATAAGTTAGAAACCCTAATCTTGTACTTATACATATCTATACGTGTGTGTGCTTGTAATTCCTCACGAGTGAAGCAAATAGCAATAATAAATACCATGGTTCTAGTCCGTAGATGAAAGTCACACCAACCGAACCACATAAATCTCTCATGTTCATTTTTGTTTTTATTTTTCTGAACTTTATTTGTGTGTGTTTGCAACTCGATCCTAACATTATCAACATATAAGTTTAGGTCTGCCATAAACCCATAACAGCAAGATAAGATCCCTAACCCAATTTATCCACATCCCCTGAACACTTAATATTTGGTAGGCGTATCACAAAAATGAGAATATCTTCTTTTGACAAACCATCAAGTTATGGTAAGTTATTTGCCCATCCTTCACAGTCCCTCTACAAAGTATATAAGTTTTTGTTCTACAAGATTCCATTTGAACTCACAACTGGAACAAATGAAATTAAAACAAATATTGGCATCCCTAGTATAAGACAGGCAAGAGAGTTTGTCCATTGTAGCTTGTAGTATAATTTTGACACAAACTGAATATTACAGAATTGTCTTCTTGAGGATTACAAAAGATACGGATGTACTAAGGGGCTGTTTGGCAGTATCTGATCATTAATGATTCAGATGTCTGAATGGTTCAACACTTAATGGTTCGGACTGTTTGTTTCGCGAGCAAATCTCTGAATGGTTAAGCATTATATTAATGCTGAATGGTTAAGAGGTCTAATGCTGAATGGTTAAGACCTCTTATCTGAATTGGTCAGACATTTGCCTTTGAATAGTTAAACGATATACTAGCTCTTAATGGTTCTGGCCTCTTAATAGTTCAGCACTTAATGGTTCAGACCTCTTAATAGTTCAGCACTTAATGGTTCAGACCTATTATTGATTCAGCACTTAATCATTCAAAAATTACCAAACAGCCCCTAACTAGCCTGAATAAATAATTAGTAAGAATATACTAATGAGATCATGATTCATGATGCTAACAGATTAACCAATCAGAGTATTTGTCAACTCAAATTTTGTTTGAATATTTTAAGTAGCATGTGATATATGCAGATCAGCATTACACTAAGAAAATCCTAGTGGCCAGCCAACTATACAGAAAAGTCACCTAAAGGGACCCTAAAATATTTTAATATAGATATGTTGATATTTGAAGGATTTTATCATGTGGATAGTGGAATACGTTGAAATATCATACAAAATCTAAAACCATGTTAAACTGAAAATTTTCTTACCATCCTTCGGTCAATCATAGAACACCCATCTGCACACAGCAGGGTTGGAAATGTATCAAAACCCTCCGATAAGCACAAAGTCAATATAAGTTTCATCCCTTTTTGGCAGTCTGGCGTTTCAGCTAGAGTAAGATCACCAGTAGACTTCGTATATGCACGAAGCAATATAATCCACCAGAACCCAGAATCAACTGGTGCAACTCTACCAATAGCACTCTCACCAAAATCTGCCACAATTGTATCTGTTTTACGTTCTGGGTCATGAAGTACCTTAAAACTGGCAGGCATTGCCCCTTCCCCAAGTCTGAATTTATCAACTCTTTTTTCCCACCCTTGAAGTTGAAGTGTCTTTAATAAAAAATTCTTCACTATATCAGGCTCCCCATTCATTAGAAAAGCCAGTGCACTGGGTACAAAATCCCGTACGAATACCTACATATCATAATTAAAATAAGCTATGATTTTACATCAGTTTGAAAACAGTGGATTCCAGTTTCATATAAGTTACGATCAAGGAGTAGAAGATTTTACCTGATCATAGTTTAATACTTCCTCGGATGCATGATCATATGCAGCAATTGTGCCGACTGGTTGGCCCCTGAAATGAACCAATGATCTACGAAGAGACTCCCAGGCTTCAGCAACCATCGGATGAGGCTCAAAAGAGTTACGGGTAGATGAAGCTGGGGTATCTAATCCAGAGCGTCCACCTGGAGAGTATGCAAGTTCCAAATTGTCAAGACCCCTTGATAAAGACATCTCGCTGAGTGACCTTTCATCGAACGATCTCTCCCTCTTGATGGTAAGCCTTGGCTTATCCAGAAGCTTTGTAAGATCAAAGTCATCCATTTCAGGAATGGAGCAAACTGAGTTAACATTACGAAGTCCAGTCTCCTTAGGAGCATCCATAATACTCAACTTTTCCACTGAATAATACTCTGCACCATGACACACGTATAAATATAAAGATTAATGTGAACTATTTAAGCTTGAATACAAATTACAAAACTGGTAGTCCTCTCTCTCTATCTCATTTAGTTTCCATCTACAAACCAGAAAATATATAAATATATAACAATGATAAGGACACTTAATTGCTTAGTAGTAGATCTTATCCATATGGACCATATGTAAAGATATGAGATCAACAAGCATAATACTCACCTACGAATAATTAACTAAACTTAAGCCAACAACTATTACTCCCATGGTCCCCAAATTATAACCGTCATACTCAGCAGCTCAAACACATTCAACCATTCACATTCATACATGAAAACTAGTTAATATTAACATCCTAGTGCCACCGAACATTTCATCGATGATCTTTGTAGAAAATAATACACAGTTATAAAATTTATGAAACAAACATAGCCAGGCTAGAAATGCCGTACAATTTCCAACACGAATTCCAAAACAAAAAACCACAAAAACAGAAGAGTCATTTCCAATTTTACACAATCCAAAACCAAAACCTACCAAATCCGAAATTCAATCATCTACAAAGCAAAACGAACCACCTGATTACAAAATCACCTAATCTAAACCTGCAGAGAACTCCACAACATCAACGAATCTGCATTACATTCCAAAACTACCAAACGATACATCCGAGATCCACAATCGTCGCGCAACAACAAACAACACACAGAAATTTACACAAAATAAACACGTAAACAAACTACTGCCGGAGGATTTGACAAAATACGTTTGAGATCTGAAGCTACACCAAATACAAAGTATGAAATCTGAAAACGAAGATGAAAGAGAGAGTGAATACCTTGAGGATATTAAATGTCGGAAAATGAAATTCGCCGGAGGCCGGAGGTGGACGGTGAAACGCCGGCGAGAAGGTCGCCGGAGAAGAAGATGCAGAGAGAAGAAAGAGGGAAGAAGGAAAAAGAGAGCATTTTAACAGGAGGTGTTATTTATAGGGAAGATTGGGATTTGGGAATGCTGTTTTTCCATTGAACCAAAAGGTCAATCCAAGGTAGCTCACCCACCAAATGTGGTAATATTAATTGCATTTCTTGAAGGGTCCTAATATTTAACACCCCTCTGTACGTTACGTATGGGTCCATACGTAACGTATAGGGTCGAATGCATTAAAAACGAAGAAAATTCAGAGGGGTGTCAGAGAGCTATACGTTTCATATAGCCCTATACGACCCCTGTATACGACACATATAGGGCTATATGACGCGTATAGCAAATTTCGACACTGACTACGAGGAAAAATTCAAGGGGCTGTCAGAGGGGTTATACGCCCCGTATAGGGCTATACAACCTCCCTATACGACGCGTATGGAGCTATACTACCCGCATAGAAATTTTGAAGTGTTGATTTAAAATAATGGGGTGCATTTTATTTTAGAGAATAATTACCAAAATTGCAATTTTATGATTGGTTGCTTTATTTTTTATTTTATTCATTTTATGAGAGAGCGTTTTTTTGATTTTTTTTTTTTTACTCTTTTTAATAGTGTGTATTTATAAGTTATTGGTTGTTTGTTAGTTTTTTAATAGTAATTAAAAGGTTATCTTGTAATAATTTATAACATTTTAATGGTTAAAAGATAACATCTTAACCATTCAACATCAAGGTTACTTTTTAATCATTAAAAATTATTAAGTATTAAAAAGTAGCATTTTTAATGATCATTAAAAGACTACCAAACATCCCATTAGTTATTTTTTATTATAATATAAATAACACAGCTACTTACTTTATTTTATGTATCATGTATTCGTGTTTTATAATATCTCTAATAATACATAAGCAACAATCTTTAAATCCTAATGTTTTGTTTATATCGATATCTCTCTCAATTCATTCTACTGAGTTTAGCATCTACTTTTACACTCATAAATCAAGGATATATTTAAAGAAATACACCATGTTCATTTTAGTGAATTTTGAGCCAAGTGGATTGTTGCATCAAATTATGTGGATTTTTTTGCGAAGTTACCTACTTACCAGTCCAACCGAGCTCCCAACCACCCAAAGAAGAGTTGGTCTTATTCACACAAGTTTCACGTTTTTCGGACGACATATTTTATTAGATAATCAAGATTTCCAACTACCATTTTAAACTATTATAGTTTAATATATTGAATTATTCACATGAACATATTTGTATTTTGGTTATTCAACTGCTCTTTTTTTATAAATTGAGAAGCATTTAAGGTATATGTATTACTAAAAACATGTCTTAATGGTACTTTTTAATATAGTTTAGGGTGGATCCTGTTTAAATACCTTCAGATTTGATCTCAAACTATTAAATCAACTAGTTGGAATTGGCTCGTGCTTTGTGACTAGTTTAAAACAATCTCAACGCAACGCAACAATATAATTTCGGATTACATGTGTCAGAAATTGTGGGACGTTGTGGCCGCAAATGCTTGTTTACCATGCCAAGACAATTAAAACCATATCTATTTTTTTATTGTCATTGCCCATTAAATATCATAATTCATCCCCGTTTTTTTTTGGTCTTTTAGATTTGGTAGCAATATTCTTTCTAGTGTTGTAACATTTGGCCATGATATTCTAGTAACTATAATAATTATCCTATATATTAATTTGTTAACGAAAATAATGGTGGAGTTTTGTGGTGTATGGTATGCTATCACATCACACTTTCAACAAACACTTTCAACGGAACAGAATCGTGCCAAACAATCTTGGATGAGGCAACCCCCACCATCATAGACCAAACCAACATGTTAGAAAAGAAGTTTCAACAGATGAATCAAAAAGATTAACATGAGGGTGAAAGTTAGAGACCTAATATTAACGTCTTAGATGAGGCATACACCATCATCATCGACTTGTAGCAACATATTATCGACCCATTTACATTTTAGGGTTTTGAACTTGAAAAATCACCATGACAATGAAACCCAAAACATCGAAGCGACATCTTAGATGGGTGGCAGCCCGCCATCATCAACGAATCGGAGGCTCGAAAGGCCTTGGTAGGGTAGGGAACCTCAAAACGGTCAGGGCGAGAAAACCACTACAGATAATTGTATATTCATTTTTATCTCTTATCTATAACAAATAATCCAATCCAAATAGTTACGGACATATAAGTTATTTGATTAAACGAAATAACAAACACCTTTAAACGGGATTGTCCAATTAAAGTTAACATGATGGGCTTGCCATTAGTTAAGTGTTTTCTTACTATAAAGATTCACCTATGATGTGATCAAACTCAATTTGTTGGTTTTTGTGATGAATGATACGCGGCAAGTTTAAATTATGTAAATTAAGCATTTTAGGCTCAAACTCATGTTTAGGCTTTAATCGTAAAAAAATAGATACTAATTGATATATTGGGTAATTAAAGTTGATTTGGTTTTGTATATGGTGAAATTTGTTATGGGTCGCTTTTGTTGCATTTGTGCTAAAAGAAGCACATTAATGTGAATTTGAGTGAACGTTAGGAGTCGAAGCAAGATTAGGACATTGAATAAGAGTTTTATTGCTAAGATTAGTACATGCAGCTTTCCTGAATGAGGTATAAAATTGTCAAGGAGTTGGCGAAGGTTTTGTGTCCATTTTGTTTGTTAGCATTAGAGATGTAAATATGAACAAAACATGACATGAACGTAACACGAAATTCATGGGTTGTGTTTAGTATAAATGGATTTAGGTCATATTCAGGTCAAGCGAATGATTATTTTACCTAAAATAGTCCATGTTTGTGTCAACCCAATGAGATCACGATTTAATCTTCTTTAACCTATTTATATAGTATTTAGTTTATATATATATATATATATATATATATATATATATATATATATATATATATATATATATATGTTTTACATAATAACTTAAACTAATTGAGCATTTTCTATGCCAAAATTTATTAATTTTAAAATCAATTGACATAGTTAAACATAATTGCTTCAAAAAAGTAAAAGAAATATGTAAATAAAAGTTTTAAAGATTAATATGCAAAAATAAATAAATAAATATATAATGAAGTTAATCAGGTCTTGTTCGCGTCAACTCACGCTTACGTGTGTCCGAGCTCATGTCGAGTTTATGCTCGTGTGAAATCTCCGGGGTTCGTGTCAAGCTCAACCCATAAACATAGGCCATTTAACAACCCTAGTAACATGCTAATTCTAGACCATACATGCTAGACCATCGCGTGTTTGGGTAATCAAGATTTCAAAGAAAACCTAAATTAGGAATTGTTCTTCATTAGCTAATTAAAAGTATTGACATTTACTTATTTAGAGGCATTTCTCTCACATCAATGAAATTAGAATTGTTAAAATTCTCAACATCTTAAGAACTTGCTTTGTACAAAATGTGAATCGAAAATGCTCGACTCTTATCAGCTTAAGAGCTTCCATCAACCAAAACTCAGTTGACATTGTTCATATCAACCAACTTAAGGACTTGGTTGTCACATGTTTGACTAGGAACGTTTATTATGTTGTTTTAGTTTGGTAGATAGTATCATCCACAAATATGCATAAGGGCTAACTTCGTAACCATGGATATGTTTAATTTAATGAGTTTGAATTGCATTCATATATAAGAATGCAATCCATCTTATATCATTTAATGAATACTCGAGAAAAGTTAATCAAATTAGAGTTTACGTAACAACGTATAGATCTGCATGATGATATATTAGCATCATAGGTTTTAAGTCGACAACCATAAGAGGCTCTTACTAATTAGAGTAAATTACTATTTTGCTCTTGGGGTCATGGTTATTTAACCCTATTAGCCCAAAAATAATTTTTTTTGACATATCAGACCTTAGGGTTGCATGTTGTAATAATTTTGGCTCCTAATATTAACTCTGTTAGTTTATTCTATTAAATCTAAGGGTATTTTCGTTCACTTACATCTCAGGGGTTATTTGTGTAAATTACAAAGTGACTACTTATGTAATTACTCAATTTACAAAAACAACCCGCACCATATTCTTTTTTTTTATTATTTATGATATTAATATTTGTATATTTTAAAATGTTTTTAATATCATTTTTGTAAATTTTTTATTTGTATATTGGTTTTTTTTTGTTATTTGAGTATTCTTTTTTATGTTAATAATTATTATTTAGTTAATCACCATGTAAATATAAAAATAAATACGTCCTTTATAAAGCTTTTGGTTTTTATAAACGACATTCTAAAATAATTTTTTTTTCTTAAAAAGTTTAAATCTTTCGCTTCAATACAAATTAGAAATTTTAATTTTTATTTTGGTTTTTTCCCGTTATTCTTATGTTTATTATCTAATAAAACACGTTATAAATATAAAAATAATTATGTCTTAATTTAAAGCTTTTGAATTTTTATAAACGACTTTCTAAAATCATTCATTTATCAAACTTTTTTTATATCGTTCGTCCTTTTTAAAATCTACCGTTTCATTAAACAATACAAGTTAGAAATATTCTTTTTGTGATTTTGTTTTTATTATTATTTTTATGAATATTATTTAATAAAACATATTATAAATATAAAAATAAATATGTCTTATTTAAAGATTTTGTTTTTATAAACGTGTTTTCCAAACTCATTCGTTTTTCAACCTTTTTTCATATTGTTCGTCATTTTTAAATATTTCATTCTATTATACAATACAAGATAGAAATTCTAGCTTGATAAAAAAGTTAAGAATTTAAACAACTTAGAAACATAGCCGTTACAAAAATAGCCATTAGAAATATAGTCGTTTTAAATATATATTATATTGTATTACTTACTTATAGTCGTTAGCAAAAAAAATATTCAAAAAATGAATGATTTTAGAAATACGTGGTAATTGAAAAACGAATAATTTTAAGCAAAAGAATGATTTTAAAAAAGAACAATTAAAAAGATATGTTTATAGAAAAACAAAATCTTTAAGAAAAGAAATTAAGAAATGAACGGTTCTAAATAAGAACGAAGTTTAGAACGATTTTATAATTCAATAAAAGGTTTTAAAAGGATCAAAGTTTTAAAAATATTATAACTTGTATTGTATAATTTAATGAAAGATTTCTAACGAATGATTTTGAAAAATAAGTTTATAAAAAACGATAGAAAACCAAAATAATAATAATTTTTTAAGTTGTATTGTATAATGAAACAAAATACATTAAAATGACTAAAAGATTTTTTTTTTTTTTTGAAAAACTAATGATTCTGGAGAAGACGTATATGAAAGAAAAGATTTAAAAAGTCGTATCTTTGTATAAAAAACACATTTTTAATTGCATTTTTTTTAAATATATAATTAAAAACTTATTTAGCTTGAAGTTGGTTTTTATTAATTTAAATAATTACATAAATAGCCCTTCAATGTTAAAAAAAATTTAACTTTCAAAACAGCCCCTGGAGTAAGAAATGCCAAAATACTCTTGTACTTAACTGAAAAAACTAACAGAGTTAGTGGTTAGGGGTCAAAACTTTTATAAGATGCAACATCAGGGTTTGATATGTCAAAAGATTTATTTTTAGGTTAATAGGGTTAAATGACCCTAATCCTAGGGGTCAAAATAGTAATTTACTCTACTAATTATCACATCATCAAGGATAGAAATAATGTTATATATACAATGTATACAAATAATGTTACATATACACTATTTACTTACGAGACACCACCGTATGCTTACGTTTATCTCATGAATTATTTTCTACCTATTTCATAATATATTTTAAATGTTTTTCATGTTTTATTTTAAATATAAAATCTCTTCGCATTTTCATTATCATTGTCACAATATGGTATATACTTTAAGTTAATCAACCATGAAAGTAAAGAAACCATTAACATTCTACATTTCAAATGTTTTTGTTGGTTGTAAATTTATATATATAGCTTTTTTCCTACTATTAATTAATATTTTAAGATGATCTTTACTGTAAAAAAAAATTAAACAATTGCATTAATTAAAAAATATTATGAGTGAAATGTTATTTTCGTCCCTGACGTTTTGTTGAATTTGTCATTTCAATCAAAAAATCTTTTTTTGCCATTTCAGTCACTATAGTTTACCAAATATTATCATTTTCATCCAAACAACTAGCACCATTTAAAACTACAGTTAAAAAAAGGGTATTATAGTCTTTTTTACACATCCTAATTATTTAATACAATTAAAACTAATTTAATAATTCCCCACTAATATTTTGACCACAAAAGAAAACTCCACCCCTTAACCTTTTACGAATAATACAGTTAAAACAATTTTCCACTTATTATTTTGACTACAGAAGTCAAACCCATCCACCAACCATTAAGAATGGTTAATTTATTTGGTACTCATTTTAACTTTTGAATGCATACCTCCCATATCAACTTTTAAGAATGATTTAATTGTTTAAACATATACATACATACATGACCACAAGTTATTGTTTAACCTTACCCCCGACATATCTCCTTCCCTGTAATGTGTTCATGAAATGCCCTCCATGGTTCAACCTTAATGTAAAAACACTAGTGTTTTGACCTGAAATATTAAAATAAATAGGTTTACGTAGGTTATACAATATTAAACAAAGAAGGTTATACACTATTAAACAAAGAAGGTTTTTATGGATCAAACAAAGCACATTCTTTGCAATATCAAATTCAAATTTCAACACTTAAAACTGAAACAAAAATTTACCATAGCATTCATATGGATCAAATAGTTGAGTAGAACCTCGAACAAACCAAAGAGTAAAAACCATTTCTTTCTCAATAGAACAACAATGGTAACCTGCTAATTGAAATATAAGCTCAATCAAACAATAATCTAAATACAAATGAGAATGTATAATTAAATAACAAAAAAAATATTGAAATCAAACCTCAATTGGCTGCTATGTGAAATTGGTTTTAATGGAGTACAGGGGTGCTCAATTTCAACAAGTTATCTGATTAGTAAAGCTTCATACACATCGATCAGATTCTGGGAGGGGATTATGGTTAATCGGTTGCGATGTGAAATTGGCTTTGATCGAGCAGAGTCGGTTCATATATTGATCACGTCGGTTCGTATCATCGGCCTTGTGTATATGTATTGATCACGTCGGTTCGTATAGAGTAAAGTCGATTCATGATTAATGGGGATTTGGTTTAAAATAAGGCATACGTAAATATAAGGGATGTGGTTTGACTTTTGTGGTCAAACTATTAGTGAGAAATTATTTAATTGGTTTTAATTATATTAAATAATTAGGATGTGTAAAAAAGGTTATATTACTCTTCTTTTTAACTGTAGTTTTAAACGGTGCCAGTTGTTTGGATGGAAATGATAATATTTGGTAAACTACAGTGATTGAAATGACAAAAAAAATTTTTTTTAATTGAAATGATAAATTTAACAAGACGTTAGGGACGAAAATGATATTTTAATTAAATATTATAAACAAATATATTAAAAATCCTTTATTCTTGTTAAGGTAACTTTGTCTTCCCCGAATATAAAGGGTAACACAATACTTATTATTGGAGTAAACACATTTTCTTCAACTAATGATATATTTTATACCAAACACAACTTCAATCTTCAACAAAGGGTAAACTCAGATCTCCTCTTTCTTTCTTCTTCTTCTTCACACAAATACAACTGGTTGTAATGGCGACGAAGTGGGGTTGGAGAGCTGTTGTTTTGTTCATATGGTGGTGCACCATCACCAGTACAACACAAGCGATCTGGTTAGACTTACCTGATTCAGGAACCAAGTGTGTCTCCGAAGATATCCATAACAACGTCGTTGTTCTTGCTGATTACTCGCTAATCAACAATCAAGAGGATTCTCATCTGCACCCAGGTGCTACAATCTCCGTTAAGGTAAGTATCGATCTGGGTCTTCGATAATTTTGATGTAAATTGGGTTTAGTAGCTATGCTTCAGATCTTGATCTTGTTTGCTTGGATGGGTAAGATTGAAGTTGACAATCTAATGCGCGTTGATTTAGGTAGGTGATTATACCGTTTAGCTAAGCGGGAATCGATTTGTGTTTGTTGTTTGAATTTGGAAATGAATTTACGATGAGTAATTGGTTAAAATTCAAATTGAATCGAAGAAATAGAAAGGGATTATTGTTGATTGCAGCTTGAGTTGAATGACACATGATGTTGTTTGATGATATGGTATTATGGTGCATCTAATGGGGGTGTTTGGATGCGATAATAGGGGTTGTTTGGATGCAAGTTAGTAGGAGATTATCAAATAATCAGTTTCTAATGTTTGGATTTTGTTTTAATTAGTAGTTTGACATGAAAATAACTAATTATGGCATGTAAAGAGGAAATATTTAAACACATGGATACACTGATTTATGTTTGTTTACTTTTGAAGTTCAGTACACTTTGCTGTTCAAGTAACTAGTCATTATCTTAAATGAGAATGTTATAGTTAAGTATGCGGTTCCTTGGTTTAAAGAAGCCGCGTGTGAGGTGCTAGGCACTAGCGGCAAATGAAAAAACACCTCACGACACGTCGACACCGAGGCACCACTTTTGCTTGAGGTGTTGCTTCAGGGAGCCCCTTATATGAGGCGTTACGCTGAAGCTTATACTGATTTTACTATATTTGTGGGATGACATTACCTTTTTTTTTAGATTTTCTATGTGTATTTTTTGAATTTTTATATTTTACTTTGACATTTTCTTGTATTCAATCTATAAAGACTTCTTAGTATTAGGTGCCTTGGGTATGGAGGCTAGGGTCTTCGCCTAACCCTTGGTTTCCGGGACTCTAACCGCCTCGGTGCGCCTCACCCCTTTTCAAACCAAGTGTGGTCCCTGTGCTCTTATCAAATGGTCTTTTAATTTGGTAAATGATTCATCTTTATTGAGGTGTCTAGTTATATCACTATACAATGCAACCTACAGATTACAGAGGGTATGAAGCCCACATCTTCTCAGTGTGGTTTCTAGATATTCTTGCTTGTTATTCTGCAATGGCCTTTCTAACATTCATTTTTTATCTCTCGCCACGGTCACCAATATGGTAGAAAGATTCATGAATGGCAGAGAATGTGCCTATTTCTGCAATACACAGCCCTCTTTTGTTTTTCACACAATTGGATTAGGTTTTAGGTTGAAATGAGGTAAAGTTCTTTCGGATATAGAAGAAACTGGAATTACTAAGTAAGAAAGCAATTTAATTATAGAACAAAATTAGAGACTTAAATTTTTGCTTACATATATCTTGTTCAGCTGAACTAAGTTTTGGCTAGACTACGAATTACCTGGCACATAGTTATTAATCTGCACACTCATGTGAAGGCAGTTGTAAACTAAATTCAAAGAAACAATGATAATGTTCTTTGTAAAAATTCTTGATATTAGCATACACCTATGTGAATAATATTAGATGTGAAACAATTTCGCTATGAACTACAATAACGTCAATCGGAAAGAGACTTTACTTCTTAGACGGGTACAAAATGTTCATGGCTTTACTTTAGGGGCATGAAATTTGCGGTTTGAATTGCAATTGGGGTCGAGTTTTGAATGGGGAACACTTTTTACTGTTTTCAGAAATATATCATGCATAGATCTGTAAATTTAATGTTTTTTGATGATGATGATGATTATATCATGAGAGCTGTGAAAAAATAATAGATTTTATATATTTGAAGGTAACTTCACCATACGGAAACAATCTCCACCATAAAGAGAACGTAACTCATGGTCAATTTGCATTTACAACTACGGAATCAGGAAACTACTTGGCGTGTTTTTGGGTAGACGGGAATAATCACGCTGGTAATCGTCTGACCGTTAGCCTTGACTGGCGAATTGGTATTGCTGCAAAAGATTGGGAGTCTGTTGCAAAGAAAGATAAAATAGAGGTTACTATCTTTCTCCACCGCAATCTAAATTAATTTTTATTTTACAGTAGAGGTAACAAATTAGACGGGTTGGGTAACGGATCTAAATGGGTTTTAGGTCAAACAGATCATTTTTAAGTGCTGGTCAAAGTCGGTTGACCTGCCTAACACTTTTCTCTTTCCATATTTTTAAATTTTGTAAGTATATGATATGTATAATATGATCACCAAATACTTTATATTAAAATTAAAAACGATCTATAGCTTGGGAGTATTTGTATACACTTTTATAGCTAATCTTTCTATATCTATTATGATACTTCTCTTCAGGGTGTCGAATTTGAATTGACGAAACTTGAAGGCGCAGTGGAAGCTATCCATGAAAATTTGATCTATTTGAAAAACAGGTAAATTTTTATCTTTTTTTAAGAATAATTATTATTGCTTTCTTTTTATAGGAATCTTTTCTTTGCTCCATAGGAAATTAGTTTGAACTAGTTTTATAACCGCGCGTTGCGGCGGTTACGTAAAATCGTGAAAAAGTTTATGTCGAAAAGTTGTCTCGAATCCTCTTGTTGAGAGGGTGTTGCTAATTACGCAACTTAATATAGGAAAAACGTGACCTTAGCGCCCCCAGGCATTGCAACGGGCCGTCGATAATATTCAGAACTTTATATAAAGATAAACCATAAAAAATTTTCACGTTGATATTTAATTATATTCATTTGATCCATTGGACATAATAATATGAATATAATAAAACTACTAATAATACTAAATAGGAAAATAAGCAGGGGCGAAGTTTACTTGGGCCCCTAGAAGAGGGGGGGGGGGGCTATTTTTTCGCTCATAAGTGTAAATTTATGTGTATTGGGTCTGAAAAATTATACGTATTGAGTCTGCCTTAGTTTGTAAAATTTGACTAAGAAGCTCATATTTAGAAAGATTGTTGCACCCATTCACATCCCATGGTACTGCACATAAACTTTCCTTCTTTGTAATGGACACCATAATAGAGTTGTACCCTTTGTATATCTATGTGTACTCTGTCATTGGAAAATGAAAATTTCTCGTCAATGAAAAAAGGCTGCACATTAGGAATCAACAAATCTCAACCCTTGAATAAAAACCAACATAACGTGTCCCCAAATAAAAGCATACATAAGAGGATACATCAAGCAAACATTATGTACAACTATATAAAGCACATATTACAACAGCATTATGCACAAAGAAGTTGCAAATTAGTATTATATAAATGCATAGTATATCAGATTCTAAGAAAATTATCCTTTTTTGTATTGTCGAGTAATATATAACATGCACAGGGAAGCGGATATGAGGGAAGTGAGCGAAAAGACCAATGCAAGAGTGGCTTGGTTTAGCATAATGTCTCTTGGCGTGTGCATTGGAGCTTCGATTTTGCAGGTATGGTACTTGAAACGGTTCTTCCACAAGAAGAAACTTATCTAAAACTTATACGTGCTGAGATTGTATCAAACGGTTGAACATCACTAAATTTGAGAGAAGAGATTTTGAGATGTGGAAATTGGTATAATTGTTGTATTAGTTGTTAATTCTCAATTACACTAGATAAAACTCAAACAGGCTGCTTTTCAGTTTCATTTTAGCCTCTTTTCTTGATGGTCTGCATGCATATTTGAAGCTGCACCTAACCTCGTTGTTCTGAAATGGGTTCTAACTAAGGCTGTCGATGTGACCCGTTTACTTATGAATGTATTGATTCAGGTTATGGTTAAAAGTTAAAAGACGATAATTGCTAAAACGGTTACAGGTCAAATGGGTCAGCCATAGTCTATTGGCATAAAACATCCAAAATCATTTTGTTGACAGGCAAATTAATAGTAAATTGGTATAGTTTTGTTATCATATTTTATTAACTAATTGTTTATAGAATATATAGATATTTTGACAAAATATGTTTTGGGCCAACCTGATCCGACCAATAGAAAATTACTAGTTTTAGCTCATTCCATGTCACGTCTTCTAGAGGTGCACGTGTGTTTTTGAAAAAACCGGTTTGATTTTTAAGCTACATGCTTTGGTCAACGCTTGGTCAAAAGAGGTTTTTGTAATAACCGTGTCGGGTCAGTTAATCAGTTATTGTGCACCTCATTGTCTTCTTGTTTGTAATTCTTATTAGTTTTTCTTGCTTGTTTAATCATTTGAATTGTGTTTATGTCATACTGGAGATATGAACTGTTGTATCACATGTTTATTTTTAATTGTCAAAAACAACGAACGGAAATTGGACCATTTATAAACATGTGGTTTCAACCACAATTTACAACACTATTTCAAAACTGGACCACCTACTTCTTTCTTTTAACCTGATCACCTTAAACCACCAAACCACAGTTGAACCATTGCATAACTGCTGCTGAAACCTAACACCCGCTGCTGCCTCCTTGACCATCAAGCCATTGCCCCTGCTTAAACACCACGCCCCCTTTGAACATCACTACTGCCGCACCACAACGGTTGCTTTTCTAAGAGAGGCCTTGTCATTTTAGTAAAAATTATTAGGAGAGTAAATCTAATCTACTTTTAAGTAAGACTAGTTCTTTTACCCGTCGCGCGTTGTGGTGACATCGTATGCGGCGTGACGAAGTATATTTAAAAATCGATCCGACTTGTGTCTGGAGTAAATTTACGCCGAATCGTAAATTAATTTGAATTTATATCTTTGAACGACAACGTATTATACTTGACTCGTCTTTTTTCCGACCAAAATTACGTCGAAACGTAGATCAACTCTTTTCGTACATAAAAAAAGCACATAGCTTATAATCGTCCCGACTTGTTTTCAAATTTAAATTTATGTTGAAACGTAGAGTAATTAGGATTTATACTTTTGAATGAAAAGGTTTTATATTTGACCCACGTAGATCATCTCAAAACATATATAAAAATATACACCAAAATGTTTTATATTTAACATGACTCATACCGACACAAATATAAATATGAATGTAATAAATTAGTTTTTTTTAAATAAAAATTGAACCGACGTAAACCCACAACTTTTAAAATTGAAGTACGTCATTTTAAAGTTGACTAGTTACAGTTGAATTTAATTTTCTTAGAGAAAAAGAGAGATAAAATTGTATGTTGACTAGAGAGAGACTTTAAAAGAATGAGAAAAAGTTGTCTCCTTTCTCTTAGCAATCTATACGCATCAAACAGCTAACAACCGTTATACTTTAAAAGTATTACTTGCAATAGTAGTACACTAAGATTATGTGTAGTGATTTATTTAGTTAAAATGTCATATAGACTAATATGAATTTATTAAAATCATTATAAATCAAGTGTAGTGGGTTTAAACCTAAGAAAAAATGAATCATTTATCTCTTTTAACGCTCGTTAAGGGTTTGGCTAAAAATAAGTTTAAAGCCCCCCACTTTAACTAGGACGTAGTGGTTTTAATGCCCCAATTGGGCATCATTACGTCTAGTCTAAATGCATGCTTTTTGGCAAGTTATCAAACTTTGTCACTTTGGTTGCCAAACTATAAAGCTTTAAAAATCCCTGTACAAACAGACATGAGAGTTTAATAGTATATATAATACTTTATTATATTTGTTTGTTTAAAAGGGGTATTTGTTTCTCTATCGCTCTGAAATAATTATTGTGGGTGATAGCACAAGCAGTTTTCATCGTATAACTTCTTTCCAATACTTTGCATGGAACGTGAACTCACATGCTTATCCTTAGAATCAACTGAATGACAACTGTTTTACGTAAATTTCGCTAACTTTCCCCTATAGCATGAAGGTAGGGATGTCAAAAAGTACGATAATACCAGAAACCTAAAACATTTAGGATGGATAATGGACGGTATTCAGGACTTGGTGTGACATTAGCTTTAAAATTTTCTGCGAGTATGAGATAGGTGTGATATTACCCTATCGATTAGTATTACACAGAAGAAATCTTAGCCAACAACCGACTTGATTACCTAAAACCATATATCCAAAACAATATAGTAAATATACTTAAAAAATTATTTTAATTTTAACTAATTGTGGTGCACCCACGCGTTGCGCGGGTCTCCTTTATGAAAAGGTTTGCACTATACGCAGGAGTTGAGTCATTTTTTTTTCGCGCTACGTGACGTGACATTGCCTGATTCTAAATCCTGGTACATCAGCCCTCTATGTACATCAACTATATGGCAAAATCTTCTTCAACAAAGTTTTTATCTATCACCTCCCTGATGTTCAAGATTATATGGTAAAACCTTGAGCTAATAATATGACTATCGTCTCACATTGTAAACATTGTTTCCATTGTTTTCTATTCTTTGGGAGTGTGTTTAAGACATTGTTTTTAAGTTTATAAAAGAATGAGAGACATGCTCGCTCTCGCTTGTAAGTGTATAACTTTAAACCTGTAACCCCGGTCCCTCATTTGACTATAAACTAATGATGTAGTCCTTTACACGTCAATTTTGAAATATGTATAAAATGAAAATAAATTGTGTTTAATTAGAGCACTTATTTTGAGTTTGCCAACACTATAAATTTTAAGATAACCAAGTGTGGTTCCAATGACATATTTGCTTATTCCATAACCATACGTTTGTTCAATACTATATACCTTGAAACAACGGGATGAAATTTTTTTATGATTTCTGTGAAAGTTGCTGCAGCAACAAAGACTATTAAAAACATGTCACACAGAAGGTAAAAATTTTAAGATCACCAGATCGTAAATAAGTAGCTTCACGTACTTTCTATTAAATCACATACAAACTCTATGATTCCATATCCTTATCGAATTTCAGCAGATTCTAAGAGTTCCAATACATAAATAGAAGCCTATCAGCCAAAATATCTCCAAGGAAACTCAAGACTTAATCTTGTAATCTTCGAATGAGTTAACATTTGTTTTTAGAAAAAAAGTTAACAAACAAATACGTCTTATTTTCTCTATTATGTAAAATATTCGTTCTAAATTAAACTAAAGTTCTGTAAAAATCTAACATGCGACTTGTCACTGTTATGATCTACTCTTCAAAACTGACGTTGGCCTATAGGTGAACAAATAATCAACTAAGGAATGAAATTATTAATGTTAATTAATAGCTAAGCAGATGTGAGATTTTTATGGAGGGGTTCTTAAAAACAATGAGGCTTTTCATTAACTTTGAAAAGTCTAACGTGTTAATCAATAAATAGCATCTTTATCAAAAGCAAAACAAAATATTAGGTAACCGAAGTTCCCAACTGAAATAAATACCTACTTAAATGAAAACCTTGAAACCAATTTAGCTTTGAAAGAGCAAAAGACCATATGCACATAATAAGAAAAAAAATGCAACAAAGGATAAATATCGATTTATTGCTAACCAAAAACCAAAAAAAAAATGCTTTTTATCTGTGTGCTTGAGTAACAGCAAGAGTTTAATGTTATTTACAGCTGATTCATACGTGTATTCAACTAATTTACAAAAAGATAGATTATTGTTTTTGAGATGAGCATTCATATATACTGACCCTTGCTTATTGATGTCTAAATAACTTCAATATAATCTAAAGTAATAATTCTTGAAATTTAAGTAGGAGTAAAACAATAGTTGATTAATATGAAACTAAAGAAACGGTTTAGCTAAACACCCACGTCAAATCAAACTTGTCTGAGGTTACGAATGATCTGTTGCAAAACCAAAATTCAACCCAAAAAACCAATAAATAATTGAGTAGTTATTCCTTAATCATTGTCTAATAATATTTCATTCTACTCTTCACTTGGTAACTATTCATTTATATTTTTTGGACAGTGAATTATTAACATATCTTTTGTGATATATCATTATAAAATTTACATAGACACTTCAAACATTTCATCGTGATGATAATATTGGACCTGTATATCCAACAAATATCATATAACTAGTATTAAACCCCCCGCGTTGCGGCGGGAGGCGTAAACCGTGCCAAGTAGCATCAATGGGACACCACCGCCAGTGACTACCAACACTGGAAAATCTTGTATTAAATAAAATAAAAATGTCACACCCCGGTTTCAGGGCACCCCGGGAGTGCGACTGATTGGTAGGCGTTATTGTTCACTTTTTATTTGCTTGTCTTGAAAGACGTTTACGCAGCGGAAAATCAATTCAAACTTTCATATATTCGTTGGGATTAAATACCCAAAATTTTACATAACATTGTTCAACGCAATATTTACAAAATTTTCTGTCTACTGACAAATATTCAAAACTTGTCACAAGGTTTATGCCTAGAAAACTTTAGTCCTTCCGGCACTATTCTTGCTACTATATTCATCACAGGGTTTCCATGCTTAGGATTCATAGTCTATCCAGCACTAACACCTGACTAAACATATTTAATCATGTTTACCTGAAAATGTTTGAAAATAATACATCAGCGAAAAGTTGGTGAATACATTTAATTTGACACAAAAATATTTCGGCATGAATAATGATAAACAGTTAATCATAAATTAACGGTAAACCACACATTTAGCAGACTATTTCAACTGAAAGTCCCCCCTCCATATATACTTGTATTGGTGCTCAGGCAGTCTTACTACGGGACTCTCCGGTTCTACACTGAGTCTGAACCAGCTCCGGTATGGGATTTTCACCTATTCCCAGGATATAATTTGATCAAACATACATATACTTCTGGCCTAAATGTTTTAGCAGAATACCTCTATGCATTAACATGGTTAACGTACTAATGCTATTTTCGCAAAATAAAATCATTTGAATGTTTTGAAAGTATTAAACGTATTCACCTGGTAAATTGAACAGAGCCTCTAAACTTGAGAAGCTTTTGTTTCCGAACCTCGAAGTAACTCAAGGATTAAGTCACGAGCCTCTAACACTTTGATTAAATCAGAATTTCTATCCTTGTTGTCTAGAGCATATACACCGGTTTTCTAATCTCGGGTTATCTGTATGGTGTTTAAAAGGTAGTAGAGAGTTTCGTGTGTGAAAGTAAGGAAGACGATCAAAAGGTTATGAAATGAAATGAAAGAAGAGACATCTATTTATACATGGATATTTCTTACTCATTAAGTATTTTTTACTTATTAAGTTTTATCCAAACTTAACTATTAAGTTCAAAACTTAGCAATTAAGTTTTATATTTTATTCAAAACTTAGCCATTAAGTTTTATATTTTATCCAAGTCTTAGCTATTAAGCTTTATCCAAAACTTAGCCTTTAAGTTTCATCCTAATTTTATCTAAAACTTAGGCATTAAGTTTTATCCAATTCTTAATTGTTAAGTTTTATCCATAGCATAATTATTAAGTCGTATCTCAAGTTTTATCTAAAACTTACTCACGAAGTCACGCTTGAAATATAACCATGATTATTTAATTGACAAAAATAATATGAAAATTTCACAGGTGTTACATCCTCACCATCTTTATTTAAATCTTGTCCTCGAGATTTATTGGAATAATTGTGGATATTTTTTTTTATTTCCGACTCTAATTCCCACGTATATTCAGGACATCGTCTAGAGTTTCATTTTACCTTTATCAATACTAGCTTCCTTCTCTTAAAATTTTTTTCTTGACGGTCTTTGATTTGAAGAGGTCGTTCGATAAATTTCAACTTTTCGTTAACCTCTACATCTTGTAATGGCATTGCTAGCGATTTATCAGCCAAACATTTACGTAAGTTTGACACATGAAATACATTGTGTATCCCATTCATCTCATTTGGCAATTCTAGTTGATAGGCTACTGGTCCGATTCGTTTTAAGATTTTAAAGGGTCCAACAAATCGAGGACTTAACTTTCCCTTCTTTCTGAATCGTACAATGCCTTTCCATGGTGACACCTTTAGTAACACCTTGTCACCGAAGTTAAATTCTAGTGGCTTACGTCTTTTGTCTGCATAACTCTTATCGCGAGCTGTCTTCAATCTTTCTCTGATCTGTAGTACTTTATCAGTTGTCTCTTGGACTATTTCAGGTCCAGACACTTGATTCTCTCCTACTTCAGACCAGCACACACGTGTTTTACATTTTTTGCCGTATAAGGCTTCAAATGGTGCTTCCTGGATGCTTGAGTGATAGCTATTGTTATAGGAGAATTCCATTAGAGGTAGATGATTATCCCAACTGCCTCCAAAGTCTATCACAATGCTCGAAGCATATCTTCTAGCGTTTGGATCGTTCTTTCGCTTTGCCCATCAGTTTGCGGATGATAAGCAGTGCTTAGATTTAATCGGGTTCCTAACGCTTTTTGAAAGCTTTGCCAGAACCAAGACGTAAAACGACTGTCTCTATTTGAGACGATGGATAATGGCACACCATCTAAAGTCACTATTTCATTGACGTACAATTGTGCTAACTTATCCATTTTAAATGTTTCTTTCATTGGAATGAAATGGGCGGACTTAGTTAGTCGATCAATGATAACCCAGATAGTATCGTTCCCATGACTTGTTCGAGAAAGTTTAGTAATAAAATCCATGGTTATCATTTCCCATTTCCAGACAGGTAGTTCAAGTTGTTGCAGTAGACTCGAAGGTTTCTGGTGTTCTGCCTTAACTTGAGAGCATGTAAGACATTTTGCAATATACAATGCAATGCTCTTTTTCATACCTATCCACCACTAGTTAATTTTCAGATTCTTATACATTTTATCGCTCCCTGGGTGCATTGTATATCTAGACTTATGAGATTCTTCAAGTATTCTTTCTCTAAGATTACCAGCAATTGGCACCCAGATTCTCTTATTTAATCTGATTAGTTCATCGTCCCCTTTGACCAACTGATCAAGCATTCCCTTCATTCCTTCTTCTTTTTCTATCTCTTGTAGAGCTATTTTCTATGCATTCTTCAATTGACTAAGTAAGTCAATCTAAAGATCAAGCCTTAAAGCACGAACCCTTTTTGGCTTTTCTTTTTCTTTTCTACTCAAGGCATCAGCCACAACATTGGCTTTACTTTCATGATAACAGATTTCATAGTCATAATCGCTTAGGATTTCCATCCATCTTCTCTGTCTCATGTTTAGTTCCTTCTGACCAAAGATATATTTTAAACTCTTATGGTCAGCGTAGATAGTAAATGTAACTCCATAAAGATAGTGTCTCCATATCTTTAGCGCAAAGATTATGGCACCCAACTCCAAATCGTGAGTCGTATAATTCTTCTCGTGTGTTTTTAGTTGACGTGATGCATAGGCGATAACTTTATTTCTTTGCATTAACACACATCCACGACCAATGTGTGAAGCATCAGAATAAATGATAAAATCTTCAGTACCATCTAGTAAAGTCAGGATGGGTGCGTTTGTTAACTTTTATTTAAGAGTCTTGAATGCTTCATCTTGTTTTGGTCCCCATTCGTATTTTGCGGATTTTCGAGTTAAAGATGTAAGAGGGGCAGCGATTCGAGAAAAGTTTTGAATGAATCGACGGTAGTATCCGGATAATCCAAGAAAACTACGAACTTTAGATGGGGATGCAGGGGTTTCCCATTTAGAAATAGCCTCAATCTTGAAAGGATCTACTTGAATGCCTTTAGCGTTGATAACATGGCCAAAAAATTGTACTTCCGTAAGCCAAAATTCACATTTCGAGAATTTAGTTTACAATATCTCGTTTCTCAGTACTTCAAGTAGTATTTTAAGATGGTTCGCGTGTTCATCTTGAGTTTTGGAATAAATAAGAATATCATCTATGAACACGATTACGAACTTATCTAAATAGGGTTTACAAATTCGATTCATCATATCCATAAAAGTTACAGGGGCATTAGTGAGTCCAAAGAGCATAACTGTGAACTCATAATGTCCGTATCTAGTTCAAAATACAGTTTTAGGAATATTTTTTTCTTGAACTTTGAGCTGGTGATAACGTGATCTCAGATCAATTTTGTAAAAGTAACACGCTCGCTGAAGTTGATCAAATAGATCATCGATTCGAGGAAGTGGATACCGATTTTTTATGGTTACCTTATTCAGCTCACGATAATCAATACACATACGCATTGATCCATCCTTCTTCTTTACAAATAGAATTAGAGCTCCCCAAGGCGAAGAACTCGGTCGGATAAATCCCTTCTCTAATAGTTCTTCTAATTGTTGCTTTAATTCTTTCATTTCAGTTGGAGCTAATATGTACGGGGCTTTAGCTATTGGTGATGTACCTGGTACCAAATCAATTCTAAACTCAACTTCTCGATCTGGTGGAATCCCTGGCAATTCATCTGGAAAGAAGTCGGTAAATTCGGCTACAAATGGCACGTCTTCAATCTTTTTCTTTGTTTTGTCATCTGATACAGTGATCAGATATGCTAGACATCCTTTCGTTAAGCATTTGGTTGCTTTTAACATTGAGATTATTCCAACATAATTTGTTGGTTTGTCACCCTTGACAATAATCTCTTCTCTGGTAGGCGCACAAAGTTTAATAAGCTTTTGATTACAAATGATATGAGCTTGGTTCGAGGCCAACCAGTCCATAACAAGTACCACGTCAAATCCCGCTAATGTCATAGGCAAAAGTTTCACAGGGATGATATGATTAGAAAGAGTAATCCTACCGTTATCTAAGGATTATGAGATTTTAACAAGATCTTCGTTTGCGATTTCAACTTCATAGGATTTGTCTAACTTTACTAGAGGTTCATTTAATAAACTACAGAACTTATAGTATATGAAGCTTTGATTTGCACCAGATCAAATAAAATTCTAGCATAAACATTATTGATAAGATGTTTAAAAGGTAGTAGAGAGTTTCGTGTGTGAAACTAAGGAAGACGATCAAAAGGTTATGAAATAAAATGAAGCAAGAGGCATCTATTTATACATGAATATTTCTTACTCATTAAGTATTTCTTACTTATTAAGTTTTATCCAAACCTAACTATTAAGTTCAAAACTTAACAATTAAGTTTTATATTTTATTCAAAACTTGGCCATTAAGTTTTATATTTTATCCAAGTCTTAGCTATTAAACTTTATCCAAAACTTAGCCGTTAAATTTCATCTTAATTTTATCTAAAACTTAGGAATTGAGTTTTATTCAATACTTAATTGTTAAGTTTTATCCGTAGCTTAATTATTAAGTCGTATCTCAAGGCTTAGACATTAAGTTTTATCTAAAACTTACACATGAAGTCACGCTTGAAACTAGGGCTGTTCAAATCATTCGACGCTCGACGCTCGCTCGACGTTCATTTGGAATTTGCTCGAAAAATGCTCGTTCGAAATTTTGTTCGGTTGTAAGCGAGCCGATCGGCTCGGATCGGTTTGTAAACGAGCCAAGCACGAGCAAAGGTCAGCGCGGTTCGGTTCGGCTCGAATTAATATGCATATATAGTTTATACATAGCACTCTAGTAGATTTGACCCATTATATACAAATATATAATTATATTTATGCATACTTGAGCAATCAATTTAATAAGAATTCTACATTAAACATAAAAGTGAAATACTAAGCCGTTAAGAGATATTTTTTTGATCATCTCCCGCTTTCACCATTATCATTTTCTGCAATATACTCTCCGCCTTATCGCCTACAATCTTAACTTTATCGTCAACCATAACGTATTGTCATCCATGAAAATATTATGTAATGAAATGTGGCTGATTTTTAAATCATTAAACATTATTCGCTTCAGTATAAATCGTATGACACACTAGATAGTTGGGTTGTATAAATTGTTCGCCGTTCATTTGTGCTCGCTCGACGCTCACTCAAAAATTTAACGCTCGAAAAATGCTCGTTCGATATTCTGCTCGGTTGTAAACGAGCCGATAGGCTCGGTTCGGTTTGGAAACGAGCCAAGCACGAGCAAAGGTCTGCTCGGTTCGGCTCGGCTCGTGAACAGCCCTACTTGAAACATAACCATGATTATTTAATTGACAAATATAATATAAAAATTTCGCAGGTGTTACAAAAAAGTAAAAAATAAAACAACAGGAAAAGTAGACGTCACAACGTTGAACCATGCAGGCGAAATATAACACATAAAAACAATAAGTAAGTTAATCTAGGAACAGTGCGTTGCGGTGTGCCGTTAAACGGGGAAAAATAAGCATAAAAATGTTGAACCGCACACGCATGTTGCGCCGTGTTAAGTCGTAAAATTTAGACCGAAATGTAAAATGAAATATTTACAAAATGTAAAGTATAGTGACCAAAGTTGAAAGTAAAAAAATATTAAAGCTATATTGTAAAATATATAAAAGAATTTAGTTAAAATAAAAAAGTAAATATTAATTAAAAAGACAAAAGATTGGTATAACCCACTAATACACGTGATACAACACATAATACATACTAAAATTATAAGAAAACAAAAACAAAGATGACCAGTGAATAGTTGCCAAGTGGTCCAATCATCATAGGTCACAATAGTTGTCATCCATGTAGTTTTGTATAGAGTACAACCATTGATATGTAATGTACAATCCTAATGCACAACTCAAGTTGGTAATTAGTATTATATAAATAACATTACAATTGTGATTTAAAAGAGTCACATGCTAAAAAACTTTATCTTATGATACCTTATCAAGATACTACATTTTTACCTATATGTGAAAAGAAGTTTCATGAACAATGGTTTGTACTATTTTTTATGTTGTATGTATAACTTTTGATGCTTTTTCTTTGGTTTTGATACTACATTTCGAATTTCGTCTCTCCTAGACCAGACACCAAAAGCAGTGGAGGCGGCCGCCGCTCCGGCTTGGCTGCCATCTCTCCGCCCGTAGTGTGTTTTGCTTGTGAGGGGTTTAGATCTGGTCAAGGTGGTCATCAATCGACGGTGGCTATGGTGTCGGTGTTGATGCTGGTGCGGTCGCTTGCATGTCAGCCTCCCTTTTATGCCTTGACTTAGCCCTGATCTGAGAACTGAAATATTGATTTGTGGTGGCGGTGGCGGTGGGTCTTTTGCCCTTCCGCCTCCCCTATGTGGTTGAGGTGGTGCCATCGGCAGTATCTATCCCTTCGGTATGTTCTTATTGTCCCTCCTGTCGCGTGATGTCGATGATGCTAAGCTTACGTTTACTAGAGATTGTTATGCGGCAATGATGTTGAGCTTTAGCTCTTCTAAGATGTTACATGTTTGCTAATGTCGATGATGCTAGACACTTATTCATCTGAGACTCTTGATTTTGATTGTTGGGCGGTTGTGATGATACGTGAAATCTGATGCTGGTTACCTTGGCTTAGCAGCCATTTTTGGTGTGTAACCGTAATCAAGCATCAGTTTGAGTCACACTTTGGTGATTACTTTGGATCTGGTTAAAACTGTTAAGTTGCGACTATGATGTTGGAAACGTAAGTTTGAGCCTTGGTTTAGGCTGATGTGCGTTTGGTTGACCGCCGGCAACATTCGGGTGGTTGTTATTATTACTGTTTCAATTTTGTTGCATATTATTTGCTACAAGTTGGTGAGTGATGATGTGCAAGGCAACCTTGAATCCTCATCCTCTGTTTGTCGTTCTGTGACGAAGGTTCATATGTCGGTATTATAGTTCGATGATGACGACGACCGTTCATCTGAGACCAATGTCCCTAGACATGGGCAAGAAAACCGGTTCGGGAATCGGTTCGGCCAAAAAAATGGAACCGGTTTGGCCCGAACCGGTTCCGAACCGACCCGAACTACCGGTTTGATGCCGGTTTGGTAACCCCACCCTTAAAACCGGTTTATAAACCGATTTGAAAAGTTAAAAACCGGTAAAACCGGTCCTAAAACCGGTTTGTTAAAAAAACGGTTTCAAAGCGGTCAGTTTGACAGGTTCGAGTATTCGGTGAGCCAAACCGGTTTGTAAGCCGAACCGGTTTGGAAAAAAACCGGTTTGGACCCCACGCAAAAAAACGGCTCGGTTTTGAATTCGAACCGGTTTGGGTAAATAAACCGGTTTGTACACCTCTAAATGTCCCTGTGCTAATGTCGGGCCGTGATGATAACCATAAATGGTATCGGTTGCTTTTACGAGGCTGTCATTAATGGCTAGCAGCCGTAACCGAGAGCCTGTTCTAGGCCCAAACTATCACACGCGCAACAGGCATGGTCGTTAGCCACTAGTTATTAATAAGTGAGACAATGAATATGGATAATTAAGTTTTTATAAGTATCTATGCACATATATTTTATGTGTGTAATATATGTGATCATGACTTAAATCTTATGCCGCCATTGTAATTATGTTACGTACTTGTTGCATACATAAACATGTTACATGGATCATGGCATCATGTTGTATGTTAATGCAAGTTTCCTGTTTTTGAAGATGGTTCTATTGCAAGTATAAATTTTAATGGAAGCAATAGGACCTAAGGACTATACTAAATTGAAAGAATAGTTTAAAAATCAATTGTGGTGCCCCTTGACATCTTTCGGCTGAACCACAACTTCATGGTATGTTCGTCTAAAGACGACCCATAGTCATCCTATCTAAAGGGTTTTTCGTTTTCTTCAACTTTTGTAGGAAAATTAAAAAATCTTGAAAATCCATATAATCTGCATCAATTATCAATAGAACACAAGGGTTTGGGAGCTTTCTTTTCCGTATCTTTTCTTTCGAGCTTGCTCTCTGTCGTCTATATCAACATCATATCAATTCTTTTTTATCTCTTTCCTGATGATTCCAAAACCATAGAAATATTTATCCCTCAACCTTTTAAGAATAGACCATTTTTATAGTAAAACTACTAAAAATTAAATAAAATTATTAGAAGGAAAAAAACTAGATTTATTTTTTAAAGAAACTACAATGCTATAAAAAAAAATCAAAAAAAAAACTAGTAGTAAGTGGTGGGTATGTGGGTGTTTAAACACGAGTTACAATTGTAGGACGGAGTGAGTTATTTTAGCATCCAATTTCCAGGGGTGGACTAGGAGGGTGACTATGAGGGTAATCCGGGCTTCATGAAATTTTAATTTTGAGTAAATTACATTTTTCGTTCTTTAGATTTACAGTAAATTTCAGGTTTCGTCCTTTAACTTTAATTTCTTTAGTTTAAGGATGAAACCTGAAATTTACTAAAAAATCTAAAGGACGAAAAATGTAATTTACTCTTTAATTTTTTATAATATATACAATTTAATCTTAACCGACTTATAGGAAATTTTGACACCGACATCCATGAACAACCGTGCATAATTTTTGTCACCAACCAAACAATAAATTTTTGACATCGACCCCGTGAATTTTTACAAATAACAAACCTATTATAAAGGTACTAAAACATATATTACAAGTTCTTATAAACAGTTAAACCTATTACTCCATTAATTCTTATAAATCCACTTACTTAAATATCTTATAACTATTTTAAAAGATAAATATTCACTCCATTATCCCAACCATTAAACAATTAACCTGTAATATTTAATAAACAATTTCATTTTAATTTATATTATTACAATAGTCAATTTCAATATTTTGAAAACCGAACCAATTGTCCTAGAGGTTCAGTGGTCAGATCGGTTGGACCGGCGGATTTTAAACTCAGATAATATAAATTAAAAATATAAATAATAAAAGCATCTAGATAAACTTGATTTATATATTATTACACTCCATACAATTGTGTGATTTAAAACGATATTAAAGGTAGAACATTCCTTATGAACCTAGCATTTCTCCTGTCCACGACCGTTGTGTGATTTACCTAGGGTGTTACAATCACCCTCTCTTTAGACTCATCAAGGATGTGGGATTTGCCTAAGGTGTCCCTCGTCTCTAAACACTTTTCCAACGTTTTTTTCCAGCAACTCAATCCAACTGTTGGCCCAGCGGCCTAGCTTCTTTCAACTCCCGTTGGTATTTTTATGAATGGGGCCAATTTTGAGCCATTTTTCAACTCTGCCGTCGCCCAGCCTCTTTCAAGTCTGTTTTTCAGTCAAGTGGTTCAAATTAAGATGTGGAGATTGACGGATTTCAGGATGCTGAAGTTTCAGATTGACGGACTTGATGGTTGATTTCAGTTTTTTGCTTGATGTTTTGGCTAAATATGTAGTCCATGTCATCAAAAAACTAACAGTGTTAACGCTCAGTTAGTAAAAGATCGTTGGAAGAAAATAAACTCAAAGTTAAAAGTGTCTATAAATATTTCCTGAATTAGAATTAATCTCGGCCAACAAATAATACAGTTAAAATTATTAAAATTCAATAAACGGGAATTTGTTGGTAAATCATGGCAATATTCTATAAGTTAGAGACAAAAGCAACAAAGTCTAAGTTTGTCGCTAATTGTCGGAAGTTTGAGGGGAAACTATGGATTGTGTTTTGTTTTTTTTTTAATTTTGTCAAATCATTGTCGCTATTTCGTGAGAAATTACGTTCGTCGGAATTATGTCGAATATTTTTGTAGGAAAATAGGTAGTTTTCTATTTGTGAGTTTATAGTATAAATGGTGTCTAGTGTGTCCTCTAAATGTTGTTACGTTGTAGACATAATCATTCAGTTGTCACGCTAAGACTTCGATAAGTAACAAAGATAGTTACTTTATTTCACTCATACATTACATATTTTTCTAATTTCATCATAGCATTATTACTGTTATATTAAATGCAAAGAGAAATGAATAGTGATTTGCATGTGGTATTGGAATTTGTATAATTCCCTAAGCATGTGTTTTTTATGGGCTCTCTTAAGGCCACGATACATTTGATTTTAGCTCAAGAGCCAATCATAATATTCTAAATAATCACTAAGGATGAAAGTGATTGGTTACATTTGTTTAAGCAAAACTCACTATAAATTGTTTTCATGGATATACATATGGAAGTTCAAGCTTGGAATTGATGTGATAACCAATAATATTAATTATAACCAATAACATTAATTATAAACTTGATTATCATTTGTCTACATTCATGTATTATAGATTGTTCACCAAGTATTATGACTTATGAGTACATGTGGGTACACATTTGAATAATATAAGGCTCACGTACGTATATACATATGCTGATAATTTGATTTTACATGGCAAATGGCATTATTGCAGCCTTACAAAAATTTTGAGCATTTAATTCGTTTGAAATAGAAGATCCAATCATTAAATTCAACGATTAACATACACTCTTTCTCTGTTTTTGTTTTAAATTGAAATGATAACATACAAAGGAATTTTTTGAGAGACACGTATTTTAGAAAAAACATGATTAAAAAGACAAATTTGTTTATTGTGATAATTAAAAGAATGTCTTTTAGGTATACAATTGAACCTGACATAGTTAGGCATAAAAGAACTTGACATTTTACTAGAAATATGTTACAGAACGTACCCATCGCAACACGCGGTGAGAAAACACTGGTTATAATTAAACCCGACTTCTTACTCTAAAACTTATTAAAAATATTTATTAGGGAATCTTAGTTGCATATTAGGAACCAAAGATGTGCTTTAAGAATCAAAGATGTCAACAAATACTATTGCAGAATTTGGAAAAATAGATAAGATGAAAGTACAAAACAATCTAACACTGAAGCCCAATTGTGGTTGTCCAAAATCCCACCAAAAAATTGGTCTAGACTCTAGATCACACTTCTCATATAAGTTTAACCTTTACAAGTTACTATATTGTGGTGCTTCGTATTTGAACGAAGTGGGAGATAGCAGGGATGTCGTGTAAACATGCGGTGGCTGCAATATGAAATAAAACAACTAACCACATGAACCTATGTAATGGACTTTTTTTTAACAGAAAAAAGTGTGGCAATGAGAAATTAATTTTTTTTTTCTTTTTTTCTATTGGAAGGACGAAAAAGCAAAACGTAGACTCAATTAATGAATTTTTTAACAAACATTCATGTCCAAGACGAAAGTGTCGAAAAGTGTGATAATGTCACAAAAATTTGGGATCATTTTCACAATTCATCAAGGCTTGGGGAAGAAAAGTGAATTTTAACAAATTATGTGAACGATTCATTTAATTTACTCTAAATTAAATAACTTTCCGAGTGTGAATACAAATATAAAATTGGCTCCGTGCGTCATAAAAGGATTTTAAAAAAAAAAAAAACCTATGTTATTGTTTTTAGTTTCTTAAATTGCACGCGTCTAAGGGATGTAAATTACAAATATGACATAAAAACATCACATGAAATTAGGGCTGTAAACGAACTGAACGTTCAGCGAACAGTTCGTGAACCGTTCGGCTGGAAGTTCATTTATGTTCGTTCATTTAGTAAATAAATGAACACGAACAAGAAAATTTCGTTCGTTTAGTTAAATGAACGAACATGAACACGAGCCGTGTTCGTTCATTTATGTTCGTGAACGTTCGATAATGTGTTCGTTTATGTTCGTTAATGTCCGTTCGTGAACGTTCAACAATATGTTCGTTTATGTTCGTTAATGTGTTCGTTTATATTCTTAATTTTTGTGTCAGTTATTTTTATGACTATTATATCAAGTATTTTTTCATATTTATGTTAAGTACTTGTTTATTTTTGATTGATTTTGTGTAATGTTTGTAATATAAATGTAAATTTTATTCTAAAATAAATCTATAGTCATTTGTATTCGTTTGTATTCATAAGTTTTTTTTGTGTTCGTCATGTTCATGAACAGTTGTTTGTGTTCTTTGCTTATGATTGTGTTCATTTGCGTTCGGTAAGTGTTCGTGAACAGTTCATGAACATGTTCATTTTCTTAATGAACGAACACGAATAAAGAATCTCGTTCGGTAAGTGTCCGTGAACAGTTCATGAACAAGTATATTTCTTAACGAACGAACACGAACAAGGCCTTGTTCGTGTTCGTTCGGTTCGTTTGCAGCCCTACATGAAATTCATAAGTTTAAATTTAGTAGAAAAAGAGTTTAAACAAGTTTCAAGTCGAATTTGTGAACATGTTTAGCTAAGCACATGTTGAACTATTTGACCTATCTATTTTTTAAATGTGTTTTGTTTCATAAATTAAATGGGAAAGAATTTGACAAAAGAGTTTTTTTTTTTTTTAATTTGAACATAACTTTTTTATTCCATCTGTATATTATTGTAGGAAACATGTAACTTTAAAGTATTAAGATATAAAAAGTAAAATTTGGGCTAACTACTCTTCTTCGAGTCATCCCTGAATATTCTTGACATGTTTCAAGTGGCTTGTATATCACATCCCGGTTAAATCAGAAACATCAAAGAGTGATGAAATTAAATCATAACATAATGATAAAGAGTATTAAAGGAAATTACTTATTAAAACCGAATAGTTGATTACACTCAATTCTAAAAACAAATAAACCAAATAAGTTTTTATTTTATTCAAAGTCTAACTAAGACCAACTAAAGTTTATCATTAAAAACTAGCATGAGCAAAACAACAAACTTAGTTTTCATTACCTAAAAACATACTAAAATATGTCAATTAAAAAGTTGATGAAAACATAGGTTTAGAAGTATGCATATAGTAGATAACAATATACAAACCAATAAACAATTTTTCAAATACAAGTAGTTAAACTAATATACATGAGTCCACAACCAATCCTAGTGATCGAAGGTCCTTCCGTCTAACCCCCTGACACAAGAGGCCAGACTAATAGTATTTTTGTCTAGTATGCAATTTCCAAACATCCAGCTACTTTCAAGTTAAAAAAATACGTTGACTCAAAGGATGCTCGGGATTAATTGGCAAGCATCAACCCGAGTACTAAATGAGCTTGTCAAGCCAATAGATCTATCTTTGTACTCCTGTGGCTTCCCCGAAGTTAATGGTTGTGTAGATTTTAGAAAATAGAAGAACTACGTAGTAAAAAATGTCATAGAATATAGCAACATGTATAATCACTTTAGTTTTACCGGTATAAGAAAGTTTTTCATTGAGTTTACAAAAGAATAGCTTTAAATTAATAATTTGAATTCCTAGTTTGATATAAAGAGCATGTTTTCACCCTAAAATACAAAAAAAATGGCTATGAACTCATATTGTAAAGTAGATGGGTTGATCTTGCAACTTGTAGTAACTTGGAGTGAGGATTGCCCTATGTAAGCTTATTTAGTTAGTTTATTATATTTTTTAATAGCTGAGGGGTTGTTACTTTAAAAAATTCAAGAATGGTTGTCGTACACTAGATATATATCATCCCAAAGTAGCACATTTAACAAAAGCATTCCCAGGAAAGAATTGGTGTATTTCATCACTTAAGTACCACTTCTTTCCTTAGTCAAAACCTTTTGCTTGTCATATAACTACACACCGGGTGAAACGATTTTAGATGTATACTAGACCAAGTCAAAAGTGTGTTTGATATGTTTATAAAGTATAGGAAACAATTGTGAATATAAGTATAGCAAGGATGGGAATGAACAAGTTGTGTACTATAAGGTTATAATTGAAAATACGAAGAATTTTACTAGAAACGTGATTTAAAGTTGATGGATAATCATAAGTATCATTATTGCTTGGATTTTTATTGTTTAAACATGTTTATATTGCTTATTTTATAATAAAAAACATTTCTTTATATTATGCTCATGAAAATATTGAAAATTTGCAAAATTTAGGGTTTTGATAGTTTTGTACAGATTCGTGCAGTAAGCTTGCACGAACTGTTTGAAGGGTCAAATCAATGAGTTAGAATACGTTTATATATGGTTAGAAAGATAAGACTCTAAATTTACTTTTGAAAACAAGAATCACTGAAAAATGATTTGTTATGAGGGAGATATGGCTATACGAAATTGGCCTCGTGAATCTGTCAAAATCTAAAAATACAAGTTTGATATGTTTAAACAAAGTTTTGATGATTACATATTTATTTGATACTTTGATCCATCTTAGATCTATGATTACTACACAAACATATTATTAATCATATATCCAAGCTAGTTATGATTGAATTTTGATATAACAAAATTAAAAGGTATGAACACGAAGAACACTAAGAACAATAAAACTTACTTGATAGGGAAACCTTCTTGGATCTTCAAGAAAGGTTATATGGGTTAAGATTTGTTGCTATTGGAACTATAAATTTAGAGTTTGATGTGAAAAATAATAAGAATAAAACCCCTAATTTACAGTTGAAAAGTTCGGGTTTTAGGTTTCAATTAGGATTGATTTTCTTAATATTTTATTATATAATAAAAATCATATATTTTAGTAGGGATGGGGATGAACGAATTGTTTGTGATATTTTTGAGCTAGGATAAGTTTGGTTTTTATTTTTTAGATTTAGGAGAATTACTGGTTAAATATTTATTAGTTTATTAGATATATATTACTTAAATGATTAATAGTAAAATAATATATATATATATATATATATATATATATATATATTTGTAATTACCCATGCATATATATATATATTATGTTTAGATAATTATAAGACTTATTTTATTAACCTTATAATAAAAGTTACATATGTAACCGTAAGTTACACATATGCAAGTTTTTTCTTATAGTTATATATGTTTCACCTATGTTGTAATTTGACATTGTTTTAGAATTTGGTTAATATTAGGATACTTTCAAGTAACCGTTTATAGCAAGACCTAGTATTTACACAGTTGTTATTATAGAATCACACTAACATTTAATAGCTCAATGAATCATGATGCATATAACATGAGATAATTTTCAAAAATAGATTCTTAAATTAAGTCAGTAGTTACCTATGAAAGTACTAGAATCATCAAATAATCAATCAAGTAGGTTAAGCATGAAAATCAAGGATGTTACATTGTACCAAGTTTTCGTGCCTGTGTCACGTTAGACCCTCAAACACTACTATATAACACCTATAGACATATGGGTTAATGAAGGTAATTTTGAACTTGTTTAAAATGGTCGAGTACGTTTTCATATAATTAACTCAATAGATTTTAAAAGGGGAGAAATAGTGTCAAGCATGAGCTAAGTGAGTTGGTTGGTCGCTTAGAAGCGTAGCAATCTGATAACAGACCACTCGTTTTTTTTCTCAAATTTGACATCATTACAAAACATTTTCTACACATTTGTCGTTGCGTGCACTCTATAAATTTCAATAACACGTGTTCGATCCTTGGTTGGGGGGGGGTTCCTTTTAGTTTTCTTTTCACCAATTTTTATTTCTTATGTTTTGTTGTAGCATCTAAGTGCGTTTTTTTTCATTTTAATTTTTGTTACGTATTTTAACACTACTCTTCTATCAACGTTAGAAAGTTAATACCGCGAATTACGATTATAATTATGAAAAAGAACTATGGACTCCATCTTGTAACAAAGGGGGTATATCTATTCTTATAAAATCTTTGTACGAACCTACCAAACCTTTATTTAGATATTTGTTGTGACATTTTGTGTGCTTGTTAGTTAGTCGTTAACCTTTGTTATTCTTGTAAGGATCATTTATGTCAATAATGAAACCACTTGTGTCATTCATGTGATAACATTTTATTAACTAATTATTATTGTGAAATAATATATTTAAGTTTATTGAATGTATCACTTAATCAAATGATTGTAGCCTATAAATTTTTTTATAAATTTATAGGATTTCATTGTCAAGAATGATATTAGTTAGAAATAATTAACTGAAATTTAAAGTGTATAAAACGTATAAAGGTTATAAAGTTGTTATTAGTTTAATAAATGAATTTTATTATTAAATTAGGGTTTTATTAAGTTAGGGGGGTTAAAAATGTAATTTATAAACTAGTTTTAAAGGGTTAATTATAAAAGTTAAACAATTACAAAGTACAGGGGCCTGAATAAAAATTCTTTTAAAAACCGCCCCCACTGCTCTCTCTCCCGATTTTCTAGCCGCTGGCCAGCGAAGCTCCGGCGCGGAGCCGGCGAGCCCCAAAACCACCCCAAAATTCAACTTTTCAAACCCAAATCGCTCCTAAACGCTTCGCGAACCCGTTTCAAACACGAAGACGTGTTTTAATTTGATTTTAAATGCGGTTATGATAGCCTTTGGACACGAAACCGAACCCCATCAAAACCAAATCCGTTTCTGCACTTCAATCGTATTATTAATACAATTAATCGGGTATACATGTTCGTATAATCAATTAGAAATTATTAGTATGTTTAATTTCAATTGAAACCGTAATTTTACATTTGAATTCCAACCGTAACCCCCGAACTTAACTCGAGCTCGTTGAACTCGAAATGGTTCTAATCGAGGCTATTTAACAGAGGGCAAATGCTCGAATTATCCTCATTCAACTTTTAGAACTCTCAATTTCATCAAATTCGCAAGCTAGCAATGAAATCAAAGCAACGAACAGTCGCGGCCATTCTGCGAACTTTATCGTCTCAATTCCGTAACCAAATCTGGTAATTCAAACGCACACACACTCGGTTTCACATGGGGAACAAAATCCCCATGATCTTTCTTGCTAACAGAATCAGATGATGGTTCAATTTAATCCAAATCGTTCTGAGGTTCTTTGTCAATTTGAGGGTTCTATGGTTTGATTCTTTATAAAATTTAAAACTTAGCTTATGATAGGCAAAGGCTACCTAGCCTACTGGTAAAACATCACCCCTATACACAGGAGGTCTCGGCTTCGAACCCTGCAACCCGCTTTTTTTTTAAAAAAGGCTTTTACTCATATTTTAAATTTTAGAAAAATTATAAAATGATATTATATTAAAATAAAATTATTTTTAGCTGATGAAACGTTATCAGAAATTATTTATTAATAATTCTATAATTATAGAATCTATTTTAAATAATTTTAATGATTTTAAAATGTTTAGAAAAACTTACAATAAGTTTTTGTATATTATATAAAAATCATCTTTTCTTTTTGTTTCTTTTAATCATTTTATTTTTATTAGTTTTCCTATAGCTTTAATTCAAGAAAACTTTAATAAATTATTATATGATTTTGTACGTTTATTATTTATAGTTACATAACTTGTTACTTTAAAGGATTGAAACTATAAAGATGTCATAATATTATTAAGGATTACTTATTCTTTGCAATACTAATCTTTATTATTTATGATCGTTCATTTTTCAAGCTATAAATAAAATTTTATAATGTTAAATCGTGCTAAACCCCAAATTCTTATAACGAACCTTAGATTTCACAAATGGCCTCTTGAACATATCCGATTATAATCTAATCTTGGAACATTCGCGTCTAGGTAATCTGTGAAGAAACCGTTGGTGCTACCCTAGCTTTCTTATTATTCAAAGTACATCATATATCAAGTGAGTATCCCATACCCCGTTTTACTTCACTTCACTTGTTTTGGGGTGAAACATATTATTATATCAATGTACACTTGTAAATCATTTAAATACTTGTAAGCACGTGCAACTCATTCTATATTTTTGTCATGGTTATTTGAGACTTTTGCGAATATTATGTGATAGACTCTTGTAAAAACAATCATTAACTATTGCTAGCTTTCCGACGTCATAGATCTATGGGCTTGACAAGTCTACTTGATGCTAAAGCCGAGGTTATTACAGGCTCCTGATGACGTATTCTTGTTCATTATGGGAACCAAGTACACTTAGCTAATCGTATATTTCGTTGTGGCTATAACTTTGTCAAGGTTTGATTGTATCATTATGTTATTCATATATTTTGCATTATTTCTTAACTTATGACTTGAATTGCCACTTAAAAGGTTTTATATATGTATGTACATATTTGTGGGAACTCACCAACATCATATGTTGACCGTATTTTTAACATGTTTCAGGGAATGCTCAAGCTTAATTGTTGATATTGAAGATTTGAATACATCTAGGATTGGACTTAGAAATAATAAAGAATTCACTTTTAATCTGGAAGTTTTAATTTAGTTTATGTTATGGTTGTTTGTTTCAGATTTATGAATGTAATGTTACAATACGATCCTTATGATTAATAATATTTACACTCGGAAGTAGCGTTGTGTGGCTTTGAACAATCTTAACTCTCACATCTCAATGTTTCCGCCGTTAAGTTTGGGATGTGACATTTGTGCCAATCTATTGGATAAATTATGTTATTTATTGAAATAGGGTTTGGTTCAAATGAGAACCTAACTTTTTTGTGAGCACTCTTTAACTCAACACCAACCATGGATCAAAAAATCAATGGACTAGATCTTTCTATTATTTTATTAATACAAAAGGGTAAAATAGTCATTTTATCCACTAATCAAAAATCAGCTTTTAATAAGAATATGACACATGTCCCCCCTATTTACCCCTAATTCTCTTTTTTTCTATTTAAAAATTTTACCCACTTTGTTTTTATAACCTTTATAACTTTTTCATACATTGTTAGTTTTTTATAAAAATAACATCATTAAACTCATCTCATTATTCTCTTTAATTCTAATATAGTCTCGAAATTTTTTAAATTTTTTTCTAGACGTTACATATTACATCGAATTATATCATTTTCATATGCAAAACCTAAACAACATTAAACCATGAATTACATCGTGATTTTAACAAACCAAACAACTTTAATCCATGTAACTACACTGCCGTAAGAAAATTAAACAAAACAAATAACTACACTACTATAACGAAGTTAAACCGAAGTAAACCAATGTAACATGTAACTACACTAATGTAACTACACCACTGTAACAAAGTTAAACCGAAGTAAACCAATGTAACATGGTAATACACTAATGTAATAATGTGTTACACCATGGTAATACACTAATGTAATAATGTGTTACACCATAAACAAAATAAAGAAATAACAATGTAAATCAATGTAAACTAATGTAAACCAATATTAACCAATCAAAATCAATCTGTAAACAAATGTAAAATGAACGAATCATCATTACTCCCGATATTACATCATTCAAACTTACAGTAATGCCGTCATTGCAACAACCTAACAACCAAACGACATTACGTCATGTAACTACGCCATTGTAACCAAATTTCAAAACTACAAAGAAATCAAATAAACAAAACTACACCACTGTAACAAAATTAAGCTAATGTAAACCAATCTATAGAATAATGCATAACAATCTGTAAACCATTGTAATTACACCACGAACTTTTTTTCAATGTAAACCACTGTAACTAAAGAAAAAAACAACATTTTCTCTTGTGTATCTTCTACTACTCTGTAAACAGACTTGAAATCTTAAACGAGATTGTTAGTATCCGTTAAAAAAGCACCATTTTCTCTTGTTCTTTTTTTGGTTCACAATCAAAATTAACATTCAAAACATACCACACTCCAAGGTCCTTAATTTCCCATCTATGAACAATTTCTTTTTCATTAAAATATATACATAAATCAAAGATTGGTAGGAAACAAATAATGAACAACACTATGTAAAGAAAGCTTTTTTTTCATAAAATTAAAACCCTAAAAGCTACTAACAAGATTCAAGTGAGTCTACAAAGCTTTTAAGGAAAGATTTCAAGAAATCCCCAAATCAAAACCCACTAGAACAAAGAGAATGCTACATGGGTTTGCATCCTTGAAAATCAAGATCAAGAAGTGGTGTCATGGTTGTGGTGCTGGGACTTGGAATCGTTGGTGATGGTAGGTGAAAGGTGATGATGACCATGGTGGTGGTGGTGGGACTTGGAAGAAGATTAGGTGGTGTGAAGGTGAAAGGGGGTGACGACTCTTGTGATGGTAGGTGATGAAAGAAGGTGACTTGAGGCATCAATGGTGGTGGGGAGATAGATCTAGAGCTTGGCATCCATGGTGTGAAATGAAAATGTGTGAAATAAAAAAAAAAGATCAGATATGATGAAGTGAAAGTTGATCAGAAAAGTACAAAGGTCAAAATAACTAAAATAACCTTTGTTCTATCTTAACCTTTCAATTGAAATATTCCATATTTGATACCAAATCAATGGTGAGTGGATAGGTCAAAGAGTTCTTATAACAAAGAAGAGTTTTCATATGAGCCCTATCCTATTGAAATATATTGGTGTTTGGATCTTTGTTTAGATAGATATCTAGGATTTAACCGTTCCATTCATTACGATTGTATACTTTAAAATTTTAAATGTATGTGATAGGAATTCATTGTATTCTCTTAATAAATCATGTTCCAACATTGTATATTGAGCTCGATAATTAGACGATTAAGACTTCACAAATTTAGTTTCAAGTTTGATGAGACAGCAGAGTTAGACTAATTTAAACTAGAATTTGAACCCCGCTCGTTGCCGCGGGTTCTTTTGTAACCTTGTGATTATCTTCCTCATCCAAGATCCTTTTGTAACATTGTGATTATCTTCCTCGTCCAAGATTCTGATGTTTCTCAACCTCTCTCATCAAGGTTGATGAACACCACATCAACCTAACCATTCCAGTGCAATCTATGGTGGCTAACCCCATTCGACCAAGTCACCCTCTTTATTCGTATTTCATCCTCCTAATCCCTAACTTCATTCAACCTAACAAAAAACATCAGAAATTAGTTTGTAGTTTATTCCTATAACAAATTATAGGTGTCTATTTCAAACCTCATGCTTATAATCGGATACGTTTCACTCGAATGGGTTAAATTTTTTGTGTATTTTTATAAAGAGGCCAAAATATTCTTAGACGGTTTGGGTTATATTGACAATGAAAAGAAAAGACTGGATTCAACTAAACAGATAGTAAATCAGAAACCTTTACAATTCAATGAAAATTAAAAGCTAGATTATAGTTATTACCGGTAAAGTTTTTAGATAAATTAAGGTCCTTCAAATTCTATTGTTTGAAGCTATAGAATTGCATTTCTAACTTTAAATAAGCTAATTAACTGCAATAGATCTTTGAGACGAAAAGTGATCTATGTAGTTACATGTAAGAAAATATGAGTAGTTTGAAGAGTTAGACTTGTAAAAAACAATAGTGAATATAAACATCTTAAACATTAAGTTCGGAACGCCAATAATATAATAACTCTACTTAACAGTGGATCATATCAACATTATATAGCACAAAAATGGCTATCTTAACACCTCTAAGCTTGCAAATATGATATAAAAGAATTATACAGCAATCTTGAGTAAAGTACTAAAGCAATATACCTGAAGATGTCCGCATAAAGTGTCTTTAAGTTATGTTATATGATTCTTATCGATTAGGCATAATATTGAAAAAGGTACCTCTAACCGTGTTAACCACCATCGAGTCCAAAAAACCCTCAATTTATTCTCCATCGACTCCCCTTCCTTTGACCACCGTCGCCGCTACCTCTGAAGTCGCCATAAGTTCCATCGATTGACTTTGGTGGCAAATGTAAAAGCTTACCGACCAAGCCTTTTAATATATATTATAATATAATGAGTTAATTTCACACAACTTTAAGTATTCTTTTTCGTTTCAAGTTTAGTATCACGAGCATTTACAATTATGTTATAGAACCAATAATTATTTTTATTCTCACTAACTTATTAATAAAGGTAGGGTTATAGTAAAATATATATATAATCTAAAAAATTTAAAAATAATTGTGGGCTTAACACGTGTTCTTCTATTGCTTTAAAAAGGATGACATTTTCGTCATTGTGTCAAATACGTCATCTTATTTTGTATTATACGTTTACTAGGTTAGATACCCATGTGTTACACGGGTTAAAATAAAAAGTTATATAATAGATTATATATATGTATAATCTTATATATGTTATAAATAACATATCAATAAAATTATTATATATAACAAATATAGTTAAGTTATAAACAATAGCATAAAAAGAATAAAGACTTTATTATTCATAAATATCTATAAACCTATTATATTTCTTTTTTGAAATATTTTAGTTTTAACAATGTTTAACTACAAGTTAAACTATACTTTAACAAAATTAAGTCTCGTTAAAGTATATTTAATAAAATATTATTTATTTTTAGAAAGAAATTATCTTGATTAGTATGGTATTAAATTAGAGATAGTAAGAAAACTTTTTTAAAGTCGAGATTTTTACAAAAATTGTAATTTATTGTGATGGTGATACATGGACAATCCTAGGTGCTGTCTAGAAATAGAAATGTGGCTCATAGAGATTTTGCTTTATTAGATTAGATTGTGTCAAATATCAGTTATTTGTGTCATATATTTTACATCATTTATTATATGTATATATTATTGTTTTTTTGTTTTGAATCATTTTGTGTTATTTTTGTCATTATTTCTATAAATTATATAAATTTGGTACCTATCATTATGTTTTACAATTAGAAATGCACAATGATATACTTTCACCAAGATATATTTTAAAAATCATAGTGTTAAAAATAACACAACATGTTATTTTTATCATTGTTTTTATTGATTATATGAACTTGTTTATCTATCATTGTATGTTACAATTAAAAATAGACAAAAATGTTATTTTATTAATGTATTTTTTGAACTCATAGTATTCAAAATAACACAATAGTGATCAAAAAACACAATAAGACATTGTCTTATTTTGTTATTTTTTTTAATGTATTACATTAATTATGTGTTGATTTATTGTTGTGTTTTACATATTAAAAATACACAATATTATTATTCTAACATTTAATTTTTTAAAATAAATCATTTTAGAAAACACAATAGCATTCAAAAAAACATAATAACTAACAAAATAAAAACACAATAAACTACACTAAAGACACAATGACAAAATATAAACTTAAAAACGTAAAAGAATTTACATTTTCTATAACAATACTATACTCGTTTTAAAGATAAAAAACGTTCGTTTTTATGGTATAATTTTTATAAAAAAATAATATCTTACACAAAAATGCATTGCATCTCTTGAACTAGTAATATACAAATAAACAAAATAGTACTGTAAATACGTAGTCAAAACTAAAAACATATTTACAATCAAGTATAAAGATTATGTTAACAAAATTATGTTGAATGAATTATGGTGCCAAATATAGTCTTTTTACCTTTATTTACAAAACAAATACCATATGATTTAACAAGTCTTGTAACCATGATACAATTTGACTGTTTCATACTGAGAAACAACAATAGTCTGGTCTTAATTTATACCAAACAAGTCAAAGTCTCCAAAAACCATATCTTATACCATCATCTAACAAACTGAAAACATCCATTACGACCTCGACCCATCATGACTTGTCGATGATGGCGAATACCCAGGTGCACTTGGTGAGTATCCAGCACTTGGACTGAAACAAAACACACAAACGATTTACTAATAAAAGAAAACTCGCTATTATATGCAAAATTTGTGTTGAGAGATTATTTCAAAATATTGAAGATCAGATTCTAACATGAGGTTTCTAAAAGAGAATATGTTGACTTTTCAAAGAGTTGCTTAGGAGCCAGGGATGACATGATGTGAAGTTGTGAACTAGAATCACGCCCAACAGGCCATGCCAACCTAAACCCAGGCCCAGACACTAAGCGCAAGTTAAAACTGAAAGATGAGATGAGAATTCACCTGTATTGTGGTGAGCTTGGGCTGTAGTCAGGACCCACACCAGAGTTGTAAGGACTGCAGAACAACACAAATATCAAGGTCCACACTAATAATTTGTACTAAACACGAGAGCTGAAAAGAATACCCCAATAAAGTCTTCACAAAATTTTACCCGGATATTAGTGTTAAAAATGATTACAAATTAATATTTACTCGGTCAATAATATGTGCACATAGAATATACCCTTGGGCAACCATTGACCTGTTTGCCCTGTTTAACAAGTTTCCTTTTAGCTAACTTCCTTTATTCTTATGTACACGGTTCGAACTACAGTCTCAACTAAATATGCTGCTAAACGACCCTAATGGGTTGGCCTAGCACACAATCATCAGTGCCTAATGCCTCAGGAATCCCATGTTCGACTGTCCCTAATATTAACACCTCTTTTGAGGCCCGCCTTCAGGCCTTAAGGCATGAAGTTTTTCCCATGCCATGTCAAGCAGACATTTATGGACCCATGAGCAACAGGGTCAAAAACCAGGCTTTATGAACCCCATGAATTTAAGAGTTTGCAGTACTTTAAAAGAATACTCGAGAAACACAAGATGTATTAAGACATACCTGCTGGGACTGTACGTAGGGCTTGATGGCGAGTAAGATGGAGATGTTGGAGAGTATGACGGGGATGTTGGACTGCAATAAGAAAATGCAAAACATTTAAACATAAAGCAGGAAGAACCCTTGATTGCATCAAATACAAGCCCCATTGGAGGAAACAGAAAAAAGTGACCAACTCAAGGAACCCATAAAAAACAGTAAGCTTCAGAGAGATTGGCATTGGTACCTGTAGCTAGGTGATGTAGGGCTATATGGACTTGAAGGGGACAGCCTCGGACTGCTAGGGGAATAAGCCAGAGACGGGCTGTACCTAGCCGATGACGGATTGTAACTTGGTGAGGTTGGACTGTAGCTAGGTGAAGTTGGGCTATAACTTGGTGATGTAGGACTGTAGCCAGGAGAAGTAGGACTGTAAGCAGGTGAGGTGGGACTATAGGACGGAGAGGTAGGGCTATAGGATGGAGAGGTGGGGCTGTACGATGGGGAGGTGGGGCTGTATGATGGTGAGGTTGGGCTGTAGGATGGAGAGGTAGGGCTGTACGCCGGAGATGTGGGGCTATATGCAGGTGAGGTGGGGCTATAGGCAGGAGATGTGGGGCTGTAACTAGGTGATGTGGGTGAGTAACTAGGAGAGGTGGGTGAATAGCTAGGGGAGGTGGGAGAGTAGCTAGGTGAGGTAGGAGAGTAGCTTGGAGAGGTGGGGGAGTAGGTAGGACTGGTTGGACTATAGCCAGGGGAACTTGGACTGTACGTTGGTGAAGTTGGACTATAACCAGGTGAGGTAGGGCTGTAGCCAGGTGAGGTAGGGCTGTAGCCAGGTGACGTAGGGCTGTAACCAGGAGACGAAGGGCTGTAACCTGGAGAAGAGGGACTGTAGCCAGGTGATGAAGCCGGAGAGAAGCCCATTCCGCCAACATAGGGTGAAAACTGTGCATCATTGAACGGTGACAATCTTAGATTCGGGCTGAGAAGATAATTAGTAGGCGACATCATCCCGTCATGATAAGGAGTAATTGGGGAGCGACCAGGTGTCATTCCAATGTCAAGACCGTCCATATAACTAGGGAGCTGAACATCAATAGCTTGCTGTAGCATCTGCTCGTTTAATAACAGAGCACAATCTCCTGTTCCTATTGGAGCAAGCTGGCCCAACATTATATTTTCGGTAACTCCCCGTAGGTAATCGGTCTCTGCATAGACAGCCGCATCAAGGAGAATGTCGACTGTTTCTTCAAATGAGCATCTCATCATGGGCCCAGTATCATTCCTATTGATCCCATGACGTGTTATGGCCATAAGGTGACCACGATAAGTCATAGTATCACATAATATAGCCAAATGCCTGTAATTAACATATGACCCGTCAAAGGAGATGACCACTCGAAGCTCATCCAGTAAAGACCTCCTAACAGCTTCTATTCCAAGGACTTCAATCACCTCAATCAAATGATTACTAGTTGTTCTCAAGGCATCAACATCCTCATGACACATAACAGCCAACAGATTTACACCTTCAGTATCAAGCATCCATTCAACTTCAGGCTTGAATCCTTCATTCTCATCAAATTTGTTAACTTTGCCTGATTTAATGAACACCTTGTTGATGTCAGGAATCCCACGTAGGGCCATTTCTGTCAGCATATTACTTTCGATTTTCTTAAGGAAGACGTCATCTTCAGCAGACTCATCCTGCAACTCACCTTTGGGAGCCTCATCATTCATGATGCGTATACGCAGAATCAACTTCTCAGCATTGTCATCATTGAATATACAGGTTAGATCATCATCAAACTCAAGATTAATCTTCTCAGCAATATCGGCCATGCTCAATTTCTTATCAACCATCATCTCCCGATTCAACTCGATACGGAGTAGCCAAGGAGATATCTTATCTGGGTCGATTTCTTCATCAGGCATTTCATAGTATGATTTCACAAAATCAACATCCTCTTCTATAATTGTGCTCATGGGATCTGGGTCATACCATACTTCAGTAGCTTGAGTCACACTTCGCAGTGTCGTGTACTCAAGAGCACACTGAACATTCTTGGCCCTATCCTTTGTCTTGCTGACATCAGGCTTCAAATACACAGACAACGAAGGGGTTTTGATCTTTTTAGCAACATTAATAATCTCTCTCAAACGGGGAACACCAAGGGTCACATTCTTGGCACTCACACCAGCATAATGAAAAGTGTTTAAAGTCATTTGTGTGGCTGGCTCACCAATGGACTGCGCCGCTACACATCCAATCATTTCTCCAGGTGCAACAAGAGACTGTAAAAACCTCGACTCTATCTCACCAATAACCCACTCAAAAGCCTCACGAGTAAGCCTATACTCACTCAACACCCTCTTACTAGCAAATGTGCTACGAAGAAGAATGTTGAAGAACAGAGTTGCATTCTTTTGAGCTTCTATGCTCAACAAATCATCACCTGGAACAACCCGCAGTCTCTCTTGAAGCTTATCAACAGCCTCTACAATCTCCATAGGGTGCATATCTGAAGGTCGCCTTAAATCCACCTTAAATGTCTTCTGTGCATTCCAAATAAGCCGTTTAAGGTTCACAGGCATTGGCCATGAGTTATCACCTGTTGTTGCAATCTCGGTTCCAAGCTGAATTCGATCCGCTTCAAGTTTTTGCACTTCAGCATCAAACACGTTCCGGAACTCCCGAATAGTTTTCAGATCCTCAACGTGTTCTGGCAACATGTAACTTGGATTCCAGTTCTCGTCATCAATCTCGTATTTAAAAAGCCGATCAAACTCTTTTTTCTTAATTTTCAAAGAATCGAGTTTCTGACTCTCAATCCAAACAGCATCCATACCGTCTTCCCCGTACAGAAACTGGATAACATCCCCAAGGGAGTTCCTAACTGTACCATCATACTTCACCATGATATCTTCCATAGCTTTTACCAGCCGCCTCTGGATATAACCAGTTTCAGATGTTTTCACTGCAGTATCAATCAACCCTTCTCTACCACCCATGGCATGAAAAAAGAACTCTTGGGGTGTCAACCCTCGTAGATAAGAATTCTCCACAAACCCACGACTTTCGGGTCCGTAATCATCCTTTGTGAAATGAGGGAGTGTCCGATCTATGAAGCCATACGGAATTCGTTTACCCTCCACATTCTGCTGTCCCACACAAGCAGTCATTTGTGATATATTGATGAAACTTCCTTTAGAACCTGCTGTGACCATTGCCTTGAGATTGTTGCTTTCTGATAAACTTTTCTGGGCGCTACTTCCTGCATCATCACGAGCCTTGTTCAGCACCTGAAAGCAAAACCATTAACCATGTTAATAAACTTAAGTATATAAGATGTGGCCTTAGTTTTAAAAGAAGCAGGGCACTCCAGGCTATGTTTTAAAAAGCCTGGGCGCTATGAGGCGAACAACCACAATGACTAGGACCGTGTAGTCATGAAGTTAAACTATGCAGAGGAACCTTTAACTGAAGATTCAAGAGTTATGGATGGAAAAAAGAACTATGAAAGCATGGACTGATGTTGTACCAACAAGGCAACAAGTTATAAGATCAGAAAATCCTTGAGACTCAAATTGTTCTATGGAATTCTTTCATCATATGTAAAAAGGTTCAGTAGTTTTGTTTCATTTAGTCATTTATCTTTTGAGATTATGCTAAAAGAGTGAATACAGACTTCCCCATTCCTTTTTTACTAAAACCCATTTATAGAAGAAGCGCCTCGATGCACAAAGGCACGCTTCTTCAAGGAGACACAGAAAAGTGCCCACCTTGATGCGGCTCATGCACACTCCTCACCTCAGTCACTATGATACAATAACCCAATCGTCTGGGTCAAAACATAATGGACCACTATCATGATCATTTAGCATAATTAAATACCTGATTGACTCTGTTTTCAAATGACTCCATCATCGTCCGACCAGGCTCTGCTTCCAACTGTTTATCTTGAGCCGCCCTAATAAGTTCCTTCACCTCATTCTTGGCTTTGGAAATAGTTTCATTGATCGTTTCCATAGTGGATGCATCAGCAATTGTGTCTCCAATGCCAATACTGAACCCTTGTTGCAAAAGCCAGTAATTAACAAGCCACTGGGTATGCCCAAGAAACTTACGAGCAGCATCTGGACCAACCTCCTCCCTGCAATATTCAAATCACAATTACATGCATGCCAACTTTGTTAACACAGATATATGATAGCAATCCAGAAAACAAACCAGATGACATGTATAAGACTTCCTGTAGATGCTCCGAGGGTTTTTTTACAAAGAGTGCCAGTGATAACCTCTCCTTTCTCTATACGAACTTGAGTGTCACCAGGCGTCAAATGTCCAGTTTCAGTTTCTGAATGCCAAGCCGCTGTTCTAATGAGATTTATTTGCTTTGGAATAATGAGGTTGAACACCTGTTTTCCTGTCCATAGGGGTCTAGGTTTCAAAATGGTAGGTGTTGGTACTTTTCCATCAAAATCCTCCCACCACATCAATATGTTCATAAAAACATCCTGCATACATAGAGAGAAGTAAATCACTGAATATACCAGGAAAAAACAAGGACAATTGGGTCATGTTGGGTTTGCAATCAAGAATCACTGTGGTTATAGGTTTGATGAGTGAGAATGGGAATGGAGTTCTAAACACAGCCTTTAGGTGTGTTACTTATACATTATTCCTCATTTTATGGGTATCAACCCTTTTTTCTAAGACCCACACATGTAAACCAAACATTATCAAACCCACACCCTAAAACCAAACACCCCTCAGTATGCACCCCGTAAAAAAAAAGAATTACAAGCTTGTAATTATCACCTTCTCGATGAAGGTATCTCTCTTTGTGATTTTCCGGCAACCTAAGAGTGTATCCTGCACAATACCCATAACTGGGCGATTTGCTTGTGGCGAGACGATGCATTTAGGCACCATCATCAACTCTAGAACCTCTGCTCTTGTTTCAAACGACTGAGGTACGTGCATGTTCATTTCATCTCCATCAAAATCAGCATTATATGGTGAAGTGACTGATAAATTTAATCGGAAGGTGGAATAAGGCATGATCTTAATCCTATGCCCCATTATGGACATCTTGTGCAGACTTGGTTGTCGATTAAAAAGAACAAAATCTCCATCATTCAAGTGTCGCTCCACCTGTACAATGACATGATTATTAAGGATAACTACATTAGATGTTCAGATGGAACATGAAAAAAAAAATTCAAAGAGATCATAGAGAAGCAGTCATGCAGTATCACTATATCAAAACTAGGATAAAAAATTCAAAGAAGGTACATGCCTTGTATCCAAACTCCAGATGATGATCACTGCTTTTCTTCAAGTAACGAAGATCAAGCCTTTGACCATCTTCCCTGATAATATATTTAGCTCCAGTTTTACCAGGAGGGGGATGGGGACCATACTCAACAAGCTCCTTCAACCTAAATATAAATTGAAAACAGAAGTCAACAACCAAAAACGAATGGACGAAATTGAAAATTAGAAGAGCATCAGAAATGTGTGTGCTGACCTTTCTATGTTATAAGGAGTGACCGTCTCAGGATAAGTAAGATTAAGAGCAATACTCCATGGTACTCCCAATTGATCAATGTTAATGGTTGGATCTGGAGTGATAACTGTACGTGCTGAAAAATCAACACGCTTCCCCATCAGGTTGCCCCTGATCCGACCCTCCTTTGCCTTGAGCCTACTGCATATTGATTTGATGGGACGACCTGAACGCTGTGTAGCCTGTGGGATAACCAAAATTCTATGTCATGGAGATGTAAAAATACTACAATCCGTGTATAGATTGATATGAATAGACATATCCATACCCTTGGCTGACCAGGAAGCTCATTGTCAAAATACGTAGCAACATGAAACTGCAGTAACTGGGCAAATTCGGAGATTATGTGAGCAGGAGCTCCATTCCTCTCTTGCCTCCTCAGGTTCTCATTGTGTCTGATTATCATTGCCAACTGATGAGTTAAATCGTCCTGTTTCGGAAATGAGCACAAGATACACTACTAGTTAGATGAGGTCTGACAATGTGTTCAAAGATTGGTATTATTTTTTAACGTTTTTCCTGTTTTCATTTTATCTTTTTTTCCCTTTGTTATTTTGGAGAGGGGGGAGGGGGTGCTGGTGGTAATAAGTCATGTGACCATAATCAAGAAACTCGCCTCACTCCGAGCTGAAGTGTCCATCATCACAGATGGTCTTACTGGAGGTGGTGGTATTGGAAGGACCTGCAGGATCATCCAATCTGGACGAGCGTATTTCGGGTTCAAGCCCAACAACATGCAGTCTTCATCACTTATACGCTTTAATACACTTAGAACCTGGAGAAAGGTGATGCTTAAAAGCCTTTACAACGAAAGAAACAGGCATGTGAATGTGACACAATTAAATTTGGTAAGTTCTAGAATGATACTCTTTCTGCAGAAAGCTGCTGTTTTCTTTCAGCTGGCTCAGGAAGCTGTTCAGTGTCATCATTTTTCTTCTTCTGAAGCTTGTATTCTGCAACCATTTTCATACCTTCAATAGTAATCTTGGGCTGCTGGGCCCCACAACCCCCTCGGCTCTTCTTAACTGGCTCATCACCATCCTGGTTTTGGGAATCAATCTCATCACCACCTTCACATTTAGTTTTGCTCTTACATGCGTCTAAGATCTTCTTGAGCCTATTTTTAGGGTTTCTTATTTTTTGAGCTTGCTTGAATTTATGATCCTCCTGTATAATCAGGAAGGGTGAGGTTACATGCATGAAATTTTCTAACATCCAACATAAGCATGCACACATGGAAAGGGTCAGCAAGTAAGAAGTCAGATAAGTAGCTGGTGAAATTGTGAGAGCATGCAGCCTAGATAAGATCAAAGAGGATGCACATATTCAATATCAAAAGATAATCTCAACTTAAGGGGCTATATACTTCTTCTTAATCCACATGGTGTCAACAGATTTCAAAAAATCCAAGGATGGACATAGACTCTTGAAAAAAGAGAAGAAAAAATATATATATATTACTGTACACCATTTTTCTCAGCAAGTTATGTATGATGCAAGAAAAAGTCATGTGGACATTGTTCAGCTTGTGGGTTTCAACATCTTCTCTTGCCATCTTATATGAAAAGATATAAAAACAAAAGCTTGTACGTTCAATGTTACGAGTAAAAATCTATTTACGCTAGATACTATGGTTAACGTGAGTCAACATAGCAGAAATCCAGTAAGAGAATCAACATTTAAATAACAACAAATGTAAGCCTGACACGTCAAATGCGAATTGATGATTGTAATATAATAGAACTGCATATTTAGAAAAAATTGATTACTAAAGTACAATATAGCCACAACACCAAGATAACTATACATTTAATCAAACAACATATGTAGGCCTGACACGTCAGATGGGGATTGATGATTGTAAAATAATGAAACTGAATATTTAGAAAAAATTGATTACTATAATACAGCATAGCCACAACACAAAGATAACCATACAAAGCTTCTTCCCCTATCCATTTTTCACTTGTAAGGGGTAGAAAGTTTTTTTCTCCATCACAGATGTGCTTTATATTTCAGAAATCATGTGCCTACTGAAAAATAAATATAAACTACTTAACATCCATGATTTGTTTAGAAGACGAAGCGTATTAAAATTTAATCAATGCTGCTCATCCAAACATGGTAAGAGCTAGAAATTATATCTAAAGTTTCAATAATATTTTCACTCTATGCTATCTAAACGATGGTTTCACTTTAAACTGGCCCCAAAACTCAGTCCTCGGGAACATACGTAACCCACATGAAATAGGTACAACTTACAAGCAGTCAAGCACAACGAAAAAAAGTAAAAGCTAGATGACAGAGCAAACATTAGCATAGCTTCATGCAGTCAAGAGCTGATAGTACTCACACAGTAAGTTCATTGTACTAAGATTACAACAAAACTCATGTTTCAATTCAAGTTATGTATCAAACATCAAAATGATGCACATGTTATTGAAGCTTCATCAATCTTTGTTATCATCCACATAAACTAAAGAAATCAAGATCACTTCCATATAGGGTACCTCATCTGCAAGGATCTTCGAGCAATTGAAGCATACACACCGCATTATACTGAGTACAGTCTTCATAAATCCAATATGAAACATAGGTTTAGCAAGCTCAAGATGCCCAAAATGACCAGGGCACTCAGCCATATTAGCTGTACATGTCTCACATTTCATCTTCCTATCAATAGTCCCAAGCCTCGGGTCACTAAGTCCTGCTACCTTCGGCTTCCCCCGCTCAGTCGTTTCACCATGCTCTATATGCACAACTGACATTTGCCTCTGCAACAACAAAACCAATCAAAATCAGCCAACATAAATTCCAAGGTATCCTACTCGCACAACATTCAGCATCCACAAACCATCATTTCCACATAAACAAGTGCAAAAAGCTCCATTTACTCACTCAAGCCTTCAGATCAAGTTAAGTTTTGTTTCTAAAGACACCTAACATGTCAAAAGCCATACACACCTACTGGACAGTTCTCTAACTAGAAACCATAAAAACTCTACATCCAAATAAATAGCTTCCTTTCAACGTCAATGGACAGAACACCAGCAGAGAAGCGGAATCATTAACACCAACGTGTTATACCTAAAATGTCAAAAGCGATATACACCTACTCGACAATCTCTAACTAAAACAAGCTCCAAATTTCTAACAAAGCCCTATTAAAGCGAACAAATAGCATCCATTACAACATCCACAAACAAAACACCAACAGAGAACCAAACAGCTCGTCGAAATTCATCCACAACGGCAAAAAACAGCAACGAAAAGAGGAAAAACAGTTCATTACGATTTCATCGGGACTGAGGATGCCGAACTGAACCAGGCGGACTTTTGCGACCTCCGCCGGCGAGTACGGGAACCGTATGTCCATCACTGTTGCTGTACACGCAGATCGGAGAAATCGTCAAACGAACAAATTAGGGCACTGAGATGCTGCGAAACGATTGAGCAATTGAAATTGTGAATTAAGGAGTTAATTTGATGTGTGGATTTGAATTAAGAGTTGTGGAGTGATTGATTGATTGATCATGAGTGGTGTTGTTTCACTGTCGATCTAGAGAGGTTTGGTTTGGTTTGCTCTCGAGATCGATTGAGAAGTGTTGCATCAGGGATAAACGAGGGCGGAGGGGTGTATTTATAGGCGGATGAGGTCGGTTTTGCCCTAGCATATGGTTCGGGAGTGGTAAATTCCTATTATGCCCCTTTGGTGGTGGATTGATTACTTGGGTGGTACGAATTCATCGATTTTGGTCGGGAGTCGTGTACTTTTCTTTGATAGTTTATTTGGGGACGTAAATTAGTCGTGCTGAACCAAGCCGAGCCCGAGCTCGTTTCTAATTTCGTAGTTTTATTTTTAAAATTCGAGCTCAGCTTGTTAGAAAATTTTCAAGCTCGAGCACGACTCGTTTATTATTAAGTTATTTTTTTATAATAACTTCTATATTTATGTATAATAATACTTTTTATATATAACATAATATATATTATTAAATTAATTTTTATCATAATCATATATATAATAATATGATTTATGAAAATATATATTTAATATGTAAATAAAAATTAAATATACAAAAAGATCCTTTAGCCTTGTGAGCCGGTTCGAGCTCGATATCTAAAGCTCGAGCTTGAGCTCGTTAGTGAACGAGCCATAATATAAGCTCAAGCTCGGGCTTAAGTTCGTTTGAGCTCGCTTGATTCGTGCTTTTTTCGAGCCGATCCCGAGTAGTTTGCGAGCCGGTTTGGTTCGTTTACACCCCTAGCATCTTGGTTTGTAACCTTAAGTCGTTGACGAACCTAACGCCATGGGAGGAGGTAGTCGTCCACCCTAAAAAAATTACAGTGTTATATATATAGTGAAAGTGTTTTTATATAATTTTTGTTGATTATATGCTTGTACAACGCTTAAACAATTGTGAATACGCATTTTAACCCAAAACCGAGCAACTTAATGTGACTTATATTTTTTCCGGAAAATTTCTTTATAAGTGTTTTATGCTTCATATGTTAAAGTACCAAAAAACATAATTAAACATTAGTTTATGATGCAAAACAATCAATAAAATAAGCTTGAGGGGCCAAAATTAAAATTTTGAATGTTCCCTACACTAATCTTCCCAAGTATCTTCTTTTACGTCAAACCATGATTTATATTTATAAATGCTAACCTAAACCACTCCCTAATCACTTTTATCACTTTAAAATCTCTCTCAAACTCTCTCAATCCATCCAAAAACTATATTTTTTTACAATAAATCTTCAAAAATAACTTGTGAGTTTTTATTTTTTTTTTCATTTTTCTTACATTAATTCTTCTTCTTTACCATTTGGAACAATTTTTAGGACATAACCACTTAGCCACCAAGGTGAACAAGTATGATAAACCCTCATTTTTTAGGTCTAAGTTGGAAATGTTTTACTTGATTCTTTTATAAATGTTTTTCTTGTCTTGTTTTTAAGTATTTTGCATACTGAACCAAGTCACCAACAACTTCAATGTTGGAAGACTTATGTTGAAGTTATATTCTAGAAGTTTTGAGGCTTTTACACATGTATTCTTTCATCTTTACAAAACACTAAGTGATCTACAAATCAAGAAGTGGATGAAACCAAACAGGGTCTCCAACCAATGTTGAAAGGCTTATGTTATGGTATGAAACGGTAATATTGAACCTTGGTTTTACAACTAATCTTTCCATTATACCCCACTCGAACACTTAATCAAATTAGTTAGTTTACTTTAGTACTTTCATTCATGTACTCATGACCATCCGAATCACCCTTATATGCAGATTTTATGCAATGGTGACAATCTTAAGGTTTGTGAATATCCCTACCTCTAATACATGACTTATATGAATATAACACTTGAGTTTTGTGGATTATCCTACCTTTAATGCATTACTTATATAAAGTGTGAATCTTAGGATCGTTCAGGAATTATCAGAATTGATTTGAACAAGTATTGATCGTGGAATTATCAATACTTGGTGTTTAATCTATTAATAATAATAAAATCAATCAATCAAACAAATAAAATAAGAATAATCAAACCGAGAGAACTCGAGAACGTTGATTGAATGCTTTCTTTTTGCTATTGAAGTTGCTGATCTTGAATACAATAATTCAGATAATGATCACTAATGATTCTAATGATTCTCAGTTATTGTTATCTTTTATTACATCTGTTGATGATCTCGTATCTATTTATAGAGATCTAATGCTGTTATATTGCTAGCTATTTTGTTGCTATAATTAAGCTAATCATCATTATCCGAATCTTCGCCATGTTTATCGGCTTAGAAATTCGTGATTTACAATGATTCTACTGATGATAAAATTTGTTGATGTGACGTGGAATATCCGCTTGAATAAAACGTCTTCAATCGTCATTAATGTTGTTGATGTTCTGCCACGTTGACTTGTTAACTTGATGTTGACTTCTGAGTTAATTGGCCTTCCGCAGGAGTTTACTCTTTCGCAGGTAGTCTGTCTTCCGCAGCAACTGTGTACTGTACTTGTTCTTGTGCTTTTGCAGGAGTTCTTGTCTTCCGCAGCAATCCCTCCATCAGTAGCTTGTTCTTTGTTCTGCTGAGGTTGTTCTTCCACATGAGATCCACCGATGTACATTCTTCAGTTATGTTCCTGAGAACATCTACGGAAGAACACTTTATTCATCCGCAGTTGTTCCAACACTTAGTCAATTTTTCAAATTGACACAGTTTAATGTTTCCTGCACATTCACACATACATTCTGAAATATATTATATAATAGATGAATATATTAAATAAAGTGCAAAATAAATTTATTTAGTTCATAAACACAATTATAATCAAATATATTCATTTTATATCATTAAGAACAATAATTACAATTATGATTACAAGAGTGATATATATCATCTAAACCTATATAAGAGATCTTTCCCTAACAGTACTCCTCCTTAGGTTTAGACTCTAGTAATCATTGGTTTAGCACTCTAAGTTCATTCACTCTTGCCAAAATTCTTGATTTGAAGTAGTCAGCAGTAGCTTTTTGATCTTCATATTTAAAACTGATCTGCCTTCGGCTCATTCTCTTCAAAGTTTTGTATTTCAAGCCCAGGATATCTTCATCAGTGGTGAGTGTTGCAACAATACTATTATTGCACACCACTTCCAAGTCATCCTGTTCTGAAATTCTTAGTTCAGTGATTTGCTTGATTTCTGATCCTATTAGCTGGCCTGTTTCATACTTCCTTCGTTTACTTGCACTGGCATGCAGTTTGTCTATGACTTGAATTAGATGAACGTATAAGCATAAGTCATTTTGTGCAGTTTGATCTTGCAGCCTTGGGAAGTGCTTGTCATGGAGGTATGATGTATAACTTGGGTGCAGGAGTTTGATTTCCACAGGGTCAAAAAGTCTTATGCTTGTTGACTTCTTAGCACGATCATTCCTTAACAGCACCAGTTCTTTATTCCTTTTAACATACCCCCAGTCAGTAATGGGGCATGTGAACTGATTGCCATCTATTGTTTTGATTGATGCAGCAAATCTATCTTCATCTCCAATCCCTTTTCATCATCAACCAGTTTGGACTTGGACTGAGACTTTGACTTTCTTCTAAAGTGCACAGCATCATCCATCATAGCTTCCCTGATCATATCCCCTTTGAACTTGTTCTTCAGACTGTTCACAATCCCAGAGAAGTTTCTTCCCCTTAGACTTATTGGATAATTAATGATGGGAAGGCGTTGTAATGTATGAAGGTCTACATCTGGCAGTGACAGTAAGCTCTCTAGTCTTTGAAATATTGCACCATGCCAGATGCCCTCTTGATCATTGCACAATCCCATCATCACCATCATACTTTCATGCAATAATCTGATTGTCTTCAGCTGATCTTGGAGTTGTCATCTGATCAAAAAGTTGAATCAGACTTAGTCGTTCTTGGGTGATCTCCCTCACAGCTGTTCCAAGAGGCCATATCTTGTTGGGAATTATATCTCTTGGCTCTCTGATCAATTGTTCTTTTCCTTCATGCATGTCTTTTGCTTGAACCATAGTAGGCTCAACAGGGGTTTGTGATGATTGTTGTTGATAAGCAGGATTGGGGGCTCCGGATCTGAACTTTACTCCTGTATCTAGCTCTACCTTCATAACATATTCCATCATCGCCCTTAATTCACCAATGGTTCTTCCTTTGAGTTCATGTTGGTCATGGTTATGACTTTGCAACCAGCAAACCATGTTGTACTTTGTAAGCCCGGAGGTGTCACAATGACCTAACTCCTTCCTTATTCTCTCCATTGACTTGAACTTTGAGAAGGTGTCAAAGTTACACACAGGAATCATCATACTCACAGCTTCAAATTCTTTTAGAGTTTGAATCATCTCCTCCATGTTTATCTTTTCCACCAAGTCAAATGGAAATCCATGATTGATTAATTGCATGAACATGGATGACTGTGGTCTTTCATCAAGGATGTCTGCAGTAGTCAGACGTACTTCTTTTTCTTCTTTCTTAGTTTGGGAGACCTTCTTTAGTCAGTTCCTCCCTCCATTCTTCATCACTATCTTTCTTGACTTCTTCCTTAGGGGCTGACAGCTCTGGAATCTGATTTTGCTCTTTTGACGATTCACCAGCAACATCAGTTGCTTTTCCAAGATATTTTCTCTTTCTGGTGTAAGTGATCATCTCTGAATCACTTTTTCTTTTGTTCTTTCAGCTTCACTCAATTTCCTCTTCAACTTCTCAATCTCATGATCTTTCTGTTTCAAAAGTTCTACTTGTTCACTAAGCTCATGAAGAGCATCAATTACTTCATTGTTCATCCTAGCATCTTCTCTTAATCTTGTCAATCTTCTTTCCAGGCTACTAATGGTCTCATCTTTCTCATTCAGCTCCTTTCTCAGCCCTCTCAGCTTTTCCATCTTCTTGTTTCCCTTTAGTACAAGATTGTTGTACTGAGCCACCAAGTAGCGTTTGCTTACATTGATCTCCTCCTCCTTCAGCATCCTCTTGGTAAGCAGTTATTTCAACATAATCACCCTCCTCCTGCTCTACCATCTCATTAGTCTGTCCTTCAACTTCCAGACAAACTTCTTCAGTCGTACCTCCTTCAACTTCATCACCCTCTTCAATGTTAAGTATCTCAGTAGCAGTAAGGCTTTCAATGGGTTCAGTAGGAGTAGGAGAGGTGGTTAGTTCTAAAGATGTTGGTGAAGAGATTGGCTCAGTAGGTGTTGGGGATGAGATTGGTTCAGTTTGCCTGAGATGTGTGGTTGTTGGCTGAGTCACCTCCTCATCAAATACTTCAGTTGAAGCAGTATTGATAGTGGTTTATGAGTGGTCAGGAGAGATAGGTTGTGTGTGCTCACTTGAGGGAGATATCAAGTGAACAGGTGGTGATGGTGGTTGAGTGTGTGCAAGGGATTCAACTGGTGTGTTCTGGTAGTGAGGATCTTCACTCCATATGAGTTCTTATGGTATGTCCTCAGACTCATCCAGGACATGGGCAAACATATCCACACCTCCTCCCTCATACCGCCCTTTCAGTTTATTAAGGAGGGATCTTCCAAGGTGTGTTTGCACACAAATGTCACCTTCTTTCTCTACCTCGGGCAATTGTTCATTTATTATCAGTTGTAGGAACCTTGGAAACATGAACATCTTGTTCTCTTTCTCCACCCTTATATGATCACAGAGGCAATTCATGATGTATCTGGCATAGTTGTACTTTCTCCCTTCGAATATCCAGATAATGCCAGAGGAGATGTGCCTTGAAAATCTGTCCTACCCAGACTTTCGGTTGGAGATGCACTTAAGATAAGTGTGGCACAAGAAGCGATATGGCTTGCATAGTCTCCCTTTCTTTATTTCCCCATTCCTGTAATCTCCATCATACCCCATCAGACCAAATACCCTCTGAATGTATTCATGGTCGAATACATTAGGATGTCCTTCTTCTTCATCTCCCAACTCTAATGCACTTTGTATTGTGCCTTCATCTACCCACAGTGGTAGATTTCCAATGGTGGCAGTGATAACAGATCCTTCACCTTCATCTTCTACTCTTGCTGAGCTCCAAAAGTCTGTCATATGCGATAGATAGATGAGTGGGTCTGCCGTTAGTGCATAGAAGAGTCGTGTTCTCCTCAGGTATTGTATAATGTCTCTGCACTCATCATCCATATCTAGGTTTAAGAACGCAAAGACATTGTGATCTCTTACAATCTGTTTGCCATGATGTCTGTGAGGTTTGAGTTTGAACGATTGACTTCTATGCAGCTGAAAAGGGGTTTTTGGCTCAGAATTTCTAGGTTAAGGGTAATTTTGGGTGAATAGAGAAGCCAATGGTCGGAGTACCTTTTTATACCTTTTCAGACAGGCTGTCTACCATGTGGGACCCATTTACATTTTGTTTTTACCCCTCCTCGGTTATTAAGTATGCCTAATAAATCATTAGTAGCAATTATTGATCATATAATTAAGCAAAGTATAATATCCACGAAAATCATTGTTTCTTCCGTACTTTCTTCCATACTTTATCTACTGAAGAGGACCCATTCTGTCTTCCGCAGAAGCATCTACGGATGAACATATTCACTGTATCTACAAAAGATAGCTTCATGTCTTCTGTAGTACGCCTTCGGTTACGATTAGTTATACTGCTCAGATTAAGGGAATTAATTATTGATCAGTTATACTTACTCCCCCTAAATTTGTGATTAATCATCTACGGATGAGTTTATCAAAAATTTATACGAAGATCGCATGATCAGTGAGTGTGTAACTGAAAATCACATGAGTATAGTGTTCAGCGGCAGGCAATTGGTTGAGAAACTAAGGATCATACTATAAATCAGACACATTCCTGCTTAGTTTGGTTGAGTGAAAAGCCTACTGGATCTAGTGCAAATTGCAAATATGGTGATCCGCAGACGTTCAATCTAGAGTGTATAGTGGGCATGTCCTGCTAGTTAACATGTTTAGTAGAATTAAAGATAAACAAGTATGAATACATCATGCAAGGTGTATAAAAGTCTGTCTCCCATATTGTGATCAAGTCATCACTTTATCACACATACCATGTTCCGTAGATTATAAGCTCTATCTTAAGATTTCTTTGAAATCTTATTAATGCCTTTAATGAATGCTCTTTGAGTACTATGTATTTGATCCTTTAGGATTCTTTTGGGAGCAGTTCCTTTTTGGGAACTTTTAATGATTAGCAGCATCAGGTCACCAGGTCTTTACTTACGTAAACAGAGGTGTCCTTTGACCCAGGTCTTTGCTTACGCAAACAGAGGGTCATGATGCGCAAAGATAGAGG
>CM046436.1:21803412-21893800 GCA_025506505.1 Flaveria sonorensis
GTTCCAATTGTTAAATACACTCAATCATACATTCAATCAGGCTCATTTTAAAACTCAATTCATACAAAACCTGTGCTACTTGTTATACTATTTGTGAATACATTATCTTGCAAACAATTTTAAACCACCCAGAACAAAATAGCGCTATATGACTAGCACATCTGCCTTATTATGATGTGTCTATGTTAAAGTATTCAATCTTTACGGTTTTGGTCATTTTTAAGCTAAGATTACGCTAGTGAACACTTTGATTTGATTATTGGTTTTGCATGCTAGCATAGTACAAACTTTAATATACTTTATTAATGTTGAATTGAGATTTAATCACTATTATGTTATGTATTTCAACTTGTATGCTCACCAACATGTTCGTATGTTGACCAATATTTTATACATGTTGCAGGACATACTCGAAGTTTTATTAAGAAACTCAATTCAGTGGACTTAGAAACACATTTAATCTATCATTTTGTTATGTTTGTTTTAAACTTGTATTTTCCCAAAATTGTTATACGTTGACTTGAAACATTTGTAACGTTATGTTGATGAATGATAATGAAATTCAATCTTAATTTATTATCACTTTAGTGCTATGATGTCTTTGAACACTCTATCACTTCTCGCGCCCCGATGTCTCCGCCATCGGTTAGGGTGTGACATATACGTGAAAATCCTGACCGCCCTTCATAAAATTTTACAATCGCATCTCTTAAACTTTTGAAACTAAAAAAGGAGCAATCTTGTCTCAAACACATTGTCGGAAGCGAAACTACAGTGGGGTCTGAGGGGTTAGGTGATCTCCCGACAGGCCGTCGAACCATATTTTCTAACTAACCGGGTCTATAATTGAATGGATTTGGAACTTCACCCTAAAATAATCATGTAGTTAGTAGGAAGAAAAAAAGAAAAAAAAATTATATCAAGATAAACATTTTTTACGATAAAAACCAGTTGAATTTAAATTACTTTCAACATATGAGGGGTCAAATGTTATAGCTACTGTCCAATATTGTTGTCAAACATGCTAAATATACCATCAATTTTATGAGTATAATTGTTTCAAAAATCTCATATCATTACTTTCACGAGTATAATTGTTTCAATACGGTTCTTGTTATATATACATTTATGCATTGAGTACGGTAACCGTTTTAACGACCTTTTCGTCAATGAACCAACCCAACCAGATCTGATTTGAACCGGACCGAAAAAGTATATGTTATATTGCGATAGCCAAATGACCCTTAAAAATTCCGCCCATGTGAAAAAATCTTCTGGATCGCCACTTCCTCAAGTCCTTTTAATTAGATTTAATAGGTATTGTAAAAAAACCAATGTTGTTACAGGCCTGCGATTATAATGAGAATTTTGATTACAAACGTCATTTTATATTTAGGAATACGAGCATAATTCTTGTGTCTAAAGTAATGTGTAAATGTGATTAGTATATTCAGGTGAAACCAACATTGACTTTTGTTATATACATATAACGATACTGTATCATTTGATCGGTATTGGTTTTGTTTTTTTATGATACAAACACGTACCATAAGTCGATATGACTTATGACACCCAAAAAATATTCTATTATAAATATGTCTCCCTTTTTTAAAAAAAGTTTATGCCTTGGCGTCGAGGAAGAAATAAGCAATCACAACCACATGTTCAACTTTTTTTAAGGTTAAGAACAGATGTTATTTAAAAAAAAATCAAATGAAAAAAAAAATAAGAGGGTTAAAAACATATTTTGAATATAATAAATAGTGAATTTGCAACTATAAAAATATGTATATATGCACACACGTTTGCAATCACGAGGTGCACATATAGAAGCTTATATGCTTCTTATTATTTTACACACAGCATAAAATCTTGTAATATGATGAAAAGTAATCGTGTCTCGTAAAAAACAGGTGTTATAATGAGACCGAAAAACTAATAACTGAATTTATATACTTTTAAATCATATTGAGGAATAGTATACTTAATAATCATATTAAGGAATAGTATACATTTAATGTTATAGAAGTTCCGGTACAAGTTTAATGGGCTTAGATTTTTTTTTTTCAATTTTAGTTTTCACTCATTGTACTCTGTATATACACACATATAATTTACACTTTAAACCTCGTTTCATATTATAATAAATATGTTTTTTTTGTAAAATTTCCACTCGTTAACTTTTTCTAAGAAACAAAACGTGCACGGTTATCCAAAAAATTTTGTTGGCGTTCTGCTATAATTTTTTTTGAAAACGGATTTGTATTCACGATCGAATTCTTTTTGGTATAGGCTATAGCGAGTAAAGTTATCGTTGTTGTATCGTAATGAACTGATTTGTTTTGCTATTCACTTTTATTGTTTTCGAAGCGTCGAGGCAATGACAATTAAACTCAAACCATGTAACGCAATGGAAAAACAATAAAGTTCCCATCGGGTAGCGTTGAGAAAAAAACTAGTTGTACATTATGCTCAACGAATGTCGTATTTGGTTTTAAATAGTTAGTATAATATCTTACATATTCAAATTGCGATTTGCATCCTAGGCTCTACAAAATTGGAAAAAAAAAACTTTGAAAAAGACAAACACTACAAACACAGATAAGATTTATGGAGAAACAATGATCATAACAACACGAGGCTAGGACACGGGAAGAAGGAAGAGATAAAATTGTAGACGGAGACATGAATTAAAGGGAGCCTAGAGCGGAAGAGGCAAATGTTTGAACTGTTGATGAAGAAGGTCCCATTTGCTACTGGTAGTGATTACTCTAGATTCTCTCTAGTAGAGATGGACATCATCTTTTAATCACATTATGGTATGATGACCAGTTATAAGTTACAACACAAGTGTTAAAAACAGAATATTATGTGAAGAATATTCAAGGCTTATTCTCTTGCTAGTATATTTAACTTCTAATACCAGGATTAGCCTCCAAATAAAATATAGCTTTCATATGATTTGAAGTGTTTCTGATATTGAAACCAAAACTATTACTTGCTCATGTAATAGAGGAAAGAAATTTGCTCGTGAGATGAAATGAAGACATTGCCTCCTTTTTATAAGAAAATGTTGATACTACAGGCAACATTTAAAATTGAAATTCAAACTGACTATATCACATGACATGAAACATGTGTGACTACACTACATAGGGAAGCAACAAGACAAGTGGCATATCGGGATCACCCGCATGATAAATTTCGTTAAAAATGTGAGTGTTACGACTGGATACGAACGTTCTGAGTCCAACAATATGTCAAGTAAATTGTACATGCTGAACTAAGGAAGACACGAAGGAGTAGCCCTTATATGGACTTCCCTATATCCAAACTTGCTTATGCATGGACCCACATACATCAAGACATGCTAATGTTTGAACCCGGCGAGAAGTTGTTAAGACTCGACTCCCTTGCATCCGAAGGTTCAATCAGGCGTTTTTCCAGTAATAAATGAAATATATTTTACTTGCAGTTGGAAGCTTAACCACTTGAGTAAGGTCTCTTCCACTTTTGAGTTCCCCCTAACAAATCAAGAAAGTCTGATATAGTTTCCAAATCATTATCCATGCATCTGTTATGCAACCAGTCTTCCTGCAGCCTAATGTCAACATCCCTACACATGAGATACATAAAAGCCATAAATGTCGCGTAGAAAGGATATAAATATGACAAGTGGCAACAATTTGGGTTTTCTTTTGATATTTTCAGGAAAAACATGTTCAAATGGGCCAAAACTAAGAGAGTGAATTATGAATTAGGAGAGGTTGCCGCTTTATGTACTTCTGACACATAAGTCCATTAAATCCTCACTGTATGTGGTTTAATATTTGTGGATGCTACAAACTATTATAGATTAGCAACAAATAATACATCTTAGAACTGCCTCCAATACATATTATTATGAAATTCAAAATAAACAGAATAACCCAACAAAATAGTTTAATGACATGTTTTTACCCAAATCTGTGTAGTATAATATCATAAATACAAATGAAAAGTTACCTCCTCAAGGAAAGAAGCTCATAATTTCTTCGGAAGTGGCTAGCATGCTTTGTAAGGGCATCTTGGACATAAGGTTTGCCAACAGTTCTTGTAGCTGCAGCATTAAGCAGATTTTCTATTGAACCATGCTTCTTTAAAAGTTTCAGGGCAGTTTTCATGCCGAAACCAGGTACCAAATGCTGAATTCCAGGAATACCATCGGCTTCATCACCCACAATGCACCCTTCACACACCAGCGGTCATTAATATTTTAAGTGTAAAACGAGTTCATGAATCTTAACACCAGCCCAGTATCACCTATTGTTTCCTTAGCAGAAATTGAAATAGTTTCGCTACTTAAACATCATATTAAAGCATTTCAACTTAATACTTATGATTAGAGATGGCAAAATGGGTCTGGGTATGCCCTGCTTAAATAAGTCAATTTAGAAGATCGAATAACACTATAGGCGACTTTCAAGTTTCAACCACTTTGACCCACTTGTTTCACTTGTAAGTTAACTTTTAGAACACTGTACGTTACAGCTTAAATCAACCCCCCACCAAGATTTCATTACTGGAAATGCAGGTAGCAGATATATTTGAAACTGTATGCTTACTGAGACTTAAATCAGAAAGGGGGTCACACTTGTACTGAGTTATGTAGTGGTCCAAGGTATAAAATGACCATCTTTTTAATTCTGGGAGTGGCATAACTAGCTGCACATCTTCGCATATAAGTTGCTTGAAATCTTTGTCAGGAGAGGCAATAACAGCACGGTATCCCTTTTCAACAACTTGGTCAACCAGTGTTGCCACAACATCGTCTGCTTCTTGAGCTGGAATTTTCACAACCTGCATATCTTCTTACATATATAAACATCACTGCTTTATAAAAACTCTCGAGCAACTGCTAAGGTTCAACAAGAGTATTAACAAAAATTTGAAGGATAAATTGTCATGTCATATACTAATGATATCTCTCTCTACTCTTTTAGTATAAAGAAATTTGACTTTGTTACTATAAATATCTAACTCATGCCTGGTGACCTGCTCCTATAATTTCAATGTGTGGCTATTAATGTTTAATTTGTTTTTGTAACAAAATATATGTTTGGAAATCATAGATTGAGACCATGCTACTCTTCCACGATTCATATGTTCTTAAGAACTACTATTAAATTGAGGCCATCCACACTTAATGGCTCTATTGCTATGACATCTGCAACCTTTGTGTGAATTTAAGATGTGGAAAATTGGGCAGGTGGGATGGGTAACAGGACAAAAGGGTAATTTTGTAACGAGACCAAACGACCTATTAACATATTTCTGTCCATGTTTTATTAGTATATAAACAAGTACTGTATTAAATAATATCATACAACCTATAGTTAAGCCAATACTCCCTCCATCCCAAAATAAGTATTGTTTCTATCCCTTGTAATAGAGGTAAGGTTTGCCATTATCTCCCTCCCAAGACCCCACTCTATGTGTAGGATACTGCTAGGTACGTTTGTTTACAATTTTTATATGACCCAAAATAATTGTCCACTTCTAAAAAAGTAAAGGTACATTTGATTAAGTTTCCTAGATTTCCCCTAGTTAAAATTTGCATCAGAAAATTCAAAGAAAACATTTAATAAAACGGGCATTCAGATAAATATATGTTGTAATAATTATAATTTCTTAAACTGTGTTTTTGTCTAGTGTACAGTCATTTTGGACAGAGGGAGTAATAATTTTTCTTAATAAAGTGACTTAGAAGGTTAAATGCATATGAAAACAGTTAAGGTGACTTGCGACCCATTTCTTTTGTTTCCATTTTAGCTAGGTCTTAAAATTCTACTCCATTGACCTGCTGGAGATAAAATTCAGCTTAAATTAATCTAGTTTTAGGCAAAGAGTAGAAATCAGCACGTTTGGCGAATATTAAATGGCCCCCATAGCCGTACAACTTATAATTCTTAAAGCTTTCATGAATTTCAATATTCTAATACTAAAAGCAAACCCTTCAATTAGTACAAAAGCTTCACTAATTCTCTTCTTATGATCACCATTGATAGCTTATAGATCCTTTTTCATCATTATCTAATAGGAAACTTTCAATAATAGTCTACGACTCTCATCCTCCCATCCATTTAATTTGACTCAAGTCCCTAGTTTTCTTATCCAGTGTCTTAGCAAGCTTATTAACATCCTTTTCATTCAGTTGTTTTTTATTTAACCTTTAGAACCATTCACCAAATCTAAAGCCTAGATTAGATTATATTAATCCTTTTATGTTGTTGAAACAGAACATAACAGAATGCATATATATTATACTAAATGAAAGAAGTGAAAGTGTTGAAAGATTTACTAACCGGCACATTACATTTGGTAAGGAAATCTGAAATGAGTCGATGTGATCTTCCTACTGGACTCTTTGCTGCTTCCCGGGAGGCAGATATCCATGGTGAGAATCTTCTTCTGTGTGACTTATATGAGGGCAATATCTGTCTCCTCTGCTCATGAGCTCCTTCTCCATCAAATACCTGCAAGAAAATGCAAAAAGTATGATTACGCAAGTGTTTGTTAATATTATCATTTGTTAGTACAAGTGTGTTTGACTCATAGGTTACGCAGAACTCTTACTTAAATATTGTTTTAGCGAAATAAATCACACGGATCTTTTCTTTACGGGGAATGCTTTACTAATAGACTGATGTTACCATAATAATCACACTGGGATCGTTGTTGTTATTTCGTCGTATTGATATGAATGGGTAGGTAATCACAAATCAGCCAAATGAGCACTGCATGAGGAGAATATTTCATCGTATTGGTAGCAAAGGAATGAGGATATTATGAAAAGTATTTTGAAAAACGGTTGATATGCAAAACACATAAGAGAGACGCAACCTCTAGTTGTAACTAGTAAATAAAGTTTATTCAGTGGTACATTGAGCAGCACCTCACATGCATGATGTGTGTGTCTCACATCTCTACGCCTCGATTTTTTTAAACCAAGCTCACATCCACCATCATTGTATACAAAACCCTAGATTAGGGCACCGAAGAAGTTTGACACCAAATTTCAATGAATTGAATTGGGTGTGGGTATGGGTGTGTGTAAGATCATCTGAAGATTATGAGGCTGATGCAACCAACAAGCCAGAACAATCAAGTCTTCCATGCATGCACTAAGGAACAAAGATGAACTAGCTTTAGAAGTCTTACACTCTCAAATGTGTCTAAGTGTAAGATCTTCCGAAGCTAACAGTTCAGAAGGAGTTACTTCGGAAGTTTCACACTCAAACAGAAAAATATTCTAAGTGTGAAATCTTCCGAAGCCAAAGACCAGCATCTTCCGAAGCCAAAGATGAAATCTTCCGAAGCTTCAGAGACAAAGTCTTCCGAAGCTGTGAAGACTGATTTCTTCAGAGGATAGAGAAAATATGCTTTCTCTGAATCAATTTTTGATAAAACTGACACACTTTCCGCTGCCTGCTCTGGTGGTTCACCTACTTTACATAAGTTGGTGAAACTTCCATGCTTTATCAAAAAGTAGGAATGGTCTTTGTCTGTAACTTACCTTACTTGTTCCTGTAGACTTTTTGTATTAGGAAAAGTCAGTGAGCTATGGCATGTCATAGTCACTAGTCAAAAAACAATCTGCCTTTTGACTGTAGATTGATCTTGTTGTCTAGATTAGTCAAATCCCAACTGTCTTTACATGTAAGTGACGGTTGTAGGTTGTAGTGTAAAAGTGTCTCAGGTCCTTGTAATTTCTTCATGCTTTGTAACACTTGTAAAAGAACTTGAGATCAATATACAACATCCTTGGAAACAAATCTTGTGTTCTTGTGTTGCTCTTAGTTCTGTCTTTTTAATTTACTTGTGTTCCCAGTATCATCTGTCTCTAGTTACCAGTTCCCAATTTGAATTGTTAAGTGATCTAAGATCTCTCCTTAGTGTGAAACTAAGTGCTAAGTACCCTTACAAAGTCCTGCAGTGTGGGTGTGGGTGTGGGTGTGGGCAAGTAGTTGGGCATAAAGTACCAACATAGGCATGCACTTTAGTTATCATTTAATGATTAGGAGGGTAAACTATATTAAGGGTTGATTGTATGTATGTTGTGCAAATCAAGTTGGTAGGATTGCCATACTAAGTGCGTACATCTAGCTTCCTAATCATAGATTGATATGATAACAAGTTGAATTACATTTGTGTATACAAATATGCATATTATGTTATGTGTATAGTTTAATGTTTGTGTACAGAGATATAGAATTTAGTTTTACGAACATAACACTTATTTTAGAAGACTATGATCTTCACAAGTTATATTTTGAAACCATGAATTGTAAAAAGAATATTGAGATTTTGAGATCCACAAACCTCCCAAATTCATCATGTGGGATTTTACTAGGTATGTTTGTTTGTTTGTTTGTTTACACCTCCCATATTCAGCATCGAACCATGATGCTCATAACATGTTTAGATTGGTTAGTGTAGTTTGCACAAATAGAGGTAATAACACAATGTTTTACAAATGCATATATTAGGTTTCCAAATTTTGAATTCAAGCTTTGTAATAGGCTAGGTGTGATTTGATTATTTGAATTGATTAAGTAACAAATTTAAATGTGTCTAATGAATACTTGGGGCAAGCTAGTTGTTGGTAACGTTACTAAAAAACACATGGTTGTGTATATCACTTTACATAGGCGTGTGATTGTTGAAACGAAACATATGAGCGTGTAACTAGATTACATAGACATGTGTGCTTTGATGAAGAAACCCAAACAATGTAATTGGAATACATAGGTGTGTGATTTTCTTAATCAACCCAAGTTTCAATCGAAGGTCACACTATTATGTAGTCACATTTCACATAGTCATCAATAAGGCCAATTCAAAATGTATTTGGTTTGGTTTTTGAGTTTTACCCTCTATGTATTAATTTGAATTTGCTAACATGTGTGTGGGGTATACTTTCGTGTAATGCACTGTACCATGGCAAGAAAGAATAGATAAGCCTCATGAATGGATTGAAATGTTTTATACAAGCTTGTTATTATATATAAAAACTTATCGAACTTCTTATCATGTACGCTATGTCATCTTTTTTTAAGTTTGCATGTACGCTATATACATATCATGTATTCACAAAAAGGGTATACAAAATATGGGTGTCATGCAACTTCGATGGCGATCACAATACTTCCATTCACTTCTATTCTTCTGAACGTCTTTAAACATGGCTTTAGTTTTCACATACTTATTATGCAAACTACGTGTTTTTTCAGTTACTAGAAGGTTGCTCTTAAAAACTATTCATGAAGTGTTAAGTTTAACAAACGATGGAGGCGGTGTGGTACAACACAAGCGACTAGGACTAGAGTTGTTGTCATAGATGTTGGAGTTGCCTCTCTTTCCATTATTCCCTTAGTAGGAGAATCACTAGGTCTTCATTCTTCAAATTTGAACTTCATTCCATCAATAGGAGCACAACAAATTCATGCAACTCCTCATGTCACCGAACAGTCAATCGCGCCTAGAGAGGAACGACCTTAACCTTTCATTTTTTACTGCACCTAGCCAGTCTTTAAGATAGATCGGCCTTTCAAAGGCAGAGGTTGGATCGAATCGAATCTCCCCAATATATTGTCTATAGAAAGAAGAAGAACCCAAACATGTTTACTACAAATACTAACCATAATAAGTAGGATATATGGATGAATTACACCAAGGGGATGGCATAACTCAAAGGTCAACGGGTGGCAAGAAGAGATGCCATAACCATTTAAGCCTTGTTTGTGTTAGCCATGTGGGTTTATTATCTATTATAGATATTAGTATTTGATTATCATTTATCTCTAAGTTTGTTTCTAAGTAGTTATTCTTTCTCTAGTCTCTAGAAACAAACTCTCTATCCTTTTGGACAAATAACGTTTGCTTACGTCTCACCCTGTCAATATGTTAATAACTTTACTGGGTTTGGTTATGGTTATGGTATGCTCTTGCTAGTTTCAATTTTAGGATGGTTATTAAGATGTTAACAATATCTCCACACCTTGTAATTCGATTACACACCTACATATAAAGAGGAGAACCATGGTTGATTGATACATCAAAAAACCTAAATTTTCAGTTTGTTCACATAACCAACAATCAATCTCCCTTTCTACATCTAAGTTAACTTACTCCTCATACTACAACACCATCAGACAAACAAATTACAGGTTTATGTGTGTAAGTGCGCGTGAGAGAGACAGTGAGCTTACCGCAATAACAGGGTCTGTAAGGCTGACTTGGGAGAAGAAAAGCGAAACCCAGTGAGCAAAAGAATGCAAACTGGGGGTGCTACCATTGTAACAAATCGAATTCACATCCAAAAAGAAAACCCTTTTCTTCACCTTCATCTTCTTCTTGTTCATGATGTAATTATCATCAACCCCAATACCAGCATCATCATCACCCATCTTTAATTCTTCGTTTAGGTCGTGTTTTCTCTGCAAAACGTGCTTACCAACTGTTCGACGTTCTGTTGAACAAGAAGATGAAGCGATGATGGTAGAATTGGGTTTGGGTCCGAGCTTCGTGCACCATGAAGGAGGAGATGAACGAAGGGTGGGGCGATTGTGAGCACCCATGAATAAACCCATGACTGTAGGAACTTCTATAGCGTCCACCATCATCACGAATTCACGATCACCCTGTTGTAGCTGCAAGCACTGCAGATTCTATGGGTTTCGACTTTGGATAAGTAACAATGAAAATGAAAAGGGTTATTTCATATTTATAATTTTGAGATAATATCATGTTAATCATTCTTTTGGGTTGGGCATGGTAGTTGGATCAAGTTAATTTTTAATCTTGTCCGTTCAAATAAGAAGGTTAATGAAAAAATGAGTTTTTTTTAACAATAGACTTTGTTTTCAAGGATATACGTTATTTTACGTACATCTAATGTGTTTATGTTTCGATGAATCAACATCCAATCCTAAAATTTATCTCGTGATTAGGGATCTAGTTTTTCTCATCACATAAGCCATTGCTACGATACTAGATCCACCAACACAGTTGTTCATCTCACTCACTTGTCGTAAGTGCCCTCTGGAATGAGAATCTAATAGGTAATACACCAATCATTCTCACGTATATTCATTTGTGATTTAAAACTTTCATTTTCTAATTCCTATTAACATTCAACAATTGAATTACTCTATTTCTATTGTGTCGTTTGGTGCTTCATGATGGTAAATTATCTTGCTTCATGATGGTAAATTATCTCAAAGGGAGAACTTCAAGTTTTCAAAGCATAGAATGAATATTTGTAGCGTTAGTATTAAACAACTTGATGTGTATTCAGCCGTATTATTGTTACCTGTCTCTTGCCATATATGTCCATACTTGATTCCCCGAATCCTTGGGTCATTTTTAACATTTAAAGATTAACGATTTGAGTTACTAATTGATGTAACCTTTTAACAACAATTCTAGATTTTTTAGGATTGCGTTAACTGTTCAATTTTTTTTTTTTTTTTATTCTTCATCAAATTGATTACAATTGTCAATAGGTGTTGTAAGACCATGGAATATTTACTTATTCTTTATGCTTTAAGTTTACAAATTTATAGTTTTAGTTTTTATCAGTGAGCTATAGTATTTGGATCTTAACTTGAACATGTTATGAATGGATGTGTATCATATAACTTGAACTCCAGATTGACATATAACATGTGTGCTCAAATGGACCAATTTTAAGATTACTAATGTTTTTCATTGATGAAGTTTTTACTAAGCTCATTTAAAAACATGTTTATGAAGTTGCATCAAAGCTTGTTGTGGAGGTTTATAACTTTATGTTGACTCATATATTATAAAAAAGAATGTAATTGTTTGAAGATGAAATTATTGATGAGTAAGGAATATTTTTGTTTTCTTTTTGTTTTTACAAATGGATATAATGGAACAATCATGGCATGTGGACAAACTGGCATCGAGAAAACTTACAATCAAAACATTGCATTGATTTCTTGCCTGCTTTGCTAATGACCTCTTATTGTTTACATTTCAACTATTTGTGCAACTTAATACCGATAAAAAGACATGTGGGCAAACTGGTAGACATTTCCTTGATTTCCTGCCTGTTTTACTAATAACCTCTTCATTTTAGATTTTAACCAAGAAAACCACAATCATGGCATGTGGACAAACTGGTATCGAGAAAACTGAGAATATAATTGCCTTGATTTTTGTAAGCTTTCCTAATAACATCTTCTTGTTTAGATTTCAATCGTTTATGCAACTTAACACATTTATTCCCTATCCCAACACAAGATGTTTAGTATATCTAGTATGTTCAATCAACTCAACAATCTTGTCCCTTTTACTGGGAGGTGGTGCAACAATACGAATTTCATTAGCCTTTGGAATATAACTTTGTACATAGTCTTTATAAAGAGAAAGCTCACACATGTTGTTACAAATAAGATTAAGAGTACGCTTTTGCAAACATTATCTCAAGCATAATAGCTTTAGCACCCTTATCTCCTTATGTATAAACTCCACAATAAATAGTTTCATGGTTTGAACCATTCGATACTACTTTTCTCATATCATACCACAATACCTTAACACATAGAAAATGTGTTTGCACAACCAATTGTTCTACCATTTGCAAGTACAATATATCCTCATACCAAACTTTCAAAACATGACCTATAATAGAAAAATACCATAACTAATAATGTATACTAATAATATAAACAATACTATTTATATTTAAAACTCTATATAGCATATATATGAAATAAATATAAAACATGATTTACCTCGAAAAATAAAGAACAGAGCTGCTCAAAATCTTTTAAAGAAAACTTAACAAAATCACCTAATTCCATAATCTTTGCATGCATGCTTTATCAATAGAAATTATTTCAAACTAAACATCAAAGAGAATAGTTTTTGTATATATCAGCGTAGCGTGTTTCACAAGCTTGAAATCGATAAGAACGTTTAGATGCTTATAACAAGTATCATGAGCATTCTTCCTATGTGTGTGTCGTTAGGATTTGATAGTTGTTTCAAATTGGGTAAAAAAACTCAACTAATATAGACTTCAAGTTACAACTTGACCAAATAAATATTGTTCGTTACACCCTAATCTCTAGTACGGGTTATACTTGCCAATCAATACCGGAATAGCATAAAGGAAACAAACTATCTTTATTGACATTCAAAAGTCATGTATAATGGTTCCTAAAACTTTTCAATCTACATAACATACAAAACTAGAACTAGAGATCTAGTTCTTTAGACCATTAAAATCTCTAACTATTTCAGTTTATCAAATGCATCTTTGTAGTTTTGCCTGCCAATCCTATATTAATTTACACCTAGGATATGCCTAAAAATATTTTGGATCAGCTTACACGGGTGAGTTCATGATTAGGGGTTCAAAACACACTTTGGAAACATATTTATGTAAAAATTTTCACACCACTCCTGGAGTAGGTTAAATAGTTTAAAAATGTGTTTTTATAGCATTCTAATGACTATCTGCTCGAGAAAGTCAATGAATCTCTATGGACTCGCAATAGTTTTGAAGTAACAACTATTTCTACATGAGATAGTCTATTTAACTCTGTTGATTTACAATAGTTTAAAACACTAGTTTTTTTACACAAGACAATCTAAAGATCAAGGTATTTTCTGTAAAACATTTCGAACCATCTTAGTGAGAAAGTCCAAACATACCTTGTTGCATCGAAACAGAAATCCCTTACGGGATTAAATTGTTTCAAGTTTAAACGTGAAATATTAAAACCCTTAACACCATCCTCAAGCCTGCCCTTTTGACGACTCACACATCTCTACACGGGACAGTCGCTACGGTATAAACCCAACAATAAGGTTCTTCGAGACAATTCTAATGTCCTGTTGAGGCGTGACTTGCTGTAGAATTCCCTAATCGTCGAGCACTATGTGATTTGGGAATTACCTACTTAACCCTACTTTAAAGAAGTTAAGTAAAATGATAAGTTTACCCCCACTTAACCCTAAAAACAAGAACCATTTAACAGTGACAACATTTCTGCAACAACTCTTAAAACTTTGGACAATCTATGCAATTTTTTAATCGTGAAAACCAAACATACGACTGAATAAACCACTTTTATAATTTTCTCTTAAGAAAAAGAGCATGCAGAGTGAAGAAAGAGAGAGAGATATGTGTTTTCTTAGTCAATTATAAAAAATAAACTATGATAAAACGCTAACGTATCATAGAAAAACGTTCCACGGCCTAAAAAAGAATGCATCGAGTAAAATCACAAACAAACAATATAGAGTAAATTACACGGATCGTCCCTGAGGTTTGTTCAAATTTCACCTTTCGTTTCTGGGATTGAAAAATTACAGATTTAGTCCTAAGGTTTGAAAAAAATAACAAGTTTCATCCTTGGGTTTAACAGCCGTTAATTAATACTGTTAATTGGCTGCAAAATGACCATTTTGTCATTCTTCTTCCTCATTCAACCCCATCTCAACCACCACCACAAGCCACCACCACATACCACTATGAGGTGCCGTAGTCTTTGATCTACTTATGGGCGCATGAGCATGGGGATGTCGGAGGTGGTGGAGATGATGGTGGCGATGGGGAGGCCGGTGTAGGGGACGCCGCATAAGACATCGTAGTGGGTCGACGAAGGGAGGGTGGAGATGATAGTGTTGGAGATTTGGCGGAGGAGGTGGGGGTAGGAGACGATGAAGTGGGGGTAGGAGACGATGAAGCGGAGGTCGATGTAGATAGGGGAGGAGATGTCGGATTTCAGCTTGAAGTTGCTGAACTTGACGGCTGAAAATTCATGGAGTTGGAGGATGAGTGACTCCATTGATGAAGATGACGAAGGTGATGAAGATGAAGGTGACATTGTGCAGATGATGGTGGTTTTGTGTTGTGTTTCGACGAAATATTGTTTTCGCCACCCTAATTGCGTTTTTCAAACTTTGGTAAAGATTCGTTTTTAATTTATGTATGATTATAGATTATAAATTAGTATAGGGTGTTCGCCGGAATCGACCTTAACCACGGCGTGTTCTGTGCTCCGACGTCTCCGAAGATGGTGGTGTGTGGCGGTGGCTTATGGTGGAGGTGGTAGTGGTTGAGATGAGGTTGAATAAGGAAGAAGATGGCAAAATGATCATTTTGCAGTCAGTTAATGAAATTAATTAACGGCCGTTGAACCTAGAGACGAAACGTGTTATTGTTTTTTCAAACTTTAGAACTAAATCTGTAATTTTTCAATTCCAATAATAAAAAATAAAATTTAAGCAGAACTCAGGAATGATCCGTATAATTTACTCCGACAATCTAAGACAACCTTTATTACATCACTAGTGTGACATTCCAACCAAAAACAATAAGGGGTTAATGAAAACACAAACCTACATTTCACCGGTAAGGTTGTTGAGACCTCCGCCCATTGTCGATACACCCGAGGCCCCCTTCCACCATTAAAACCCTCTGGATCATCTTCAACCTCCAAACACCACCGATCAATTCGACAATGGCTCACCTCCTCAACTCCACCTTCACCCCCACCACCACCCTCCGCCCTCACTCTCCGTCACTCACCTCCACCCACCGGAGCAAATCCACCCAAATTCAGGCCAAGATCCGCGAGATCTTCATGCCCGCATTGAGCTCCACAATGACCGAGGGCAAGATCGTCTCGTGGGTCAAATCGGAAGGCGATAAGCTATCGAAAGGTGAATCGGTTGTTGTTGTTGAGTCTGATAAAGCTGATATGGACGTGAGACGTTTTACGACGGCTATTTGGCCGCCATCATGGTGGAGGAAGGCGGTGTCGCCGCCGTGGGCTCCGCCATCGCGCTTCTCGCAGAGACGGAGGATGAAATTGCACAAGCTGTGTCAAAGGCGAAAGATCAATCGTCTTCATCGTCTTCTTCACCTGCTCCGGTGGAAAGTTCACCGGCGGTGGAGTCGGAGGAGCCCAAATTGGCCCCTGCTCCGGCGGTGAAGACGGCGGCGGACGGCGGCGGTGGCGTCGACGCACCCGGCGTCCGAGGGTGGGAAGAGGGTTGTGGCGTCGCCCTATGCGAAGAAGCTTGCGAAGGAGTTGGGTGTTGATTTGGGTGGTGTGGTGGGTAGTGGGCCGATGGGGAGGGTTGTGGCTAAGGATGTTGAGGCTGCAGCCGTTGCGGCTGCGCTTGCGGTGGCTGAGCCGCCCACGGCGGCACCGCCAGCGGTGGAATCTGGGTCTGTTCCGTTTACTACGATGCAGAGTGCTGTTAGTAGGAACATGGTTGAGAGTCTTCAAGTGCCTGCATTTAGAGTGGGTTATACCATTACTACTGATGCTCTTGATGCTCTCTATAAAAAGGTAGCCTTTTTATAACGTATTTGATCGCGTGTTAGTTTACGCCATTGTTATATTCAATCTGTGATTAGCTGTTCATTTGGGTTTTGTGTTGAATGAAATCTTTATGTTTTGGTGTTTTAGTGTTTTACCATGTGATTACATATATGTGTGAATTTGTTAGATTAAGCCAAAGGGAGTGACGATGACTGCATTGTTGGCAAAGGCCACCGCGCTTGCATTGGCTAAACACCCTGTTGTTAATTCGAGTTGTAGAGACGGGAAGAGCTTTACATACAACAGCAACATCAACATTGCTGTTGCAGTGGCGATAGACGGTGGCTTGATCACTCCAGTTCTTCAGAATGCTGATAAGGTAGACTTCTATACTCCAGTATTAATTACTTTGAGTTAATGGTAGTCATGCTGATAAGGTAAACTTTTATGTTTTATTGTTTTGTTAAGCTTGATATTTATTCACTGTCGAGAAAGTGGAAAGAGCTAGTGGATAAGGCCCGGGCAAAGCAGCTGCAGCCCCATGAATACAGCACAGGTATTCTTTCTGTCAACTTCATGATAATTGATATTTGGACCGTACGTACTGTGGTGCTCTTTGTGCTCCACATCCATAGTTTGCTATTGATTTTGGAAGTCACCGATAATTATCCATCTGTTTTAACATTTTGTTTATATAATTCAACATAATTATAGATTTTTTAGTGAGGACTTAGTGTGACTTGTACTATAAACATTCAATGCCTCTTATAGTCTTATCTCCACTTAACAATATTCGTTTATGTGGTTGTTTAAATCATCGTAAATTGATGTGTGATGTCAAGTAATTTAACAAAATTCTAAACTCGCGCATTGGTGCAATAAACTATTTGTCCAGAATTTTTGAAGTCCTTGTGACTTGCATACATATACACTAGTACTATATTAGCGCACAGTTTTTGGTAGAGTCCTTAGGTGATAACTCGTGATTCACCCTATGATTGAATATTGAAGCCAATGACATTGTAATCAGAGATGAGAAGAGAATTCTTTTTTTATATTTTAAGTGCTGCAGGGTATATAGTTGATTAAACCTAATCTAAGTGAAGCCCTCTTGTACATTATCGGCCTAATCTTATGGTTGCAATCTAGGTTTACAACACTTCCCCTCAAGTTGGAGCACATATATTTGATTACACCCAATTGTTACAAATATAATCAACTCTTTGGTGAATGACACCGAATTCTATATTTTTTGTCCATTTGGTAGCTTTTCATGAGTGGAATGCCACTCAACTACACAAATTCATTGTTTTTAGATTGAGCAAGACCAACCCACCAAGTAGAATTGAAATCCATATAAGTTCACAAGTTGTTTGTGCCATAGCCCTGTATTCAGACTCTACACTTGAATGATATACAACACACTTTGTTTCTTTCTATTGGAAGATACAAGATTGCCTCCGATAAAGAGACAATAATGTAATAGATCGCATTTTCATAGTGTTACCATTGTAAAAGGCATCAATAAGCGCTTTATGATGTGGCGGTGTACAGTTCATTTTGATAGTAGATCCCATGCCTTAGTGCACCCTGTCATTTACCATTAAGTCGTTCCCTTAATAGATAGCGAGTAACACAATAATTAGGACTAAATGAGATGCTACATTTTAAATCACATTGGGCTTGCATAACTCTAACGTCAACCCTAATTCAAGTGAAGCCCTACACGGACATTACGGTATTGGGCCTAATCTTGTATCTACATTGTAACAAAAATCACATTTGCTTTAGCACCCTTTCGTGTTATGCAAAAGTTTTGGTTGGATTTGTTGTGTTCACAATTTGTTTTTGATGTTGAGGCTAGAGGGTATCTTATTTATCACTAGACTTAAGGCTGTGTGGCTATTAGATGTTCTGTTATTGGTTTTGAGTAGAGGTGGCACCACCAACCCATCTATATGAAAATAGGTCAACTGGGGTTGATGGTCAAAGGTGTAAAAGTTACCTATACTAAATTGTCATCGTGATTTTATTTGAACATCTTAATTACTCTTTGGAAAGAAAAGAAGTGGACAAAAAAGAGTTGGTTGGTCGATTTCATCATGCTTACAACTTGTACCCATTTGACTTGCAACTTTGAGGCATTTTGTGAGTCCTTACAAAACCAATATTAAGCAGGGAACTGTGAAAACTGCACAAGCATCTGTACATAATGCATTATAGATAAATCACATGTAGTGGGAATGAGAAAGAGAGGTGGTTCAAAAAACCACACGTGTCCCATTTAAAGGGATAGGTGGCCTTTAGGGGCAAAAACCTGTGAAAGCTAGATTTGAACTTGAGACCTCTATTAGGGAAATCCCTAGACATGAGACCTTGAGAGGTCTCGGACTCTTGGGAAGGGAATCCGATTATTTTGAAGTGTAAAAGCCATATACTGGATTTTTTTTCAGCGCAAATTCTGCACTTCTGAATTTACGATGAAACTGGAACCACAAGTAGCTTATATTTTAATCTATAAAGAAGTCGGGGCATAAATTGCAATAGACTTGTTAGGAAGTCATAAACTGAAATATGCTTGTTATTCTCATGGAGGATTATGGTTTTATTAACTCCACTTCAAAAGAGCGATATTAAATTTGAATATCTTGCAGGTACATTTACTCTTTCCAACCTTGGAATGTTTGGTGTTGATCGCTTTGATGCCATCTTGCCACCAGGAACTGTGAGTTATCTCATATTCAATCATGCAAACTCTTTGGATGAATTTATTTTAACCAATTTGTGACGATGTTTGTGCAGGGTGCAATCATGGCTGTTGGGGCATCTGAGCCCACAGTTGTTGCCACCAAGGATGGCCGAATCGGCATGAAGACCCAAATGCAGGTATGTATCGTCTCAATTACTTCCATACTACTGTTTCTGATCATCTTTTGTAGAATCCCGCCAGATAGAGGTGGAAAATGAGCAGGTTGGTTGTGTTATGTAACATTTTAAAATTGTTGTTCAAAACTTCTACTCTTTTGGCACGTATTGAAAAGTCAGGTTAACCCGATATGCTTTGGCCCAAATAATTTATACACAGCGAGCCAAATATGGTAAAGAAAGTACTATATCGTTTCACTACAGTACACTTTAGCACTACTTTCAACCTCTGACCGTTCGACCCATTTTGTCCATTTCTTTGTGGTGCTAGTTTATTTATGTTTTACCCTTTTGACCCGATAGAGATGTTACTTGACCCGAATCAACCTTTTATAAATAAATCGGTCAAAATTACAACCTAACAGAGTGATGTATATTTATGTGTATGTATGGGCAAAATGTATTGCTTACATGGGTGTTTATACAGGTAAATGTTACAGCTGATCATCGTGTAATATACGGGGCAGATCTCGCTCAGTTCTTGCAGACATTAGCAAAGATCATTGAGGATCCTAAAGACCTGACATTCTAGTTAAACTCGATTTGTTCTTATTCTAAGTTTCTTAGAAACAACATGAGCAGAATTTTCAAGAATCCCACACTCTGTTTTGTGAAATTTCAGACTAATTGCATTTTGTTCTAATCATATCTTTAACGAGGGTTAATTTTTCATATTTGCGTCTTGTTCATTATTAAGATGATGAAAATGACAACTCCGTTTGTGTTATAGGGAAAGCTGTTATGTTTGGCGGGTTGAAGTTAGTTGGTAATTAGTTGTTCAGGATGAATCCATTAGGAACATGCTTTTAGCCGGTTCAGTCTAAACTAATGTACGGGCAAAAACTTAGGGTACTTTTTAATGCGAAATACCTATAAATATTAAACAAGTTGATTCGTGTTTGAAAAATGATATATTTACAAGTATTCTTTGATAGCTTCGGGGATGGGGTGTAACGCTACATGCACATATACATAGAGCCTTTTATTACAAAACCAATTTGTAAGTATAAAAATTGCGATTACTGCATAAACATGTGTAAATATTGCTTTAACTGTGATATATAGAAAAGAGAGCGGGTTGAGAAGCCGTTAACTAAGTCACTTTGGCATGCGTTCTTCACTCCAAGAACATACCAGATCATCCCTGTAGAGAAAAAGTGTGAAAACAAGAAACGCTTGGCCTTAATTTCTCGCGTTAAGGAGCATAAGCAACACACTCCTCATATTGGGTCTTGCTTCTGGGGAGACATTGACACAGGCTAAAGCAACCTTTAGGACGGCCAACATCTGGTCTCGAATGGCTGATGATGTTCGACTAACATTGGAGTCGAGTATTTGGTGAAAGTTGTGTTTCTCTTTCGACTTGGTAGACACCCACTTAGCTAATTCAGATCCTTCACTAACCGCGGTCTTCCCTGTCAACAGTTCAAGCAATAGCACCCCAAAACTATACACATTTCCGGCCATTGTCACCCTCATTGCGTAAGCATATTCTGAAACCCAAAAACACATTTGGAGTTTAGGATTTGACCCGTTTTATATAAAACAAAAACCAAATTGACCCATTCATAACTAAACGGGTCAAAATTTCTCTTTCTATGTTAGATGTGTTATGCATCAACGATTTATGTAAAGTGTATCTTTGTAATAAGAAACGATACCTGGAGGAACATAACCAACAGAACCCGCAACATCAGAAAGGTTTCCTATACTTTTTGAAGGATCAATCACTTTAGAAAGCTCTATATCTCCGATCTGGGGCTCGTTATAAGACTTGAGCATAACGGTTTTACTAGAAAGATCAAGGAGGATGATTGGACCCGAGGGGCAGCTGTGGAGAAAAGCCACCCCGTTGGCAACTCCTAACGCGATACTGTATCGACTGGTCCAGTCTAAACAATTTCCTAAGCTTCCATGAAGAACATCAAAAAGAGTTCCTTTCTCAGCGAATTCATAGAAAAGATACGCACTATCGGTAGTCAAGGCATACGCGAGTGGGATCATGACACTTGAATTTCTCAACCTCCCGACGGTTTCAAGTTCTTGTTCAATCAAATCATGGCTTCCAAGTTGGAATATTTGGGCACTACAGTTAACCTTCTTAACAAAGTAAGTCATACCCGATGGCATGACTGCTTTGTAATAAGTAGACAACCGTGTCTTTGAAACAACACTAGAGGCACGACCCACACACTCCATCGCCTTGCTGAAGTCAAGATTCGTTCTATGAATCACATTTAAAGTCAAAAGCTTGCTTTTGATCACCTCGAGCTGAGAAGAATGACGACTTTCCTCATCATCAACTCTATGAATCTTCCTGGAAGCTATAACCGCCACAACAGCAAATATCACAAGTGCAACAGCCGCTGCAGTAGAAGCTGCAACAATTCCCACAGATACTGTCTTCTTATTCTTCCGGTCTGCAGACGGGTCTGATCGCGCATATGACAAATTTGTATTCCCGCCAATAGATATTATAACATTTGGATTAAACCGAGGAACCAACCCTGTAAGTGAATTGTTGGAAAGTAGTATCTCTGTCAAGCTTCCCATTTGGGTCAAGGAACTTGGAATCTCACCCGAGAATCGGTTGTTTGAAAGATCCAGTACTTCAAGCGCTCGTAATCTGGATAGTGAATCGGGTATGCGCCCTTCAAAGTTGTTGCTACTAAGATTCAACTCGATCTGCAAGTTAGCGGGTAGAGACCTTATAACACCACCAAGTTTGTTCTTCCCAAGTTGAAGCTCCAACAGCGAACCCATGTTAGCAAACGAGTCAGGAATCCGACCACTCAGGTTGTTGACTTGTAAGTCAAGATTCGTGAGCTTCGATAACGTTGAAAGCGATGGTGGTATGGAACCACTCAGTGAATTATAACTCATGTTTAGCTTCATAAGAATCTGTAAACCACTGATTTCTGTCGGGATCTCTCCTGACAAAGTGTTGTGTTCAAGCAGAACAACTTGTAACTTGTTAAGATCACCCAACTCTGAAGGAATGTAACCCGATAGACTATTACGTGACAAGTCCAAAAGTGAAAGATTCTTGTATACTCTCAACTCGGGTGGGATCATCCCGATTAAGCTGTTGTTACCAATTTCTAAATAAGCTAACGACGGTGCATCATCCCCGAAGGACCACACTGGTATATTCCCAGTTAACCGGTTGCTACCTAGCCTCACCCTGAACAAACTTTTCGACGCGTTTAGAGGTATAGAACCCTCTAAGTTATTAAAAGATAAATCAACAGTTAACAGATTCGGCTGTGACAGAAGGTCACTCGCGATTGACCCATGTAACTTATTATAACTTAAGTCTAAATAACTAACATAACGAGTAATTCCCTGTGGTATTACACCAGTAAACCCGTTCTGGTTCGCAGAAAAACGCTTTAAAGTAGCGATTAGCGCGATGGACCGTGGGATTTCACCAGTGAGGTTATTTGCCGAGAGAATCAACTGCTGCAAACTGGACAGTTGACCCACACCAGCAGGAATAGACCCGCTGAGGCGATTGTAACTCAAATCAAGAAAAGTAAGATTACGATATTCTGTAATCCGATCGGGGATGACACCCTCGAATGAATTCATCGAAAGCTGAAGCTCCTGAAGCGCGATTGATCCACCAAGATTAGCAGGAACAGACCCTATGAACCTGTTGTGGCTAATGTTCAAACTCTTGAGCTCCATCAAACCATCAAACTGAGAGCCAATAGAGACCGCATCAAACATGTTATGAGAGATATCCAACACCTCTAACGATCGAAAACCATCATGAAAGCTTGGTAACATGCCCGTCAATCCGTTGTTACTGAAGTTCAAAACCTTCAAACCACTGCAAGAAGACATCAATGGAGGTGGGATAGAAGTGAGCTGATTGTTGGAGAGATCAAGATCCTCCAAAGTGTCGATCTCGCAAACGAGCGAAGCCCACGAAGAACCATTAACGACGTCCGAAAGGAGAAACCAGAGAGCGAAAGCTTGGTGATGGACGAATCGTTTCGACTGCAGAAAACACCAACCCATGAACATGGGTTTGATGAGTTCCATTTGGAATTGTTTGTGGTGGTCTTAATGAGCTCATGGAGGTTGTTCATGGTGGTCAATTGAGCAGATGGTAACTGTGAAGAAGCATAGTTGATGATGATGATGAAGAAGAAGAAGAAGAAGAGGGGGGCTATGGGTGTATAACACCTGATCATTTTAATGGTGTTTGAAGTTTCAGTGATGGTGGATGAAGGAATAATGATAATAATAATAATATTAATGGAGGTGTGAGCTTCGTGTGGGTTTGATTACTTACATAAGCGAGTCAAGGGAGTTGACGGAGAAGACGACCGGAGGTGGGGATATCTTTGAATGACGTGTGGAAAAAACTGTTATGTGGAATAAGAGCAACGACTCTTTCAACCAACTTTATGCTTGAAAACCGGTTTTTTTATTGGATAGAATATTAATGGGTGATAGTTTACGGGTTGACGGGTCGTGGGTCGAACCTAGACATGACACGAATTTGAAAATCGTTTTGGACACGAGTTTTTATCACCGTTTACAGACTCGGATCGGACCGGTCCGATCCACCCTAAACCGTTTTGTTTTCAAGGAACCGACCGGTTCGAACCGGTTTGGTGTTCGGTGGTCGGACCGGAAACCGGGTTGGACCGGAATTTGAATTTTTTTTTATTTTATTTTTTAGCTTTTTGGATTTTTAATAAGCTTAACGTGTGGTTTAAACTATGAATTAAAATATTTGACATAAGATTATTGTTGAGTTTTTATATATAACTATAAACTACACATATAAAATATTTATATTGAATATAACTATATATAATTATGACATCATTCGGTTCTTAAATCCGGTCCGACCAGTTCGACCAGTAAGGTGATCGGTTCGCCATCCGATACATTGGTTTTTATAGGTTGAAATAAAGAGAGGCGTTTAACGGAATTTTATTAAGTATATGTGTCATAGTTGGTGCAATGTCATGGCTAAATGCTCAAACCATCACTTTATTCTTACGCTATGTTCCCGAGTTTACTTAACGAGAGAAAAGAAAAAAAACATTTTTTTCCTTATCTTTTCTTTTGTATTCTCTTCTTTCCTTTTCTTTTTTTTTTCTCTCAATTTCCTTCCGATTTGAAAAGATTGTTTTTAGCATTTATTTTTCTTCTATTTTTTTTCCTCTTCATAAGTAAACTCAGGAACACAGCTTTTTTGTTTTCCTTCCATTAAAAAAACTCAGAAACACAACTTTTTATTTCTTTCCATCCTTTTCTTTTATTTTCTCTCTTTAAATGAACTCGGGAACATAGCGTTATCATACATTGGGTTGTTATTTAAATTTGATTTAAATTATTTATGGATTTTTGCAGTGCGACTTTGTTATTTTATCAATGTTTTAATATCATCAATTTTTTAACAGGGATTTTTAATGGTTTCATCATTTAATATCATGTTTCGAATATTATCAACACCCCACGTTGTGGGTTTACATCAAGGTTTCGTTAACTGATTCGTGTTTTCGGCCCGACGTTTGGGGGCTTAATTACTAGGTTTCACACAAAAGTAAAGTAAGATACTTTGACTAGGTTGGTGATTAAGGATTACTTAATAGTATCTAGATTTATTGGGCGTAGTAAGATATTACTACACATCTTAATATCAGGCATGACTTATGCAACAACGTAGCTACATGTATTCATGGCAGAAAAGAGTGGGGCCTATGCCTAGAACAAGTGCTCGTATCCGATGGTTTGAACAATTGCATTAGAAGTGGAGAGAAAAAAAAGTGGTGGGAGTCTTGGCATATGTACTCCTCATATTGCACTGTATCACCATGGGTCAACGGTCCAAACAGTCCAATCTAATTGATTGGTGAATTTTTATATGATTTATTGCATATTAATTTGTGTTAGAAAATGCAACGATATCTTTATAAACATATTGGTTTTATTAGAGCAGACGTTGCCGTGCCCAGGGTGTGACTCGAAAATCCGGCCTCGGGTGGGAACACCACCCCCACACCCAAGGATAAATTTAACGCCACTGCCCCTGTCTGGTGAAAATTACCGAGTACCACCGAGTCCTTGGCCCTGTTTCTTTGACCATTTGCAAATTTAAAACGGGGAAACATGGAAAAATTGAGACGACAACCTGTAAAACGGAGAAAAATTGAGGCAAATTGAACATAGCGCTAATGTGTTACACAGGGAAAACCCGAAAAAACAGAGAAAACGGAAGGACTGGTAGTGGCTTTAGCTTTTGTGTTTACACGGATGGAAGGTGAAAATGAACTAAACTAATGATGGATGTGGAACCTTGCTAATAGGCCACTGACAGTCGTCCCTGTTTTCCCCTGAGAATACATCAGCACTAGGTCAATCTTTCTTATTTTCTCTAGTTTTTCCTGTTTTATAGGGTGTCATTCTAGTTTTTCTCCGATTCTTCTTTTTAAATTTGCAAATAGTCAAAAAAAGAGAGATGGGGGTGGGGGTGGGGGTGTTCCCACCCGGGGTCGGGTTTTTCCCGCCACACCTGAGCACGGCACCATCTGCTTTAATTAAAGTAGGCTAAAAGAAGTGAATAAAATTTATTATTTGTGTTAGTAAACAAGATATTGAGAATATTAGGTTTATTTATTCAAGTGTACAATACACGATATGTATAGAGCTAGTTAACGTAGTCAAATTTGTAACCTCAACGAGAGAATAATGGTGGCTATTATGTATTTTGATATAGGGGCAATTACATATTTCCTGTATTACTGTTTATTATACACTATTAACAACATAATTTAGAATTATGTTAAATTGGTAGTTTAAAATTTAGAAAATAAATTGATACTACTAGATCAATTATTAATGATGCATAGTAAAAACTCAAACACACTATTAACAATATAACTACATGTTTATATGCGTAAAAAATAAAAGATGAGAGCGGGGAGATAATTAAGTAATTAGTTTAAGAGAGAAATATTCAATATATTATCATTATATTTTATATTTTGTTAGAAAAAATGATCCACAGGAATTTTAAGTTCTCAATCTCTCCCATATAGCTAGCATATTTCTCGCCTTAATGAAGTGCAAGTTTAGAATGCTTTCACCAATTCTATTAAGAGTTTTTTACATAATTTATAAACCTTTTATAAGAATAAAGTCATCTGGAATCTGGATTTTGGATTGCACAAACGGGCTTGGGCCCTAGACCGGTCCAATAAAAGTCCAAATATACCCATAAAACTCTTTTAGGGGGTTTTTAACTGGTTTGAAAATTTGATAACCCGTTCGGTGTGGGTTTAACCGGATACAAACCGGTTTCAAGCTATCAGGTCGATAACCCATAAAAATCAGTTTCAAAATCGGTTCTAGGACCTTTTTTCCCTCTAAGGTCGATAACCCATAAAAATCCACTTTATAAATCGGAAAATTTTCCAAATAATAAAAGGGTTACTCACTTACTCCGTTTTATAACCTTTATTTGAAGTGTCTAAAACTTACAATTGTTTCTACTTTTCGCACGAGTTATCAACAAGCTGATTTGGTTATACAAGATTTGTTATTTTATCTAAGATTTTTACTAGGTTATGCTAGGCATATATTCCAAATTCCGATAATATACAGTTACTATTCTAGAGGTATTGTTGTACCGTTTTATGCTAGAAATGATAAAGCGAATCAGATCACGCTAGACAAATGACCTACAAGGAGTTAAATACTGAAAATCAATAGAATCTTAATTCTAACCTTAACACCTATGCTAAAGGGCTCAAAGACTTACCATCATGCCACCCTCTTGAAGGTTTAGGGATTGATTTGCAATAGCCATTGTTGTCGATCAAGAACAACGACATCAAATTTAGATCCAAAAAAATGGCTTTGATACCAATTGTTACAATCTCTCCGAATTCATACAGAACGGAAAATTTAAAACCTATTGCTTTCGTGATTAAATTTGAATCACTAGGTTCTTTTACATACAGTCACAGCATCAGAAAATTACATCCATAAACAAAAAAACCCATATCTAACCTGTTCTTCGTCTACGTTCAGACTGATGAAGCAACAATATCTTCTTCAACACATTAACCAACACCACCATGCTCCGCCTCCTTCCTCCGCCACACGCCACCGTAACCCCACCGTCCTTCTCCCCCCACTCCGGCAACTCACGACCGAAATCACACGACACACGACCGTTCCTCCTTCTAAAGCCACCAATCTCCTCTTCATAATTCAAATCCTCCCAAATCACATCCATGTTCTCCCCACTCCCCTCACCGTCTTTCCTCCTGATGTACGATAACATGTTTATCGCCTTTCGATCATCCAACGTCAGCTTGCATTCATAATCATGTTCATGTTCATGTTGTTGTTTGGTGAGTTTGGTTTGGAGGAGATAATTATGAGAATGTGACGATGAACGCCATAGCCGAGGGGACCCGATGAACCGCGGTGGCGAGCATGTGGTGGTCGGGAAGCTGAAGTCGTCGTCTACGTCGACGTCGTCTTCTCCGGTCATGAGGATCAGTGGTTGTATGTGGTGTATGGATGAATGTTTGGTTAGAAAGTTTGTTTATATGATGTTTTGGGGTACATTTAGTTCAACTTCCATGACCATTGTTTTCTTCTTATTTTTTTATTAAGTGGTAGTGGGACCAAAGGAAGGGAGAATTTAATTTCTTTTTGAATTACTCGTGATCTGCTTTAAAATCCATCTTGGTTGGAAGAGAATTTGAATCTTTAAATTTTAGTGTTTTACACACATGGATAACATTGATCTAAATATTTGTTGATACGGTGACTTTTAATTGAAATAATTTTGTTAGAAAATATTAAAATCATAAGAAAACCAACGTGCTTATTACTTTGTAACAACTTATTTAACCTAAGTTTAATATATTAATATATAAACGTTTTAAAACTTTTACATTGATTGTGAAGTAATTTAATATAAGGTTGTGTTTGATATACAAAAATAAAAGACAAAATAGAATGAACCGTTATTTGATAATGAAAAACCAAATTCAGAAACCACTTATCACATAAGGGTCATTATTCCCTCTAAAAAATTCAAAATCATGCGTCGGTTCTGGTATTTCCTTTTTCATCCTTTGTTTTCACCACCACCAGCAACAACTACCATCCATCAATATCATTGCAATGTAATTTTTTCTTTTTCTTTTTGCCGACCAAACAATATAAATTGGTGATTTATTTCATTTACTTATGATAACAAAACATGGTAGTGAAATAAAAAGATGATACATCGGGTTGCTTTGTAAAATATGGTTTAATCAAAACAACATGGCGGTCCAAGTGTTGGTTGTTTGAGCTCTAACGCTCTATTAGACATGGTATAATATTGTATCGATCGACAAACTTTTTGGAGAGTTTTATTTTCAAAGAAGCAGAGGACGATTGAGATGGTCCAAAGATAGTTCGGGTAACTTCTCGATAAGATCCTCTAGCTAGCCAACTTATGGTGGATTCTATGTCTAACGAGAGTTTGATGAATAGTTTTGTCAGGTCAAATAGGTTCCCATCAAAGTTAACTGTTTCGTCAAAAGACTGTTTCAGAATAGAGTTTCGGTTCCAGCTAATCTTTTGTGCTCAAGAGTTAAATTACAATCTGATGCATCAAACTTTTATATGCAAGTTTAACGTTAATCAACTTCTTTTAAATATGATTCAATAAATATGTTTTACAAAAATAAGAGACATAAATATAGTAATTAGAAACAAAAGAACACATAACAATTATTAAGTAATAATGCTTTCTTTCCTCTGTTCTTGATTAATGGATGAAACAAACGATTGCAATAAAGTGACAGGTAAACGAACAACAAGTTGCGGCAACCACAACCTCTTTTTGGATAGCAAAACTAATTTTACTAAAAACAAAGCTTAGGGACTTTAAGTAATAATAATGGTTATAATTTAATGTTACGTTTTAATATAGCTAGAGAACATATAAACATATCTATACATTATTGTGTTTACGGACTTAGGGTAACATAAAACATTTGAATTTAATTTGTATATTTGATATTATATCGTATTTTAAGGGATACCAGAAGGCATGAATAAAAATCAATCTTATGTCTTTTTAATGATGTAATTTCGTGACGAAATAGTATTTTATTACTTACTTTATAGCATAAACCAATAGAAAATAAAAAAATGTGAGAAATGTACACGTGTTTAAGTTTAAGCCATTATTTTAGTTTATTTTTGTTACTTGGTGTACGTGTATAAAAGTTACAAATATTATAAATTTAATTAGAAATAGCTTTTAATGATGCCGGTTGGCAATCGAACAATGATACTAAGAATTATCAAATAATCTAATATATTTTATAAGATAAATTTTTTATTATAATGATTGGAAAAGGGTTCAAAGACTTGAAGGTAAAGTCGAAGATGAGGTTCTTGATGTCACTTTCATGAAATTGTGTTGGAGTTAGTCGTGAACCACATTTGATGCCGGAATCATCGGTAAGTAGACTTTCAATTTTTCATTTTCTCTTAGATTGAGATTGGTGCCACTAATAATAGTCACCGAGAGAGCTTAGTCGAGTTACTATTAAATTGAGCTCGACCTTATAATAATATACGAGCTGTTTTTTAACATGTTAGTCTGATGATTTTGTATCTTATTTCATACAAATTTTAAATAATAAGTTAGTAACAATATCATTATAATTCTTAAATAATGATTGGCACGTAATCTTTTGAAATAGAGAAAATCTGTTGACAACAACTACGGTAGCAGCATGATGCCAAAAATAACAGTATAGAATGTCAATTAAGGAGACAAATTTATTTGATTGTGTCAATGAGTGATCTACGGGTGTTTAGGGTTCGAGACCGACTTGAAAACTTGAAATTTGATTCAGAATGTATTTAAATTTAAATTTTGTGTTTGGTTATAGAATATTATATATAATATTAAATGTGTATGTCGGTTTGCACAATGTATATTTAGGTTTTCCCAAATTAATCACCAATCTTTAATAATTTGAACAAAAGCCCCTACTTCATTTTTCCTATTAATTTCTTTCTTTGAATCATACCTTGATGAGTTTTGACATATTTATATTATTATGTTTATGAAATATTTATCTATAATAAATTAATAAAGAATACTTGGACCAATTTTTTAATAGATATTATTTTTACAAGTTCATCTAACTTTAACTTTTCTATTACTTAATAGACTAATTGTGATTATATTGAGGTCTCCTTGTGCGCTACAAGCATTAACTTTGATAAAAATATGCGTGCACAATTTTGAATTTTATATGACGTGTAATTCCGTTTTGAATGAAATTTACACCGAAACATGAATAATATAACGTTTCGTAATGGTATATTCCAAGTTTGGTAAAACGTTAGGTTTTAAAATTTACAAGAGAAACAAAAAATTACAAATGTGATAAAAATATTAAAGTGTAACCATAACTAAACTTGAGGGGAGAAAATACTTTTCAGGGTGTTTAATGTACATTGAAAAAAAAGAAAAACAAAAGTCTTGCATTGCAAGTTGTATCTTGTACATGAGGACTTTACATTATTAATTGTTTCTTTTTTCTTTTTTTTTTTCCCTGTAAACGGCTATTTGATGTTGCCTTATCAATTGTTAACATACTATTTCGAACTTTGACTAATTTTGTATTTTGGATGTTGCAATTTCGGATTTTTGTAATTTATTTTTCTAATTTCAAAGACTTGTTTTTATTTATTTATTTATTTCAATTTCCAAAGAAATTCTAGCTAGCTTGGATAGGTTGTAAAATGGAAAGCTTAGAGGATATTTTTAAGTTTAACTATATTTTAACTATAGATTTAAACTGAATTGAATTAACTTGAATTCGTATGAATGCAGATGCTCGTATTAGAATTGAACTAAAGATCAAGTTGAAAATTTTAGAATTTGAATAACTAGATTTAATAAACACGAAGAACAAGAAATTCAGTTTGATGAGCGAGCTACCTTCAACTCCAATGTTTTTATATGAGCCAACTAGGTTGACGGTTCCCAAACTAATACGACTCAACGAGTTGCAAATCATGAATTAGTTAAAAGCTGTATGTATGATTAATATTACAAATACATGAAATAATGAAGGGAGTAACAAGAGAGAGGGCCATGTAAGCTATGTTCTCTGCCGAAAGATGAAGGAATAAGAGGAAGGGGTATTACGATCATTATTGTATATTATGCATTGAAAACTTTTGCTTTGAGGGAATATTTAACTTAGCAAGTTTATAAAGAGATATATGTAATTTTTCTTTTGTTTTTAATACCTTTTTCTTAACTATGAGTTATAATTATTTAACCTAAGTTTAACGTTGTTAGTAGAAGGGACCAAATATGAATAAACAATGATGATTATATATTTAGTTTTTAAATAAATTAATCAAACTTACAATAAGACTTTAAGACAATGACTATTCATATAATTTGCTTTTGTTTTAATTGTTTGGTCTAATATGTAGCATCTGTATGTCACATTATAATATGACTTTCGAAAAACCAAATTTCATCATGATTTTCAACATATAGTTTTGTTTTATTTATTTGAGTTAATTAGACAGAAGGTCCTGTTGGTATAGTCATATTTTATTTTCGGTTTATAAGTCTCGTAAATTACACCGTTAGCCCAAACTTTGCAAGCGGGTAACATAAAAGGTCCCAACCATTGATGAGGGTCTATTACTTATGTTAACTAAAGCGAGAGCACTGCAGTCTTTTCAAGTCTCCTATATCATCATGTCGTAGACTAATATCACTGTCAGTTATCGAGAGTTGTAATTTCCTCCACCTTATTCGTCATTTCCATCATATTGAAAAACTTCACTAACTCGTCATCTTCATCATTTCACTCAACATCAAGAATCGAAAATCAAAAGATGCGATTAATCTTGAATAACCCAAAATCAAAGTTCAATTTAGATATGATTGAAGATTCCATGGGTTATAAGAGGCCCACATATTGATATAGATGTGAACGAAAAGTACGGTAAGTTTGAAATTTGTAAACGTTCTATCTTATGAGAATAAAATCCAAAGAAATGTTGATTATTTACTCATGTTCATGTTTCTGTTAACAGAGAATGAATCAAACATGTTTTCTATGAGGATTCAACATAGTAGTGTGTTTAGGAACTTCCCTAGAAGACGCAACACATATGGTAGGGTTTCATATGCTGACCTAATCAACATTGATACCTTTTTAGCTAAAGCAATGAGCTTAATGAAGCAAGAACTAGGGTTGATTCAATGGAAGAGGGAATTTTATTATCATTTCCCGTATTTCATGTAAAGACCTAGATTTTGGGTTACATGCTTTGGGAAATGAAGAACTGACAAAACAAATCTTATCATGTTTAACAGATTAGAGATGAAGCACGCAGCTCATGTATCAAACATGCAAAAGACTTGTTTAACTACTTGTATATTACGTTTATAATTTTTTTAGTATGTTTTTATGAATCAAGAATGTGAAATAATGAAGTCTAGCCTCTTGATTTTAATAATTTTTAAAAATGTAAAAAATTAAAAAATAATTTTTTTATTAAACAGGTTTAGTAGTGTCATAAACAGGCAATTGCCAGCCCTAAATTAATGACATTGATGTTTTAGAGTTAGGCAAAATATGTTAAAGATCAAAAGCTTTTAATGTCTACATTAAGCATGGTGAGACTAAGTTGAAGACCTATATAAAAATTATGCTTGGTATGGTCATTGAGGAGCTAAAGGACGTAGGAGCTCACAACATAACTAAACGAATCAACCTTTATCTTTATATTTGTAACTAGTTTTACTTTTCAACATTTATCTTTACTAGTTATACTAGACAACCCTTATGTATATGGTTTGTTTTATCTTTGACCTTTTAGTGTTGTTAGTTTTCTTCGTTAAGTTAGATAACTTGGTTATCATATGAGGATAGATTTGGAAAAAAGAAGATAACCTTCAGTTGACATATAATCCAAAAACAAATCAACTATAGGAAAATACAATCAATAAAACCTTGAGACTAACGAATAAAATCTCAAACAAATTTTATATATTCTTATCAGGAAAACCTTTGGGTAGCATATTAGGCTTCCATGCAAGAATGCAATGACAACAATTTAGTATAAAACAAGAAATGATCAATAATTTGGACAACTAGAAACTTGAATACTACTTGTTTATAGGTCGGATACATGAAAAAATGTTTACAATTTTAAGATTTACCCCATCAAAAGTCTATGTAGCCCAAGCACCGACAACAATCACTCCATCAACTCATCACAAACCAATTAAAAGGCTCAGAAAGATCAGAAAAAAGTTTGTTTTAAAATTAGAAAATGTGAAAAAGTGAAAGACTATCAAATAAAAACACAACTATCACTTATAGTATGCTTGGAACAATTATGGCCTCAAAGCACATTATTGTAGAACTTGCAGGGGCAAGGATAAGCTAAGTTCAGATGGTTAAGTGTTTAAATTGCTTCTCATTTACTGGAATAGTTATGTTTTTGGTTGTTTGTTTGATACACTTGTCAATGCCAAATTGCCAATGCTAATGGTTTTATTATGAATCAATTTGCATTCTGTGATTTTGTGTTATATTGCGAGTTGAATGTATTGAGTTTATTTGTAATAAAACATATGATCCATTAATTTAATCTTATAAAACTAGCTTTTAAAAAAGTGACGATAAAAATATATATAACTTGTGTGAAATATTACTCGTCGGTCTTAACATTTTCCACATCATATTTTTATAATACATCGATTTGTTTTAGATTATGCTGCGTGGATGTTTTTTTTTACAGATCTACCTTCATATGATAACCTTATGGCCTAACTTAACGATTCAAACTAAAGACCATTAGACTAAATAACCAAATATGAAATAAAATATGTATGTAAGGGTTGTCTAGTATAATTAATAAAGATAAATGTTGAAAACCGAAATTAGTTACAAAAATGAAGGTTTATTTATGTAATTTACCCTATGAATTTATATCAAACTAAGAATCTGATAAGAATATGACGATTGATCATTCATTTTAATTAACGAATGAAATTGTGGTTGCCGTAATCTCTTGCATAATTCGGTCTATTTGGACAAGTAATTAACCTAAACAATAAATTTATTTTAATAAGTATTTGAATTAGTTAAATAAATAAAGTTAAATGACAACATACAAAATCTGAAATTTTTTAACCAAAGACTATCAAATAGTAATCAGTGAACAAGAAAATTACAACTTATAGATAATTTATTAGAGTTGGAAAACGAAATAAGAAATAGGTGTCACTCAAAAGTCAAAATAAAATAAACTTGAAAGTTTCTTTGATTGGTTTGGTGCTAGATAACTACATAAGAATTATGTCTTTTAAAATTTAAAAAGGCCCAATGTTTTTTCAAGACTATTTTTTTTTTTATCAATTGGTCTTGTTTTGGGCCTAGGACAGGCCTAGTCCAGTTGTCCCCTTCTACGGTTCTTCCACTAATCTTAATTTTTTTTTGAGCGGCGATGTCATATCAGGCTCAATAACATGCCTTTTTATAGCACATTTATGCCCGTGCCTTATTGTTAGTTTGACGCTCGAAGAAGCACCAACCCTTTCTATGAGGAACTCAATGAGTTCGAAAAACCCCCTGACTTGCATATGCTTGAAGAACTCATTGGCAACTCCTATTAATGGTTGCAAGATTTCTTGCGCTAAAGTGAAATTCAAACTTGTGACTTTAAGGCTACAGTGCTCTTATTCACACCAGCTGGTACCAGTGGACCAAATGAGTAACCTTAAATACCAATACAAAATAAAATATCTAGTAAAATCCCACTCAACCAAAATCTCATTCAACTAGAAAGATTTAATAACAGTGGAGATGAGAGCGCACACTATCTCTATCTTATAAAATATATAGATCGCACATTCGGCTCATGCATCTTAAACACCTAAATGTCTTAAAAGTGAAATAAAAACTGCTTGGATAACCATAATTCATAAGCAACCTTTTATTTATCTAATGTGGAAAACATAATAACAAGAAAATAATAGGAACTTGATACCATATTTGTATATTACTTTGCAAAACACTACATTTATAAAGGTCCAAGTTCCATTGCATAAAAGTTGGGGTGTCGATACTAGATAAACTAAGCATATAAGGACAACAACGAGTATTAGTTTAACCGACATCTAGTGCATAATCTTGACCTTGCATTTATCACAAGAATGACCTTCACTTAAAATCACACACCACACATGCTTAGCTTAACCGAATACACGGAATTGGGATCTCTGTCACACGCAAATCTTTCTATCTGGAAAGCCTCGCTTATTCAATTCAAAGGGCTAGTTATTTAGAACCTTGCTCATAAGATAAGCAAGGAACTGTTGGCCAAAGAGCAAGATTGATGTTTTGAGTTTTCAAAAGAATGATGATGCATTTGATATTTATATCTGAAAAACCACTTGTGTTGATTTTTTTGTGTTTGATTTCTTTGTTTTGTTGTCCGTTTTGGTTAAAAAGTATTCTATGACCATTTGACTTAAGACAAAATAACTTATTTAATGTAGGACCCCATTTAACATTAATAAGGGAATACAAAGAGGGTTAAACATATAAAAAATCTATCCAAAATTTTGAAGGTTTAAATCCCACAAGATAAAATTATAAGTGGTTAATAATAAGTTGTTCTAATTTTATCTTTAATAAAAATCCAACTTTTGGACCAATGTAAATCATAGTTCCTTAAGCATATGCATGACAGGCAAAAAAAAAAAATTACCAACGTATAGATGATAAACACTTTTTACAAGTACGTCCATTACTTAACACTTTATTATGTATGTTTATTAATTAAAAAGATAGTCCCTTTGACTATTCTCTAATCAAGTTTGACTTTTTGCAGAATTTTCAAATCTTAAACCCAACTTCACAGATCTCAACATACACCGCAAGTGTATTCATCTCATGTTTGAGTTGTACCATTTCATGAGCTACAGGTCTTTCGATGTGATCTTAAGGGAACATTCTGAGGTAAGTCGCCTCCCTTTCATTGAAAAAGTTAGAGAGTTTTTAAATCTTGCAAGATACCTATATAGATGGTTAATAGATAAGTATTAAAAACTATTTTAAAAATACACTAGGAATTGATCTATGTTTTAACCAAATTCCTAGCTTATTGCCAAAGATTTCAACACATTGGTATCTAGCCGGGATTAGTCAAAATATACACCATCACAATCATTAATGATGAGTAATCATTAGTTTGTTCTCATGGTCCATACACCTAGTGGTGCGTTATGGTTTATTAATCATGCCCCCTTTATCGTTAAAGAAAACGTGCAAAATTATATTTTAATAACTTTCTCTTTTTTGAACGGCAAATATTACTTACTCTTAGCAAAACCACAACTAAATTACAGCACCCCTTCTTAGACAAGACTCGTACCATTAACCTTAAATAGAGCTACGTCATTATAGCTACATCCTAACTGATATTTAGCCATTATTGACCGTAATAAACAATCAATGATCTCATTTGCACATATGAAAATCAAGTCATGTTGATAGGTCGAGGGTTGGTGGGCTAAATCAAACTAGGCAGTTTGATTCATAAAATATCTTTTTAAATTCTTTATGATGTTTAATTGGTAAATATTAAAAAGGAATTGAAATATTACTAGAAGAAAATAACAAAAATACCCTTGATTATGCCAACAATTGCTAGTCATTCACTCCCCTGACCCTAATCTCCATTGTTGCTCTTGAAGCCTCCATCCATCAAAGCTTCAATGTGGATCGATTAAATTTTGCTTCCCTGCAACTAAAATTCTTGATTCAAACACAACTCGATTCAAACAAAGTTACTCCAAAAAGATGAACGGGTTTTTGGTTATCCTACACCAAAATAGTTGTTCATCAGGATCATCATCTACACCACAATCATGTTTAAGGTGTGACCAGGTTTTGATTGAACCTCCATGTGGTCATCTTTGTTGTTCGCCTCCGCCATCTGTAGTGTTCATATTTTACATCATTTTTTGGATTTCTGTCTCAGCTCATCAATTTCTATCTTGTATGGTTTGGTTCATTTGGATTTTGGATTTTGGAGATTTGGATTTCAGCTATGTTTGATTCATTTGAATTTTTAATTTTGATGATCTAAAATGTTTTACTAGGGTATTTAGGTGATTTATAAACATTTCACAGAAATATTTAGAATTCCATCACATATGGTAAGGAAAAAGAATTTCATTAAGTAAAAGAATTTTTTTAATTCCGATAACATCATGTGCAAACCAAACATAATTTTCATTAGTAAACTTTCCAATTTGAATTCCAACCCAGGGAATTTTTATGAACCAAACACGACCTCATTGTTTGATTTTTTTATGAGTAGAACATTGAGAAGCGTATTTTAATTCAAAGCGTTGAAACATTTAACAACTTTCCTATAATTACAAAAACTTATGAATCATGTAACAATTCATATGTTATTAAGATAACTCGTGAAGCATGTAATAACTATTTACAACCAAAGATTGCATATACCAAACGATATTCTTGTTAGTGACATGAGATATATGAAAAACTCCTTAAAATTGTATGCGAAGTTGAAATGATTTGGTTTAGACAATTTATGAAGCAATTGATGGATTGACGCCATTCAAAAATTCAAAATGAAAACCAAATCTTGCAAGAAAAAGATGATTAACGGTACCTAACCATTATTAACCTTACATGTAACAATCAATGCCTCTTATTAATACTTTCTTTTAATAGGAAGCATACACTACTTCTAATCTTATTAATTATAATCTATTGTTGGTTATAAATACCCTAGTTTTTTCTTATTAACATATCTTTAAAAAGTACAAGTTTAAATGAACAATATCTCCTTGGTTGCTGGGTGCACGTGTTCGTTGTGTGTTATTTTTGGGATTACATATTTATTTCTTCTAATTTTATGTCTTTCTTCGCTGTTAGGAGTTGTTCTCTGCTTCTATTTCGAGTTGTTGCTTTGCAGGTATGCCACTCAGAACCGGTTTCTTCGCAATTGTCTTTGTTGTTGTGTGCCGGCATATGTTTCGACATTTCTATTCGAGTCTTTCTTCTGTCGATTGTGCGTATTGGGGCCTGCATGTACGTGTATTCGGTTATTTGTGCTTTCTTCTTTGGTTTGTTCTTAACCGGCGTTTTTCTTAGCTCTGTTTGCTGCATTGATGTTGGTGATTGTTAAATTCAACTTCACTTTTTTGTTGATGGTTATTATAGACGTCGATTTATGTGTCTTTTTGGTTTATTTCCGATCTTTGTGATCCCACATTAGGTTTTCTGGCCCTGTGGACTAATTAGCCCCGTGTTTTGGCACATGTGAAAGTTCTATGAAATTTTGCACATGTGAAAGTTCAATGAAATGGAATGCTGGATGTGTTATGTAGGTATAACGCAGTTGACTATTGTATGTGCATGATTGTCCCTGTTATCTAAAATTATTTTTGTGAATGAGCTTTTAGTTTTTCTAATTGCTATGATATCATTGTGTTCGAGAGTTTTATCTTAATCCTTAGATTAGTCTTGTCCATTTGTAGTGTGTTGCTGCCTATTTGTGCGTTTAAATTATGTTCTTTTTTTGTTGACGCAGATTCTAGGGTTTGCTTTTGGAGTGTGTTGTTGTGATCTTTGTACACATGTACAGTCAGTTAACCGTTTTTGTGTGATGTGTTTTTGTCTTGTTTTATGTGTCTACTTTTTATATTTACGTTTTTGTGTTGTTGTGGTTTGTATGGTTTGTTTATTTAATTTTCTTTTCAGGAATTGTAGGTTAGATATATGAAATATGGATGTTTAATTTGTTGTCTTCAGGGTTCAAAAAGGATTGGTCTGCCTGTTCTTCGCGATCGTATGCAGGTATGCCTCCTTGGTTCTCTTAATGTATGTGTTCGATGTCCGATAACCTTATCTTCTATATGATTTTGCTGTCAATGTTTTTCTATTTGTATGTTATGTTGTAGATTGCACAGGTGTGCACATATGTTGTGTGTTTCATGGTGATCAGGTTTTATAGTCGTTTTCACTTGAGATTAGTTTGAGTGTATGCTATTGTTATCTTATATCTAATAATTGGTGTTACTGTCGATCATTATGTGAACCGAGGTAGTGCTCCGTATGTTATTAGAGTTACTGGTCAGCTTTGCCATTGGTTAGGTTCTTTGTGTCAACTGCTAGGCCAACGACCAAGGTTTTTACAAATGTACATATATGATGGTGAGAATGAGGTTGCAAATAGGCTTAGCCATTTTCCAGAGAAACATATCACATTTGTCTGCTAATATTATGTGTGCGTTGGCCGCTATGCTCGATCAGGTTAATGGGTATTCGCAAGTCTTCCGATCTGTAGAGTATTTGTGTGAGTAGCAACATATTCATGAGTTGGCCATTAGGCTTCATAGCAGGGTAAATGATAGAAGGTGTGATAACTGTCACACCATCAAAATCCACCAATGGGGTTCTACCGTGAGGCGCGTGACAAACCAGGATCTCAGACACAGTCATATCAAACTACACTATATGCGTTTGACCTTAAATCAGAGTAAAACATAGTTATGAATGTAATCAGTGCGGAAGCTTAAAGGTTTGTAAAACCATGAGTAGTAAATGATTGCGCAAAACAAAGCACCCAATGAAAAGCAGTAAATGTAAATAAACTTGCATTCAAATGATAATGATGATGCATGAGCCTTAGAATATGCAATCCTAGCCTTAGGCATGCCAGCAACCTAAGAATACATGCTAAAGTGTGTCAACATATGGTTGGTGAGTTCATAGGTTTAAATCAGTAAATATATTTGAATGTTTGTTTGGTAAAAGTAAACAAAGGTATACCATAGGTAGCTAGCCTATATATCGAGTTGCTTAGCGTTTCAAACCGAAGCTGTCTATTTGTAAGTTGTTTTGCCTTTTGCCATGTCTTATCACAGAACAATGGCAAGTGTCTAGGTCAATTAAACACCCATTCGATCTCTAGTCAAGTTAGCGCGACTAACGTGGTGGGGTTTGTCAAACCCAGTAGTACTACTCAAAATTACCTCGCTAGCTCGTTATTAACGGTTAGAGTGTGTAAGGACTTGCGTGATAATGTTTGCATTACAGTAACAGGTGACATACCAATAATACTAAAACTAGATAAATGGAAATATTTTGCATTTTTCTCCCTCAAAAAGAAAGTAAGTAAAAGTGGGGCCGTGAAGATTCACCTTAGATGCGTAGGAAAAACATGAAGTGTAAAAGCCAAAAGCTAATCGTTACCTAACAAATGTAGGTCCGTGAGTGTGTGTAAATAATGGTCAACATGAACCCGTTGTATCCAAACAACATAATTGTTAGCGCGTTCGAGAAATGTTTGACAAGTTTAACCAAGTTGACTTTTTGACCAAATTTGAGTTTTGTTGACCAAAGTAGGCCGAACTGACCCGACGACCCGTTGGTGACTCAAATAAGTAAAAACATGTTTAGTCATGCTCAAATAATATTCACATAAACTTTCATATCGGAAATCTATTTTTGGAAAGTATGATATCGTTACACATGTGCAATCTTTAAAAATTATGAACCATATCATAACAACTATATCAATTATACACGATTGAACTTTTTCTACACTGAAACCAAAAAATGCTCACATAATATCAAAATAAATATTAATAACATAAAATAATATTTATTTTTCTAGTTCAAATTCATTTTAATAATTTTTAGGCTTTAAAAGCCGAAAAAGCGTAAATGCCATAAAATTCATAAATTTCGCAACAAAGCTAAACATTTAATCACATAAACACATAACACATAATTTCATACCAATGATGATTGTTTGAAAACTATTTTGACAAATCACCAACGTTCGGGGACAGACGCGTGTGTGATTCGGCAATTCTCCGAATTATCGTTACATGAAGGTTCGTGAATGTTTGTGCAATAAATGACACATTTAAGTAAACAAAAATAAATACATTAATGTATGATCAGAAAACCATGTTCTTGTTTATCGAAAAGTGACCTGAAAATGCCGGTGTCACAATAACCCATCGCCAAATACTATAGGTGCTATTGTATGTGCAGTGGCGTTACATTTGAGGATTATGATGTTATTGTCTGCAGTAAGGACAATGCTCCACATAGGGTTAGCAAGCCCCATCCCTCTTATATGCCACTGCAATACCATTATTATTCCCCCTGCAGAACAAGGTTGGCTCCCAGCTTTTCTGTACTATGAAACCTGCTATGTGTTAGTAGACAAACAAGCATACATTCAAATGAATATAAATGTTATGCATTTAACTAAAGCTTTAGAATTTCATGCGATGTTCCCGGCGACATAAATGACATAAAACTACTATGCGGCGACATGGAATGGGGATACGTGTTGTAGTTAAAGGAAGGGACCAAAGATCAAACGCCTCAAAACTTAATCTACAATGTTGTTATAAAATTAAGGAGTATGCATGCATAGACCCAAAAAAATACACATTAACCCTCTCTCATCCAGCTTACATGTGAATCGAAGCAGCTTCTGTCATCACGCCGATCCGTAACACACCCGAGTTTCCACATGAGTACTTTAAGTTCATTACTAGTGAAAGGCTCGAGTACCTCCACGAAGAAAGCAAAAAAGATGTAAAAAAAGAACAGATAGGGGTTTTAGGTAAGAACAACTATAACCAACCCTATCAACATAAATAGTAACAACATGTCATCCGTTCCTAAACGATGATTACCGTCATTACAGACTACATAGGCATGTTACAGAAGATGAATGATAATAACATGAGGCCGGAAAACTATTCGTGACAATGACATTGAAGGACTGCAGGTAATACATACTTGTCTACCCATCTACAAGACCTTATATTCACACGGAATACACTCATACCAATCAGGAGCATCTATGTGCTGCTAATGCTTTTGTACCAACAGATTTCTAGGTCAAGCTAGACTACAACCACATAAAGACTAGCTTATTGGTTTGAAATATAAATATACACAGTTCATAGTTTTGATATGACAATTACTATTTTCGCCCAACCCAAGATAAGAACATAGCACTTATGATTTTGTACAGTTCTGATAGTTAGCATTATATGATAAGTGCAGATGACGTTACACTTACCTAACAATCACAGTCTATAACATGGTAACAAATCCCACTACATATATATGTATTGTGTTTATATAGGTTATAAATATCCCTGCGTATGCACCTCCTTGAATATCATAAGTGCATCTAAGTTTTTGCAAATGCCAGTTAAGGAACTCCCTAACGTCATTTATGATTTTGGCATGTTTGTACTTATCCTGGTAGCTACACGGACATAATGCATATTCCTAGTAGCACCATTTTTTTTTATCTTTAGCATGTTTCTAGTTATCTGTTAAAATGCGAATAATCTCAAGCCCGACTACAACATCTTAGATTAAAATATTGCCATTAATTTGTAGGAAAAACATAGTTACGGTCTTATAATAATGTTGCTAGAACCAATACTATCAAGAAACTGATGTTGGACTAGTTTATTGTACTAAATGTCATGACCGCAATGAATCTATGTATGAAAATGACTTTGACAACAATACTAACATGCTATCATAAAACACTACAGTAACAAGGATATGGACGTTGCACTATGGGAGGAAATAACATCTTCATCAAGGTTTGCAAGAGTTGTGATTGAAACATCTACAACACCTGTAATACTCGCCCTCATGGAAATGAGTTTCACTGATTTCATGGGTATAACAAATTTATACAACACTACAACCTTAAAAGCCACACGTTAATTGTTCTAGAACAAACATATGCAACAAAGCAACATGGTGACTTATGTTTTTGTATGTAAATAGTAAACGTATACAATGTAGCACCTAGCAAGTGGTAGGCCTTTGACCAAATTCGTGTTCAACACTACCTTTCGTAAAGAAACAATGCAAGCAAGCATGAACACTCAACCAAAAGTACCTGAATACATTACGCCCCTTTTGCGCAATGCGCAAACTGGTATCCAGCTAGTTTCTATAATTGACCATAATTTTTTAGGTAGGGTTATAGTAAAAATGGTATTTAATCTAAAAGGCCTAAGAAGGATTATGGGCTTGTCATATATTTTACATCATTTGTTATATGTATTTATCATTGTGTTTTACATTTTAGATTATTTTATGTTATTTTTGTCATTGATTCTATAGATTATATTAACTTGTTATTTATCATTGTGTCTTACAATTAAAGATGCACGGTTATATACTTTCATCAATGTATTTATCAAACTCATAACATTGAAAATAAGACAATGTATTACTTTTGTCATTGTTTTTAACATTATATAAATTTTCCTGTTATCTATCATTGTGTTTATAATTAGAAGTACACAATGATTTTATTTCACCAATATATTTTTCAAAACACATAGAGATAACATAATGACAATCAAAAAACACAATGAGACATTGTGTTATTTTGTCATTATTTTTAATATATTAGATTATTTAGTTGTTAATTAATTATTGTGTTTTACATATTAGAGATACATAATAATTTTATTCCACCATTATATATATATTTTTAAAATTCATCAGTTAAAAAAAACATAATAACTAACAAAAATACACAATGAATTGACTAAAAGACACAATTATATGATATGAGCTTAAAAATATAAATAAATTTATTATCTTTTTATATAATATTATTGTAGTCATTTTAAAGATAAAAAACGCTCGTTTTTATGATGTAATTTTTATGAAAAAATAATATCGTACATAAAAGTTATGAACGTTTATAAAAATTGGTAACTTGTAAAAAGTAAACAAAAGTGACTATTCCTAACATATCACTCTAACAAATTGATTTCAACCATTGATTAAATAGATTAATGGTTGGGATTACTTGTTACGTGTTTTATTTTTATAACCCTTTTTATTTAAACGTTTCTCCAATTTTTTAACATTGTTTATAATCATTTTGGGACAAACATTTCTATTTTAATTTTAAAGTATTTTATTTTTTTATCGATTTTCGATGAAATTATTTATTTTATATTATTTATATACCTGGTTAGTATCCCGTATATTACACGAATTGAATAAATAAAATATTAAATAATTAGTAATAAAAATTTATAAATTATTCAATAATAATTTCAGATAATATATTATTACAATTTCTTATGATTAAGAAATTTAAGTAATAAAATAATGATATCATTTTTAAAACTTTTGTTTTTACGTTGTTGATGCTTTTTGTTAAAGTTGTTTTTATAACATTTTGTGTTAAAACAAACCATTTTAAAAAATGTTATCTTTAAAAATTTCTTTATTATAACTTTAAATTTTAATTATTTTTGTTTTATGAACATTTATTTTTTTTAGAAACACAGGTTTTAAAATATTTCATATTTAAAAAAGTTTAATGTATTAGAAAAATTATTATTCTAAGCTAGGCCTCTGAGAGACAGAGGGGAGATTTTGGAGCACAAAAAGATCTATTTTTAATTTTTTTAAAATATATTTTTAATCTAAAAAAAATAAATGATATAATTATTAATTAAGGTAATTATTTAGTAAGAAAAAAACGAGAAATAAAATTTAGAATGTTTTAAATTATGACATGTGTCCTCTAAAATTATTATTTTATTAGCATGTATGGATTTCACAAATGTACGTTTAAATTGTTTATTGTATTTTTTATTTTCAGTTACCTTTCTTATTTTTTTCACCCATTTTCAAGCAAATCGTTTTTTAATTTAATTTAACTTGTTTTACGAATTTGTGTAGTTTGCACGTGGTCTTGATTATTAATATAATTAATCTTTTTATTTTACAAATGATTTGCGCCAAAATTAGTTTTTATTATTAATTTTATTTTTTCTTACATTTGCGATCTTGTTATGAATGGTCCTTATAATTTAATTTACATTTTGCAACCGCTTTACGCGTGGTCCTTATAATTTAAGCTGTGACACATATATTAGAAGTTGTAGTACAAATATATTAAAACGTGATAAATAACTTAAATGGCGGTTCTATGATCGAGTGAAGTACGCATAGCAGTATTCATTTTTGGTGTCGTTGTATGAGACAAAAAGTAAGATGCAATATTGTCTTGACGGAGGAATAAATCATTTTTTTGGGATACCTTTTAACAAAAAGTTATTATAATTTACTATTATGTATAATAGTAGTTATGGATTAGGTTATTTACTATTATTAATTACAGAAAATATTTTTTGGTTTAACGATTTGTAACGATCTCATCCTTTTAGTTAACAATTGTTAATTAAACGAGTTAAATCAAACCTACGTGGAGTTATTGTAAAAATGAATGAAAAACTAAAAAGAGTGAGAAGAATTATTATGCATTAGATCTTAAATTTAAGGGCTAACAAAATTCAATGACATAATGATAAATAATTGAAACTTTAGATCCGAGGGTCAAGGGTATTTTAGTCTTAACCACAATTTCAAGCTCCCCCTTTATTTTTAAACGATCGTAACTTTTATATACAACATTATTTTTTTAAAAAATTACACCATTAAAATAAGCGTTTTTTAATCTTTAAAACGCTTATAATTTTAATACATAAAAAATGAAGGTTTTTTTTTGTTTTTTTACCTTATTTCAGCTCATTGTGTAATATCAGTTCATTGTGTAATATTTATCAGTTCATTGTGTAATATTTATCAGATCATTGTGGCTAATGTTAACCATTTTGTTATTGCAGGACTGGGTAAGGGTACTTAACACTTAGTTTCACACTGAGGAGAGATCTTAGATCACTTAACAATTAAAATAGAGAACTCGTAACTTAAAACAGATGATACTAAGAACACAAGTAAATTAAAGAGACAGAACTAAGAACAACACAAGAACACAAGATTGGTTTTCAAGGATGTTGTATATTGATCTCAAGTTCTTTTATAAGTGTTACAAAGCATAAAGAAATTACAAGGACATGAGACACTTTTATACTACAACCTAAAACCGTCACTTACATGTAAAGACAGTTGGGATTTGACTAATCTAGACAACAAGATCAATCTAAAGTCAAAAGGCAGATTGCCTTTTGACTAGTGACTATGACATGCCATAGCTCACTGACTTTTCCTAATACAAAAAGTCTACAGAAACAAGTAAGGTAAGTTACAGACAAAGACCATTCCTACTTTTTGATAAAGCATGGAAGTTTCACCAACTTGTGTAAAGTAGGTGAACCACCAGAGCAGACAGTGGAAAGTGTGTCAGCTTTATCAAAAGTTGATTCAGAGAAAGCATATTTTCTCTGTCCTCTGAAGAAATCAGTCTTCACAGCTTCAGAAGACTTTGTCTATGAAGCTTCGGAAGATTTCATCTTTTGCTTCGGAAGATGCTGGTCTTTGGCTTCGGAAGATTTCACACTTAGAATATTTTTTCTGTTTGAGTGTGAAACTTCCGAAGTAACTCCTTCTGAACTGTTAGCTTTGGAAGATCTTACACTTAGACACATTTGAGAGTGTAAGACTTCCAAAGCTAGTTCATCTTTGTTCCTTAGTGCATGCATGGAAGACTTGGTTGTTCTGGCTTGTTGGTTGCATCAGCCTCATAATCTTCAGATGATCTTACAAACTCCCCCTAGGCTGATGCTACCAAAACAGAGAAGTTCTTCAGATTTTGATAGTCCACATTAGGATCTTCAGCATACCTTTCTTCATCATTAGGTCTGGATCCTTCAGACTAACATAGAACCTTCTCATGTCAAAGAGATCATGCAGAGGAAGATTGAGCATGTCTTCTGTGGAATAGACATGCATGCCTTCCTGATCTCTTATGACATACCATCTGTCTTGATCTTCATCATAAGACCATGACATAATTTGTCTTCCAACAGCAAGAGGCTCTACTATGATTGGAGTTTGGTGAGTAGCCTCTTCATGCACTTCCTCAGGATGCTCTGACTCATCCTGAGGTTGGGAGGTGGATGCCTTTCTTCTCTTTTTCTTTGAGGATAATCTTCTGGCCATCCTTTTTCTTCTCCCTGATGATTTTAACTGAGGGGACTGGTCTTGAGTACCAGGTTGTTTAGTTGAGTCCCCCTCAGTTGGGATCTCCTCTCTCACAGGTTCAAAAGGAGAGAGAGGAGGACCCTGCTGTGGATCAGAAGATGAAGTTGGCTGAGATGCAGCTCCAGGTTCAGGTTGTGTTGTCTCAGTGGGTTCAACTTTCACCTCAACTTCAGGTTGAGCTGGACTTGGTGGAGAATGCAAGTCCACCAGCTCTCCCTTCTTTATCTTATGCTTGATCACTCTAATATGCTCATCCATTATGGATAGAGACATAGGACCAAGCCTCCTTCCGGAGAATCCATATAGCTTCAAGAAGCTCATCATCCTTTGTCTGTTAGCAGACTTCTTTTGGCTTTTGTGGATGATGGCCCTTGACTTTACAGCTTCTTCCCTTAATCTTTTTTTAGCTTGTTTTTCTCTTTTAGTTTTTTCTTCCATCTGCTTATTGTATTCAAACAATATGTACTCAGATGGTAAGGGAAGAAGTGCATCTACCTGATAGAGACCTGTGGCACTCAGGTAGCTGATCATCTTTAGTCTTTCTTCTTCAGTTGCTACCTGAGGTTGTTTAGTGGCCACAGTCTCTTGCTCAGGACTTTCTTGAACTGGGGAGAGGACAAGAATGTTCTTGTAGAGTCTTTTCAGCCTCATTTCTTCCTTGTGCTTGAGGAGCAATGCTGCATCCTCAGCTTCCTTCCTCTCCTTTAACAACTCTGTGTCAGCCAGTTCATTCAACTCATCTAAGGGGAGAGAGATGAGATCATTAACATTGTAGTTTCTGGTTCCCAGGTAGTTTAGCCTGACTGCCTTTAACTCATCTTCCTGAGTGTTTAGCCTGGGGGCAGCCCTGATTGCAGCTTCCATAAACCCTGGGGAACCACTTGAACTCTCTCCCCTCAGCTTCCTCTTCCTCTTCTCTTCTCCTCCTCAATCTCCTCAGGAGTCATTTTCCTTTTGCCTTTGTTAACCACAGGCTTTGGTGACTTAGGCTGGAGAGAGCTTTGGCCTTCATTGCTTGGTTCAGCTGTCAAGATTTGGCCAGAGAGAGGTTGTGAAATACCATCACCAGCTGGTGTTTCACTGAGGGTAATGGGTGCAGAGGGAGATCCTGTCTTAAGGTTCACAGGTTTAACCTCTGGGCCTTCAGTCAAGGTTTTCCCTTCGAAGCTAATCTCCGGGTCTACCTCAACATCCAGTTGACCAAAGATCTCACCTGCTAGCCTCTGTCTATATAATTTTGATCTCAATTTAAACTCCTCTAGCACCCTGTCTTGGATTCTTTCTGCCAATCTTGCTGCTTGTCTGTTATTGCTTGGGTTGACAAGTGGCAGATCTACCAAGTTGATGCTCTCATAGAAACTCAGGTGTGAAATGTTGAGAACTTCTAGTTGACCCTGAGCTCTAGAGATCACAAGAGCTCTCCTATTACTGTCATACCCCCAACCCCAGATTGGGTTCTCAGAAGGGGCAGACATTGCTCTTGGTATTCCCTCCTCAAACAGTTGTTGAATGAGCAAATGTAGATCACTGTCTAGAGGAGGTTGCTGAGTATGAACATCTGCAAGAGAGGATGGTGATTCCTCTATGTCCATACTCTGGGAAGAACTCTCAGGTTCTGTGATTGTCAGAATTTTCTCCCCTTTTTGGTAGCATCACCCTCTTGCATAGGTGAGCTGGGAGATTGATCCATGACATCCACAGGTTCTTGTGGACCTGGATGAGTTGTCCTCATGGGTCTCTCAGCTAACTTGCCCTTGAGATCGGTGATCTCAAGTTGCTGGTCATTGACCCTCTTTTGTAAGATAGTCACCTGAGATTCCAGGTGAGCTATCTTTGAAACAAAATAGGTGCAAAGATGTGACAGTTTGTGCACCTTTTGTTGCAGACTCCCCTCATCTTCAGATGAAGAATCATTGGGGGATGAGAGAATTGGACCTAAGTCTTCTTCCTCACCACCAGCATGGGTTTCTTGGCTGCTGGATTTCCCCTGCCCAATGACAACTTCCAGAGAAGTGTCAAGAGGCTGGGTTGCCATGGTAGAGGTCCTAGTGATGTTATCACTTGCAAAAGTGATAGCCTCTGCCATATGGATTTCCTGAATAAGTTCAGGATGATCCACCTCAGTAGGGGTTGCTGATGTGGGCTAGAGATGGGGAAGCAGGAGTACTCATCTCTCCTTGAGTGTGGGAAGAGAGGAGAGACTCATGGTACTCACTGAAGCCCAAATCTTCATCAGAATAGAAGTCAAGGCTGGGAATGGGGCGGTTTAGATCAAGAGGTTAGGGATGGTACTCACTAGAGTATTGAGACTCAGAGTGATGGCTTAAGGCTGTTTGTGGGGTTGTGAGCTCAACAGGCTGAGCATGAGGAACCTTAGCACTGAGTGGTGGAAAGATGGGTGTGGTTTGCTCCTCAGGGGAAGTGGGAGCTCGAGATTCCACTTCATCATGAATGGGTTCTGATATGGGGGCTTGCACATGCTCAGTAGCAAGTGCAGGGGTTTGTTGGGATTTTCTTTTGTAGGTGATGGTGATGGTAGGCTATGTTTGAGGTGGTTAAGAGGTGGAGGGTGTTGGTTGAACACTAGCTGGTGCTGCTAGGTTTTCACCCTGAGCAATGAGCCAAACATTTTTGGGACAAGGGCTGTTTCTACCCAGAGAAGCCAACAATTGGCTTCTTCAAGATTTTGAAGATGCCGGGCCTCATTTGTCCTATTTTAAGAATATTACCTGTTCCCCTCAACTGTGGTCCCAACTCACAGGTGAGAATGTGTTGAACATACCTAGGGAACATGTAATACTCTATGGAGTCCAAGTTTGTAAGTAAATTAGTATATACAAACTGAGAGTACCTGAACTTGACCCCTTGTACCATCCCATGGACTATAAAGGAGAGGTCTTCTGGAACTTGATCTCATCCTCCATGCTTGTTAGAAAGGCTGTGAATGACGACATGGAGAAGCTATTTCCATTAAGATGAGACCTTCCCCTTTCTGAAGGTTTTGACTGAGAAGTCACCTTCATAGCCCATCTGCTGAAAAGAGTGGTTGACAGCAGATATGGGAAAGGACAGCTCACCTGCTTCATCATCCAGCTGCAAACGGGTGTTTATGATGGCCGGAGTGATGAAAACTATCCTCCCCTGCACTGTAGCAGACAGTGCCTTCTCCCCGTCCATGGTGACCTCTTGACAGGTCCTCCAGAACTCAAGCAACTGATCCTCATAGAGAGGAGGATCAATTGTAAGGGAGGTGAAGTAGTGAGACGAAGAAAGGTACCTACACACATCTGAGAAGCTTGGATCCTTCTCAGAGTGTAACAGGGCAACCTGATTGTGTTGCCTGTGTAGGTGCATGGAAAAATCAGGGTCGTTGCGATGATCAATGTTGGCCATTTGAGGAAGCTTTTCAGTGAAGAAAGGAAGAAGAAGATGAAATTTGGGGTAAATTTAGGGTAAGGATCAGTGAGAGTAGAGAGACGAAATAGAACCATTTGGAAGATATATGTTGTGGATTTGAGACAAAGTTATGACAAAAAGATAAACTTTGAAATCCGCAAGTGGGTCCTACTTCTGAAAAAGGCGCCAAAAAGTTAGTTTTCTTGGAAGTTGTAAAACTTCCGAAGATAATTTTGGCTTTGGAAGCTTTGTAGCAAAGCTTCAGAAGGCAATTTTTACTTCGGAAGATATTTCAAAGAATTTTGAAAATTTGGCTTCGGAAGAAGTGAATAAGTCTTCTGAGACTTAGTTGCTTTCGGAAGATATTTGTTCTTTGAATGCATTTAAGTGCTTATATACAAATTTAAGCTTCGAAAGATACTCCAAGAATTTCTTCCGAAGGTAAATCTTAGATAAGCTGTTAAATGATTTAATGACATAAATTTCTTCCGAAGGCAATTTGAGTTCTTTCGAAGGTAAATTTTCATAAATCTAAGGAATATCAGTTAAAAGTTAGTTTTCTTCCAAAGAGAACTGGGCTTATGAGGTGATCTGATAGACAACTTAGGACACACAATTTTTAGAAATAAAGTTGATTAAGTTATTAAAGAAAATCTATTCAAAGTTAATCATCCCAATAGCTGATACAAGATATTTAAATCTCTGTTCATCAAATGCCTTTGTGAACAGATCAGCATATTGTTCATTTGTGTTAACTTTGATTAGTTTGATCAATCCCTTTTCAAAATTATCCCTAATCAGATGATACCTGATGTTGATGTGTTTGGTCCTTGAGTGCTGCATAGGATTCTCTGTAATAGAGATGGCACTGTTGTTGTCTATATGGATGGGAGTCTCCTTGAAGTTGAACCCATAGTCTAGCATCTGATTCTGAATCCAAAGCACTTGAGCACAGCAGCTTGCAGCAGTAATGTATTCAGCTTCAGCAGTTGATGCAGACACACAGGATTGCTTCTTGCATTGCCAAGAGACTATCCTTCCACCAAGGAATTGACATCCCCCAGATGTGGACTTTGCAGTCATGTTGCAGCCACCATAATCACTATCTGTATAAGCATACAGATTAAAGTCTGAATTCTTTGGATACCAAAGGCCTAGATTTGGAGCACCTTTGAGGTATCTGAGAATCCTTTTGACAGTGATTAGGTGTGACATCTTGGGGTTGGCTTGATATCTTGCACATATACATGTGGCAAACATAATATCAGGCCTGCTAGCAGTAAGGTACATAAGTGACCCAATCATAGCCCTGTAGAGATGTTCATCAACACACTCCCCCTCAAGATCAGGACCAAGGGAGTGGTTTCTGGCTATGGGTGTCTTTGCAACCTTACAGTCAGTCATCTTGAATCTTGTAAGTATGTCCTGTACATACTTTGACTGACTAATGAAGATGCCATCTTCAACCTGCTTCACTTGAATTCCTAGAAAGAAACTGAGTTCCCCCATGGCACTCATTTCAAATCTATTCTTCATCAGCATCTCAAAGTCTTTGCAGAGCTTTGGATTAGTTGAACCAAAGATGATGTCATCTACATATATTTGAACTAGCAGTGTGTCATTCCCTGTTTCTTTGATGAAGAGAGTCCCATCAATAGTACCTCTTTTGTATCCATGTTGACAGAGGTATGTTGATAGTGTCTCATACCACTTTCTTGGAGCTTGATGCAGTCCATATAGAGCTTTATCAAGCTTGCAGACATAATCAGGATGATCTGGGTCTGCAAAGCCAGGTGGTTGTTTGATATAAACTTCTTCATCAATCACCCCATAGAGAAAAGCACATTTCACATCAAGCTGGTAGACCTTGAAATCCTTGGATGCAGCATAAGCCAGGAATATTCTTACAGCTTCAAGTCTTGCAACTGGAGCAAAGACATCAGTGTAATCAATCCCTTCTTCTTGAGTGTATCCTTGGACAACCAGTCTAGCCTTGTTCTTGATGATAATCCCTCTATCATCCTTCTTGTTCCTGAATACCCATTTGGTACCTATGACAGTCTTCCCTTGAGGAAGAGGGCATAAGTTCCACACCTTCTGTCTTCTGATTTGAAGCAGCTCATCTTGCATAGCTTCAATCCAGCTTCCATCCTTCAAAGCCTCATCAACTTTTTCGGCTCTATCTGGGATAAGAAACAAGAATGTAGACAAACATGGCTGTCATGAGTTTGTCCTCTTGTTCTTACCCCTGAGTCAACATTTCCAATGATGTTTGTGGTGGGATGTGACTTGTGGATCCGAAGTTGAGGGATCACAGCAAGTTGGTTGGACAGATCTAAATTAGAGAAATTCTGATCTGGCAATGAGGTGTCTCCCACCACATCAGCACACTTATCAAGAGAAACTTGATCCAATGAGTGTGTGACATCATTCATGTTGTCTTCAATGGAGTGGTTATCAGCATCAAGAAATTCTTGATCACTGTCACCACCTCCAGTTCCTCCTGCATTAGAAGTTCCTTCTCCTGAATTCTGAGCCTCTGAGCTGGAATTTGAAGGCAATTCAGTTGAATCAGCAGTATTTGTCATGCTTGTGCTGATAGGAGCCTCAATTACAGGGTTAGTCACCACTGGAGCTGAAGTAGTCTTCTTGGTTGGTCTTCTCAGCTCAAATCTTGGATCAGGATCTTCTGTTGATCTGTTATCTGTAGATCCTGAAACATTCTCACAAGACTTGTTAAAACAGTTGGTAACTAAATCAAGATCAAACAGCCAATCCGGACCAGAACCTTTCACACAGGGTGTGTGTTCATTGAAAGTCACATTGGCTGACTCCTCAATGATTCTAGTTCTGAGATTGTATACTCTATAAGCCTTAGCTTGAGAAGAGTATCCAACAAAGTGTCCATCATCTGATTTCTCAGCAAACTTGGCTATTTGATCTTTGGTATTCAAGATGGTGCAAGGACATCCAAATGTTCTGAGAAAACCAATGAATGGTCTCCTTTTGTGCCACAGTTCATAAGGAGTCTTACCATGTGTCTTAACCACTAAAACTCTGTTTGCACATAGCAGGCTGTGTTGACAGCCTCTGCCCAGAAGGTGATAGGCAGTTTAGAGTCAGACAACATGGTTCTAGCAGCTTCAATAAGTGTCCTGTTTCTCCTCTCAGCAACACCATTTTGCTGAGGAGTCCTGGGAGCACTATATTGTCTTGAAATACCTTTTCATCACAAAATGTATCAAGGATTTGGTTTTTAAATTCAGTTCCTTGATCACATCTTATGGTCTTGACCTTGTGATCAGATTGATTCTCAATTTTCAGAATGAAGTTCTTTAAGATTTCAGGGGTTTCATCCTTAGTTCTAAGGAAAAACACCCAAGTGAATCTTGTGAAATCATCTGTGATCACTAAACAGTAAGAGGTCCTTCCTAGACTCATTACACTGGTGGGGCCAAACAGATCCATATGTAACAAGTGTAGGGGAGTAGTGATAGAGTTCATTTCCTTTGGCTTGTGAGACACTTTGTGTTGCTTCCCTTTCAGGCATGCAACACAGTGGTCATCACTTGTAAACTCTTTCTTTGGCATTCCAGTTACCAAATCATTCTTAATCAATTTATTCATGTTTTTAAAGTTTACATGGCACATTCTTTTATGCCAAAGGAAAGACTCATCACTATTTGCTTTAGACAGAAAGCAAGAAACTTCTCCAGAGGGAGATGTTTCCTGCAGATCCATCTTGTACATGTTCCCTCTCCTGGGGGCTCTGAGCAGAATATGCTCTTGAGGAATGTCAACCCCGGGCTTGAGAACAATGCACTCATGCTCAGTAAAGAGCATGTGATGTTTTTGGTCACAAAATTGGGACACACTCAAAAGATTGTATCCAAGCTCCTTGACAAAGTTTACCTTCTCAATGCTGAGCTTACCATTTGTAACCTTGCCCCTGCCAGTAATGTAACCTCCTGCATCTCCTCCAAAAGCAACTGGTCCTCCATCAAATCTTTCAAAGTTTTGAAGTAAGGACTCATTGCCTGTCATGTGCCTGGAGCAGCCACTATCAATGATCCACACATTTCTGTTTGCCTTTGGCTGTCCCTGCACAAAAAGAGATGATTTAGTTACATTTGGAAACCCAAGCCTCATTAGTCTTGGGCTTGTTAAAATGAGTTGAAGGCAATGAAACAGTAAGTGATCCTATGTTCAGGCTCTGAGGATCATTTACTGTTGCTGATGAAGAATCTTCAGTCACACGGTTTTCCTTCATCTTCCACACCACCTTTGGAAAATTTGGCTTGACCTTCAAAGCTTCAGAAGCTTTTCCAGCTTTGGAAGATTTGGAGACTGAACCTTCGAAAGATCTTGCTTTCACTACAGCAAGCTTTAGTACTTCGGAAGCATTCCTTTCTTCCGAGACCAAATTTTCTTCCAAAGGCAATTTTTCACTTGCCTTCTTCTTCATTTTGGAGCTTTCGAAGGAAACAGATTTTCCTTCCGAAGCTTTCTTTTCCTTCTTCTTCCTAGAAGCCATTTCTTTGACCATATGGATAGTACTTTTAGGATTGTAGATACAATCCTTAGCCAGATGAGAAGTACTACCACACATGATGCAGTCCATTTGCTTCCTTCTGGGAATCTTCTTTTCTTGAGAAGACTGAGTTTGAACACTTCCCTTCTCCTTCTTCACCTTTTCAGATGATGCAGCAGGCTTTCTAGGGAGAGTCTTGCTTTTGAAGATGGGTGGTTCAGGCTAAGTAGCAGTGACACACAACTTATCAGTCTTCTGTTTGGGGCTGGAGTGAGTTGAAGCTGAAGTAGAACTCTTGGTACTAGAGTTCTTGGTAGAATCTTCAGCTTTCACCACCTCAAACCCTGTAGAGATGAATACTTGTTTCTGCTTGGGGTCAAAGGTGGTCTTGATGTCTTGAGCCTTTCTTGGTCTTCTTTTTGCTCTTCTGATCAAGTTCCTTCTCTTTGACTTACTCAAACCAGATCTTTTTTCCTCCTCAGAAGCATGGTGACCCTTTTTGGATTGACTCTCTTCACTCACTTTAGAGTCATTCCTCACCACCTCCTCTTCATCCTCTTAATCACTAGGGTCTATAGATGGCAGCTCATCTAGACCAGTTCCACACCTTGGAGATCTTACAGATAGTAGGGTGTGTGGAGGAGCTATCTCACAAGATCCCAGTCCCTGCTTATTCTGATAACAAACTTTTGCATGCAGAGATGAGGATATTATGTTCTTGAAGGTCTCTTCTTCAAGAACACATTTTTCTGCCCTGGCTTTGCTGATCACAAGCTCAGCCTGGCATTCTGTCAACTTAGTAACAAGATCTTTTATTTGAGTCTTGTAGTTTGTTTGCTCATGTTTAAGAGTTGAAATTGTTTTCTCTAGATCTTCTATTTTAAGCTTATAATCATTTTCAGCTCTCTTAAAATCAGCTTTTAAAATGTTTAAAGACTCAATATCAGATCTTATTTCTAAGTTGTTGGACCTGTATCTGTTTACTTTAGCAATACATTCAGAGAGCAAAGATGTTCTAATACCTTGGCTTCATCATGGTCAGCCATGAGTGCTTGATTTGGAGAAGCATCTTCAGCTTGAAAGCTCCAGTCAAAGCCTCCTTCTTCAATAGCAACTGCAGCTTGCTGTCTTGGCTTCTCATTCTGGTGCCCTCCTTTAGTGTAGTTGGCCTGGATGATGCTTGGCAACCATTTGACTTAGGTGCCTTGCATTCTCTGGCAAAGTGTCCCATTGGTTACAGTTGTAACACTTTACTTTGCTTTGTCCAGTCCAAACTTGCCACTGGCTGCATTGCTAGAAACCTTCTCCCTGTCCTCTTATAGAACTTCTGGGCTCTGTGAGTGAGAAGAGCCATCTGCTGGACTATCTCCATATATTCCAGATCATCTGGATGGATACAGTCCAGGTCTTCAAGAGTGAAGAGAAAGTTGCCTGAACTTTCATCAGTAGAGACAAAATCTTGAGAGGAACTTGTCTCTTGGAAGGGACTTCCTTGGATGTAGCTCTCTTGGGTGTCTCTGGGAAGGTGATGAAAGGACCCTTTTATGAAGTTTTAGGGTAGCAGATAAGATGATGATGTGGTTCTCTGCTATCCCTTTCACCCACATGAAGGGCTAACTCTGGTGAGTATTGGAGTTACCAGATGAATTTTGCATGTTCATCTCCATCTGGTATCCACTGAGTATCCCATACAACTCAGTGAGAGTAAGGGTCTTGAGGTTTTCAGTCCTCTTAATGACCACACAGTAATGTGTCCATTGTCTGGAAAGAGAGGACATGAACTTCCTAATAATATATCTGTTCTTAATTGTTACTCCAACATCTGCCAGAGTATCCACAATCTCAACATACCTGAAGTATTGTTGAGTCGTGGTTTCACCTGTCTTGAAGGTGAAGTTTTCAAACTACTACTTCAGGAGGTCCTTCTTATTCTCCTTGGCTTCATTGGACCCCTCATACATCAGTTTCAGTGCATCCCATAGCTGTTTAGCGGTCTTGCACTTCTTGAAACCTCTGTAGATGGAGTTTGGAAGAGCAGTTTGGAGGGCTGTCATGGCTTTCTGATCAATATCAATCCTTTTCCAGTCTTCATCAGAAAAGTCAGCCCTCTCCTTTGGTATCATGCCACCACCAATAGCAGCTGAAGAGGTGCATGGTACATGAGGTCCATTGACAACAGACTCCCACATCCTGGAATCTTGAGACTTGATGAAGCCTTCCATTCTTTGGCACCAAGTGTCAAAATCCTCAGGAGTGATCAGTGGGGACTTTGTCATAGTTCCAGTTTCCATATCAGCCTTAGAGATAGCTGCCATTTGAAGAGTTAAGTGATGTGTGAAGCTAAGAGATTAAAGATGGTGAGATCTTACAATCAAGAGCCTGGAATGCTCTGATACCAAATGCAGGACCGGGTAAGGGTACTTAACACTTAGTTTCACACTAAGGAGAGATCTTAGATCACTTAACAATTCAAATAGGGAACTGGTAACTTAAAACAGATGATACTAAGAACATAAGTAAATTAAAGAGACAGAACTAAGAACAACATAAAAACACAAGATTGGTTTTCAAGGATGTTGTATATTGATCTCAAGTTCATTTACAAGGGTTACAAAGCATAAAGAAATTACAAGGACCTGAGACACTTTTATACTACAACCTACAACCGTCACTTACATGTAAAGACAATTGGGATTTGACTAATCTAGACAACAAGATCAATCTAAAGTTGCCTTTTGACTAGTGACTATGACATGCCATAGCTTACTGACTTTTCCTAATACAAAAAGTCTACAGGAACAAGTAAGGTAAGTTACAGACAAAGACCATTCCTACTTTTTGATAAAGCATAGAAGTTTCACCAACTTGTGTAAAGTAGGTGAACCACCAGAGCAGGCAGCGGAAAGTGTGTCAGCTTTATCAAAAGTTGATTCAGAGAAAGCATATTTTCTCTGTCCTCTGAAGAAATCAGTCTTCACAGCTTTGAAAGACTTTGTATCTGAAGCTTCGGAAGATTTCATCTTTGGCTTCGGAAGATGCTGGTCTTTGGCTTCGGAAGATTTCACACTTAGAATATTTTTTCTGTTTGAGTGTGAAACTTCCGAAGTAACTCCTTTTGAACTGTTAGCTTCGGAAGATCTTACACATAGACACGTTTAAGAGTGTAAGACTTCCAAAGCTAGTTCATCTTTGTACCTTAGTGCATGCATGGAAGACTTGGTTGTTCTGGCTTGTTGGTTGCATCAGCCTCATAATCCTCAGATGGTTCTTACAGTTATGCATTGTGTTTTTTAAAAATGATGATTTTCAAATATTACAATGCTAAAAATATAATTTGTTTATGTTTTTCCAGTTCATTGTGTAATTTTAATCGGGTAAATGTGTAATCCGCATCAAACAACTCATTGTGTCTATTGCTAATTATCGAGTCTAGTGCTGGTCATTATATTACCTATTGTGTCTAATGTTAACCATTGTGTTTTATAAAATGGTGATTTTCAAATAACACAATCCTGAAAATGTAATTTTTTTTATGTTTTTTCTACTGCATTGTGTAATCTTGATCAGATCATTATGTAATACTCGTCAAGCAGCTCATTATGTCTACTGCTATTTATTGAGTATACTGTTGGTTATTATGTTACCCATTATGTCTAGTGTTAACTATTGTGTTATGCATTGTGCTTTTTAAAATGTTGATTTTCAAGCAACACGATGTTGAAAATGTAAATTTTTTTACATTTTTCAGTTCATTATGTAATCATGATCATGTCATTATGTAATCCTCGTCAAGCAGTTCATTGTGTTTATTGCTAATCATCGAGTCTAGTGCTGGTCATTATGTTACCCATTGTGTCTAATGTTAACCATTGTGTTATTTAAAATGGTGATTTTCAAATAACACAATCCTGAAAATGTATTTTTTTATGTTTTTTCTAGTGCATTGTGTAATCTTGATTAGATCATTGTGTAATACTCGTCAAGCAACTCATTATGTCTACTGCTAATTATTGAGTATAGTGTTGGTCATTGTGTTACCCATTATGTCTAGTGTTAACTATTGTGTTATGCATTGTGCTTTCTAAAATGATGATTTTCAAATAACAAAATGCTGAAAATATAGTTTTTTACGTTTTTCAGTTCATTATGTAATCATGATCATGTCATTGCAATCCTCATCAAGCAGCTCATTATGTTTATTGCTAATCACCGAGTCTAGTGCTGGTCATTGTGTTACCCATTGTGTTTAATGTTGACAATTGTGTTGTGCATTGTGTTTTTTAAAATGATAATTTTTGAATAACACGATAATAAGAAATGTAAACTTTTTATGTTTCAAGTTCATTGTGTATTACTAATCAGATGATTGTGTAATCATCATCAATTCAGAAGATTACACAATGATCTGACAAAATTACACAATGAGTTAAAAAACTTTGTTTTTTTATATCAACACTATATACGTTTTAAAGTAAAAATAATACTCGTTTTTATGGTGTAATTTAAAAAAAAAAATAATATCGTATGTAAAAGTTATGAATGTTTAAAAAGAAAGGTGGAAATTGAGAAGGGAGAATATTACTAATTTTACCCCTAACCAAATTTTGATCAAAATGACACGTATCAACATTTTAATCATTCTTACACTTTTTAGTTTTAGAAGTTTTGTATTTAAACCTTGATGACATATCACATGAGGTAGAATAGTAAAATCTTGGCCCCTTCTAGCTTTTAGAATAAATCGTTGCTGGTAAAGATAGACCAAATTATTCTTTCTCCCGTGCACTACCTTATAGAATAAATCTTTGGTTAACTAATCTGAAGATTATTCAACAAATATGAACCATCGAGGCATCAAGCAACAATATTAAAACATAACTTAAATTGAATTTGTTTTATAAAATACATTATCAAAACGACATCTAAACCTAGATGCATATACATATACACACATAATATGTAAAATCATAGATAGTTGATCCGGTTTACACGGTTAGTTCCACGTTTCAAACCGATCGGCTAATATCTATGGTTTGAGAGGTTTAGTTTATGGGATTTGAGCTATATATTCTAATGTGTCAAACTACCAAACAAGCCTTTAGTTTTGCTTGTATGTACAGTTTGGATGGCTGATGAACACTCCTAATTGATGTCATATGAAATCAACCATAAAATTCATTGATATTACAATCAACTTGGCAAGGTCTGATTTTGAAATGGTCATACACCATTGTGTCTCCTTGAGTTCTCGTTGAACAGAGCCCTAAGGGTTGTAATCTTTAAAATTTTTGAACAAGGGAGAAAATTAAGATATATTTGTAAAATTATTTTGTGGAAACCTTCAAACATATACCTTTTCTGTGTAAAAATAAATGAAATAAAAAATAGATAATTAGGTCTATCTTTAAAAATAGAGATTTATTTTAAAAGCTAAGACTGGAAAAATATTATTCTACCCTCATGTGATATGCACATGTATTTGATTTAACTTACTAAACTAACAATGATTAACTTAATGGATGATATCCTTACAAATCATTAAACAAACGATTGTTCTTCGTAATTAATTAAGGTAAAGGACCTAATTCATAATAAATAGTATACATAAATGATGAATCATGTAATATACTCTAAAATTTAATTATGGATGGAGTTTCTATCTTTATTAACATAAATTTATAATCGATTGAAAATTTTATTGATAATCTGTTCTTAACTTTCATTTGTAATCCGTTGGTGAATATGTCATCATTAATCCATCAGAGAAATTGTCATGGAAATAATCACCTTAATCCATCGAAAATTTGTAATTTATTGTCTGCCTAGTTGTGACATCCGGTAATTTTCAGTTACCAAACTCCGTTAGTTCCGTTAGGTCTTGCATACACGTGTCGTGAGCACACACTAGTTGTCGTTGAACGTAGGTGACTTAAAAATAATTAACAATGGTTATTAGATAATAACTTGATTAACAATGTTGATTATTAATTTGTAGTTATGTAATTTGCGAATTTAAATATTATTTGTGAATTTTACCTTGTAACGTGCTAACATGTTATATTTATTTCATGTGTTTTGTTATTAGTAGAAAATATACATGATTATTATTGTTGGTTAATAATACTTGTGTTTTGATGTTAGAAGTTGTTAAAAATATTAAAAAGATTAAGTTTTTATAAAATGTGATCAAGGAGGGATTATATTGTAAGAACTACAAAACTTAAATTTGGTAAAAACTCAACCCTAGCCCCTCCCCATCCTTGCGGCCGAAACCATCAGCACACACACCATTCTTTGCGATTTTGATAAAAAACATCAAGAAGTCATCGATTTTGATTGAGATTCAAGTGTTCATGTTGTTATCAAGTGCTAATCATCATTTAAACACACCTAAAGGTTAGTATTTATCAAGATTTTCATGGTTTTCTATTCTTGAAGAACCCTAGTTCAATTTTCATAGAAGAAATCAAAATTGATGATGATTTGATGATGATATGATGTTAGTTATGTTGTATGGATGTTAATCTATGTAGATTATGCAAGAAATCCATGATTTTGTTATCTAGTTCAGACATTACCAAAAGTGGAAACTTTTCTTCATGAGAATTTATGTTTTGATGAACTGTTGATGTTAAAAGGATGATTATGAATGCTATGAACTAGATTAGGTAAAATATTGATGAATCTATGATTAAAATTGAGTGGTTGTTCATACCTTACTATAAGTAGAAACTTTTATGTATGAGATTTGGGAATTATGATGAATTGATGATGTTTATCATGTTTAGATGATTGTTATGAACTTGATTAGGTATAAAGTTGGTGAATTTACGAAAGAATTGGATGTTAGATTGGTTTTGGGTGTTACTTTCCAGAAAGATAAACTTTATTTATGTAGATCATTGGATATTGTTAATTGAGCATGTTTATGATGTTAGGATCATGTTAGAATGTTTGTTGATGATGTCTAAGGTGGTAGATTGTGTTGTTTGGGTTATATGAATATTTGATGCACAACTTTGAAAATTTAGGCCTTTATGGAATATACATGATAATGGATGTTGTTAGGTGATTATGGAACTATGTTGGAGTTATGATAGAATCATGATGATGCATGATGTGTTAGTTAAAATTGTAATTGCGGACTTCTTGGGATTTGTATGTGTTGCTTGATAAACCATGGTGTATGATGAGCTTTATAGCATTTAAGGGTTTGTAATGTGGCATATGTGAATAACTTGCGTGATAATCATATATGATGAATTGTTGTACTTGATCAAACAAGAATTTAACTTGACATGTCACCAACGGGTCAAATGGGTCAACGTGGTGAAATGAGTCTTGTTTTCCAAAACCTTGGTCAATGTGGTTATTGAGCACTTAGGGTTGTTAAGTTTTCTGGGTACAAGTACTTATGTACTTGCGTGTTCTAGGTAACCTTTGAAGGGTTGTCTTTCCACTCATCATTAGCTTCTACAATCATTCGTTTGCGTACCAGGTGAGTTCATGCCCCACTTTTACTTACTTCTCTTTTTGGGGGAGAAAGCATACTTGGTTTTAAAACGCTTTACTGATATAACATGTGTTTGGTAAGACATAGTGGGTTATACCATAGAAAGCCCTCACACTTTCGGATCGTTAATTAACAAATCTAGCGGGAAATTTTGGGTAGTACTACTGGGTCTGACAAGCCTCACCCGGGTGATCGGAAGTCAACGGGTGCAATATTGTCCTAAACTACTAATAGCGTCACGACCTGGTATGTTGTGGCGGGAGGCAAACAGACAAACATAGTCGCTTCGATCGTGAAATCACTATTGTTCTTTACTAATGAAATTATACTAGCTATCTATTTTAATGCACTTATTCATGTTTTATTAATGCAACTGCTTATGATTGATTACAAACTCTTGAACTCACCAACCATCGTGTTGACACTTTTAGTATGCTTTTCTCAAGTCGTTTCTAATAGCTGCCCATAGGAACATGCACGTGTCAAGCATGCTTTGTTCAAACATTGTTTACTTTTAATCTAGCATTTACTTACGTAGGGAACTAGGTTGCAAACACACTAGACTATAACCGCACACTTTGTTAGTTACTCGTTACTTATCCCTTTCTGTATTCTCATTGGCATACACATCACGTACCTCGTAGCATGTGATCATTTTCACGGGCTCTAGGTAAGAGGCCTACACGTTCTGAGTCACCTCCTCCTCCTCCTGTACCTGATAGAGGATCTAACTGGCCCCGACATCCTTATCCTTCTGAAGAGATAGACTGGGTTCAGCGTTTTGCATTACCCGAGAGTGACGCCCCAGGGGATTGGAATTACTATCCCACTTATGTTGACCGTATGGTTTACAGGGAGCGTGTTCTAGCTATAGCTACTACTAGCCCTAAGACTAGGTCGGTGACTGCTTCTACGACACCTACCCTTCATTCTCTGCGTATTCCTCTCGAGCACCCGGTTGCAGCTTTGGTTACTACACTGGACACTGAGCGACAGCGTACCAGAGGACTTACTAACGAGAACTCCATTTTACGAGACGAGATGCGTCAGATGTGTTTACTGGTGGAGACACTTCAGGAGCGACTCTCGATGTCTATTGGTGGGCATCATACCTTGGCTGGTAACGTTTTTGCACTTACTGAGCGCATGTCCGCGCAAGAGCTTCACAGTGTAGGGACAGATGATAGAGTGACTGAGTTGGAGGCATAGCTAGCGGCACTTCAGATTGCGGATGCCCCTGTACTTGGGGAAGACCCTAACGAAGAAGACCCTGAAGAGGAACCTAAAGAAGAACCGGAGAAAGCCCCGAAAGAAGAAGAACCAGAAGAGATGGAAGAGGACAATGATGGATCTGATTTTTTGGATTGATTTTTGTATTCATTTGACTTGGACTACATAGGTTTCTTTTCTTTTTGAAACCTATATGGGAAGGGTCGTTTCCCACCCAACTGATAAACTGAAAATCTTAACATTGATGGAATATTTTGTGACTCATTTACAATTTATTTGTCTTTGGTTATTATTTTGGTTATAATTGTTGTGGTTGTGGCAAATTCATTATTTCTTACTATTTTCCATACTTCAATGAGATTAATATGTTGGATGTTACTCATTATTGTATTTGTGAATGTAAAGTGAAATATGGACGGTCGTGGTAGAGGACGTAGACGTGGCGGTGGACGTGGTGCCGGTGGACGTGGTGCCGGTGGACATGGTGCCGGTGGACGTGGTGCCGGTGCTGTAAATATGACCCTAGCCGAATTAGCCGCCTTAATCAATCAACATGTGCAGGCAGCGCTGGGCGCTCAAGCTGCCCAATTTGGAGGTAAACGATGACCCTGGTCATCACTTATGTAATTCTTCTATTAGATGGTTAATCCGTTTGATTTGACTAAACAACCCAAAACATTGAATACAGGACCGCCAGCATGCATGTATAAGGCGTTCATGGACTGTAAGCCTCACACATACAGTGGAGCTGAAGGAGCCGTAGGGCTTGTGCGGTGGTTTGAGAAGACCAAGTCAGTTTTCGCCAAGTGCAACTGTCCGGTGGCGGACCAAGTGAAATACGCCACAGGGACACTTGAGGGTGCAGTGCTCTTATGGTGGAATGCACAGGTGCAGATGCTTGGCCAGACGATGGCAAATGCTTTACCGTGGGACAAGTTTAAAGGGATGATGATGGAGGAATATTGTCCTCGCAATGAAGTCCAGAAGCTGGAAGCTGAGTTCTGGCAATTGAAAATGGAAGGATCTGAGATCGATGCTTACACTACGAGGTCTCACTAGTTGGTGACACTTAGCCCTGACATGATCGACCCACCGATCAAACGAATTGAGCTTTATCTGCGTGGCTTGGTTCCAGAGATACAAAGTATGGTGACTGCTGTGAACCTCCCTACTATTCAGTAGGTTATTCGATTGGCTCATAAGCTTACTGACCAAGCGGTGGAGCAGGGAAAGCTACCCAAACGGGGTGCTGTGGCAATCGTGCCTGATAATAATTGCAAGTGGGACAACTTTGGCAGCAAGGGATCTTCGTCAAACAGCAACCTCAGCAACATCAGCAGTAACAACAACACACTCAGCAGCATCAGCATCAATAGCAGCAAAGGAGGTTTGACAACAACCATAGTTTCAATCAGTCATCTTCTTTATCTCAGAGACAAGGTGGATACGTGGGGAAGTATCCCAAATGTAATCGATACAACTACCATCACACTGGCAGGTGTGACAACTTTCGATGTCAGCGTTATGGTAAGGCTGGACACGCGACAAAGGATTGCCGTGGAGAGTTGATGAAAAAGCCCTAACAACCTCATGAAACACCAAAAGGTTGTTTCGAATGTGGAAAGGAAGGACACTACAAGAGAAATTGTTCGCAGTTGAAGAAAAATAGGAATGGCGCTGGCAATGGTGGAAACAAAAACAACAATAATGGCAATGGTGACAATAATGGTGGCAAAACGGTGGAGCTAAAGGGAGAGCCTTCGTCATGGGCTCAGGTGAGGCTCTAAACGACCCTACCACTGTTACTGGTAAATTCCCAGTTAATGGTCGTTTTTCTACTGTATTGTTTGACACTAGAGCCGATAGGAGTTTTATCTCTACTAAGTTTAGTAGTCTCTTAAGTGATATGCCTTCTCTGTTGGAATCAAAATATATGGTAGAATTAGCTGATGGTAAACAAATCCATGTTACACATATCCTTAAGGATTATGAGATATAACTTCCTGGTCATAATTTTGACATCGACCTCATGCCTGTTACGCTTGGGAGTTTCGATGTGGTCGTGACATGGATTGGCTGTTCGAGAAGTAGGCGGAAGTCATCTGCCATGAGAAGGTTATCCGCATTCCTCTCCTGGATGGGGAAATTCTCTCTGTTAAGGGTGAGAAAGGTCATGCGGTGATAGGCATCATATCTTTTATGAAAGCGCAGAAGTGGCTACCTAAGGGTCGCTTAGCTATATTAGCCCTTGTAACTGACAAGCAACCGGAGGAAAAGAAGATAGAGAATATTCCGATAGTTCATGAATTTCCGGAGGTGTTTCCAAAGGATCTTCCTGGACTACCACCTCATCGTCAAGTTGAGTTTCAGATTGATTTGACTCCCGAAGCAACCCGATTGCGAGAGCACCTTACCGGTTAGCCCCGAACGAACTGCAAAAACTATCTGCATAACTACAGGAGCTGTTGGATAAAGGGTTAATTCGATCGAGCTCATCACCTTGGGGAGCATCTGTTCTCTTCATCAAGAAAAAGGATTGCACATTTCGAATGTGTATCGACTATAGAGAATTGAACAAGGTTACAGTCAAGAACCGATATCCTTTACCTCGTATAGATGATTTGTTTGATTAACTTCAAGAATCAAGCTACTATTCTAAGATTGATTTGAGGTCTGGGTATCATCAACTGAGAGTCCGAGAGGAAGACATGTCGAAGACCGCATTCCGTACACATTATAGTCATTATGAGTTCTTGGTCATGCCATTTGGGTTGACAAATGCACCAGCAGTGTTCATGGATCTCATGAATCGTGTGCGCAAACCCTATCTTGATCAGTTTGTTATCATGTTTATCGATGATATATTTATCTATTCGAGGACCAAGGAGGAACATGAAGAGCACCTACGTCTAATCTTGGAATTACTTAAAGAGGAACAACTATATGCCAAGTTTTCCAAGTGTGATTTCTGGATACGTGAAGTATAATTTCTGTGTCATATTGTTAACGAGAAAGGTATACATGTTGATCCTGCAAAGATTGAAGCGATAAAGAATTGGTCGGTTCCCAAGACGCCTAGCGAGATACGATAGTTTCTTAGACTGGCAGGATATTATCGGCGTTTTATTGAGGGATTTTCTAAGATCGTTCAACCTCTCACAACCTTGACTCACAAAGGAACAACGTATAAATGGGGTGATAGTCAAGAGTCCGCTTTTCAATTGTTGAAATAGAAACTGTGTAGCACACCGATATTGGTATTTCCCGAGGGAAGTGATGATTTTGTGGTTTATTGTGATGCCTCCATCCAAGGACTTGGTTGTGTCTTGATGCAGATTGATAAGGTGATAGCCTACGCCTCAAGACAACTAAAAGTACACTAGAAGAACTACACCACTCATGACTTGGAACTGGGTGCGGTAGTTTTTACTTTGAAGATCTGGAGACATTACTTGTACGGTACCAAGTGCACTATCTACACCGATCACAAGAGTCTTCAGCATATCTTTGAGCAGAAGGAGTTGAATATAAGGCAGCGAGACTTGGTGGAATTGTTGAATGATTATGATTGTGCTATCAAATATCGCCCAGGAAAGGCAAATGTAGTCGCTAATGTGATGAGTAGAAAGGAAACTGCTAAGCCCTGACGAGTGCGAGCTTTGCAGCTTACGATTAGCACTTACTTGTCTGAACAAATCCGAGAAGCTCAGATAGAACCCTTGAAAGCAGAAAATATTGGGTCTGAATCTTTAAGGGGCATGGACAAACAGTTGGGGGTAAAAATGGATGGAATTCATTATTTCATGGACAGACTTTGGGTACCTTTGTATGGAAACCTAAGGGACTTGGTTATGAGTGAAGCACACAAGTTTAAGTACTCTATACATCCTGGTTCTGACAAGATGTATCATGATCTGAAGGCGCACTATTAGTGGCCTAATATGAAGGCAGACGTAGCTACGTATGTGAACAAGTGCTTAACCTGTTCGAAATTTAAGGTTGAATATCAGAAGCCATCTGGGTTACTACAACAACCTGAGATTTCTATGTGGATGTCGGAACGGATTTCTTTGGACTTCATTACTAAATTACCCCTGAATCCTACTGGTTGTGACATGATATGGGTGATCTCGTGGGAAGTTTTCACCCGAGCAACCAAAAGCAAATTCGTGAGCTCCTCGTGGGCGAAGCGGACAATATTGGTAATGGGCGAAAGTGTAGATCACCAGTTTGCTGGGGGGAAATTGGTGATAGTTTGCTAACAGGCCCCGAGTTGGTGCACGAGACTACTGAGAAGATCGTACAGATAAGGAACCGTATGGCTGCAGCACGTGACCGACAGAAAAGCTATGTAGACAAGCGATGGAAACCTTTGGAGTTTAAGGTCGGCGACAAAGTTTTACTGAAAGTCTTACCGTGGAAAGGTGTGATTCGATTTGGCAGAAGAGGCAAGCTTAATCTGAGATACGTTGGACCATTTGAGATTCTGGAAAGAATAGGTCCAGTGGCGTATTGATTAGACCTACCTGATTCGTTGAGTGGAATTCACAGTGTATTTCATGTCTCAAATTTGAAAAAGTGTTTATCGGACGAGACGATGGTTGTACCACAGGAGGAAGTGCAAGTAGATGAACAACTACGATTCATTGAGGAACCAGTTGAGGTGATGGACCGAGAGGTCAATACTCTTAAGCAAAGCAAGATACCCATAATCAAAGTTCGTTGGAACTCGAAACATGGACCGGAATTCACGTGGGAATGTGAGGATCGGATGAATCTTAAGTATCCACATCTGTTCGAAACGACGATGTCAACCGGTGGAGGTAATGATTAAATTTCGAAACAAAATTTCTTTCAACATAGGGATAATGTGATAACCCACCCAAAACTCACTTGATTTCTTTGTGCCAATGCAGTAAACAAGTGATGTAACACAACCATGTAACATAATTTTCGGGACGAAAATTCTTTCAACATGGGGATAATGTGACATCCGGTAATTTTCCATTACCAAACTCTGTTAGTTCCGTTAGGTCTTACATACACGTGTCGTGAGTACACACTAGTTGTCGTTGAACGTTAGTGACTTAAAAATAATTAACAATGGTTATTAGATAATAACTTGATTAATAATGTTGATTATTAATTTGTAGTTATGTGATTTATGAATTTAAATATTATTTGTGAATTTTACCTTGTAACGTGCCAACGTGTTGTATTTATTTCATTTGTTTTGTTATTAGTGGAAAATATACGTGATTATTATTGTTGGTTAATAATACTTGTGTTTTGATGTTAGAAGTTGTTAAAAATGTTAAAAAGATTAAGTTTTTATAAAATGTGATCAAGGAGGGATTATTTTGTAAAAACTACAAAACTTAAATTTGGTAAAAACCCAACCCTAGCCCCCTCCCCATCCTTGCGGCCGAAATCATCAACACACACACACACCATTCTTGGCGATTTTGATCAAAAACATCAAGATGTCATCGATTTTGATTAAGATTCAAGTGTTCAAGTTGTTATCAAGTGCTAATCATCATTTAAACACACCTAAAGGTAAGTATTTATCAAGATTTCATGGTTTTTGATTCTTGAAGAACCCTAGTTCGATTTTCATAGAAGAAGTCAAAATTGATGATGATTTGATGATGATATGATGTTAGTTATGTTGTATGGATGCTAATCTATGTAGATTATGCAAGAAATCCATGATTTTGTTATCTAGTTCATACATTGCCAAAAGTGGAAACTTTTCTTCATGAGAATTTATGTTTTGATGAATTGTTGATGTTGAATGGATGATTATGAATTCTATGAACTAGATTAGGTATAATATTGATGAATCTATGATTGAAATTGAGCGGTTGTTCATACCTTACTATAAGTAGAAACTTTTATGTATGAGATTTGGGAATTATGATGAATTGATGATGTTTATCATGTTTAGATGATTGTTATGAACTTGATTAGGTATAAAGTTGGTGAATTTACGAAAGAATTGGATGTTAGATTGGTTTTGGGTGTTACTTTCCCGAAAGGGAAACTTTATTTATGTAGATCATTGGATATTGTTAATTGAGCATGTTTATGATGTTAGGATCATGTTAGAATGTTTATTGATGATGTCTAAGGTGGTAAATTGTGTTGTTTGGGTTGTATGAATACTTGATGCACAACTTTGGAAATTTAGGCCTTTATGGAATATACATGATAATGGATGTTGTTAGGTGATTATAGAACTATGTTGGAGTTATGATAGAATCATGATGATGCATGTTGTGTTAGTTAAAATTGTAATTGCGAACTTCTTGGGATTTGTATGTGTTGCTTGATAAACCATGGTGTATGATGAGCTTTATAGCATTTAAGGGTTTGTAATGTGGCATATGTGAATAACTTGCATGATAATCATGTATGATGAATTATTGTACTTGATCAAACAAGAATTTAACATCACATGTCACCAACGGGTCAAAAGGGTCAACTTGGTCAAATGAGTCTTGTTTCCAAACCTTGGTCAATGTGGTTATTGAGCACTTAGGGTTGCTAAGTTTTCTCTGTACACGTACTTATATACTTGCGAGTTCTAGGTAAACTTTGAAGGGTTGTCTTTCCACTCATCATTAGCTTTTACAATCATTCGTTTGCGCACCAGGTGAGTTCATGCACCACTTTTACTTACTTCTCTTTTTGGGGGAGAAAGCATACTTGGTTTTAAAATGCTTTACTGATATAACATGTGTTTGTAAGACATAGAAAACCCTCACACTTTCTGAATGTTAATTAAGGAATTTAGCGGGAAATTTTGGGTAGTACTACTGGGTCTGACAAGCCCTACCCGGGTGACCGGAAGTCAACGGGTAAAATATTGTCTTAAACTACTAACAGCGTCACGACCTGGTATGTCGTGGCGGGAGGCAAACAGACAAACATAGATCGCTTAATCGCGAAATTACTATTGTTCTTTACTAATGAAATTAGACTAGCTATCTATTTCAATGCACTTGTTCATATTTTACTAACGTAACTACTTATGATTGATTACAAACTCTTGAACTCACCAACCATCATGTTGGCACTTTTAGTATGCTTTTCTCAGGTTGTTTCTAGCAGCTGCCTATAGGAGCACGCACGTGTCAAGCATGCTTTGTTCAAACATTGTTTACTTTTAATCTAGCATCTACTTACGTATTTTGTTTTGGGCGTTGTTTTGCACAGTTTACATTTAGTACCTTGTGTTTGGGTTATTTACAAAACGCTTCCGCAAATATTTTAAAGTTTTAAACTATCATTTGTTTTAAAGGTTGCATATAGTGTCATTCTGAGTAACTAATGACTGAGATCTTGGTTTGTTCACTCGCCTCGCGGTAAAACCCCGCACGTGGATTTTGAGGGTGAGACAATAGTGATCTCTCAGGTACACCTGTCAACATCAGAAAAAGAAATTACCACAGTTATATTTTCCGATGGAGTTTCATTAACATGTTGTCGACATGATCCCTTTCACCGACAGTTTTCCAACTACCAAGTGTATCAAGAATTTATGGAGTAGCTTTTGTCGATCCCTACCAAATTACATATAAGCTTATATGTCGTAATCTCTACCCATTCTTATAAACAAGTAAATAAAAACAAACTCTTGGCTAAAGATCGAGTAGTGGACATAAGTGGATTTGCTAACATCTATCGAAACCATTATACATCTCATGCCATTCCTTTTTCTTTAACTTTTGTACTTACAAATCTCGATGTATAAATCCAAGTGAAAAGTACAAAATAGAGTAAATTACAAAATTTGTCATTTAAGTATTGTAGATTCATGAAAGATGAATCTGTCAAAAACTCTGGATTTCAGCATTGGCATTCAACTTTCAAATTAGGCCAAGTGCTGAATCAACTGCTGAATGACATATGCTGAATGATTGTTGATCAGCATATACTAGGAAAATGCCGAACTACATTTGCTGAAGACTGCATATCAGCACATACAGTTCAACTGCCGATTAACAGATATCCCCATTATCTACCGATCGACTGCTGCTAAGAACAAGTGTGTCTATGCCGACGTCTGCTGTGTTTCATCTTTAAGAGACAATATATTACTGAAGTTACCAACTCTGATACACAGATTACCTGTTTAACTGCAACATCTGAACAGAGAATAGTTTATTCTTATTCTTTAGTATAAAATTCCTCACACTTGTATAGTTGAGGCAAGCTTTCCAAGCCATTTGATTGTATCTACCGAACTGTAATCTTTGTACAAAACAAATTAATCAAGTGAATACTTTGAAAGAACTTGTTGTGTTTATCTTTACTCAAAGTATTTGTGTCGTAATAGTAGGTAACTAATTTAGATTCCCCATTCGTTAGTTATTGATCATTGAAGAAGTTCTTGTTTGTCTTAACCGACCCCGATCCAGCAAGTGGTATCAGAGCTTTGGCTCTTAATATGCTTGAAATCATTTTTCAATAATCACTTGTTTCTTCTTTTCATCTCACTATCAATCACCACCCTTTCCTAATATTTATTTACCCTCTCAAGAAGACTGTTGTAGCCATTTCGAGTAAACATGATTTGGAGAATGGGACTCAAACCAAACCTCCCATGTTTACTCCACATGATTATGATACTTGGAAAATCAAAATGGAAGATTTCATAAGGAACCAAGACATAAGACTTTGGCTCTCTATTCTAAATGGACCATACGTCCCCATGGACCAAGCTTCTGTTGAAGGTGGAGCAATGATTCCCAAAGATCCTACAAATTACTCAGATAAAGATCTAAAGAAAATGGATATGGATTCAAAGTCTCTGTGGCTGATAAGAATGAGCATACCCAACAGCATCATGCATGGCTTCAAGAAATTCATAACTACGCAAAAGTTATGGGAAACTTTGAAGGCAAGATTTGAAGGTACGGAAGACATGAAGGAAAACAACAGAGATGTCTTGAAACAGAAATTCAAAAACTTTGGTTTTATAAAGGGTGAAACGGTGACTGTTACATATCTTAGATATGTAGAACTTCTAAACTCTCTTAATGAAGCTGGAATGAAGATGGAGAATAATGATGTTCTCAAAAAGTTCTTAAGATCCTTACAAAAAACATGGATAGTTTATATTGTGTCCATAAGAAGAACTGAGAATCCAAAGACAATAAGGAGTTATACGGCATCCTCAGTGCTTATCAAATAGAGATGGATGCAGATGAAGATTCACTGGGCAGATCTTTAAACCCCTCAAAGTCATTAGCTCTCATGGACCATTTTAATGAGCCAGTTCATTATTACTCCCACTTCCAAGTCTATCAAACTCCCATGTTGACTCATCAAGCACTTATGATCACCTACCCTGAATCTGCAACTGCTGAATCTTAATCATCACCATTATTTAGTATTTCAGTAGATGGAATCAGACACCCTCAACATCCTATTCACAATCATATCCAACAAACTCTGCCTTTATCCACGACCAAGCCAACTTCTTTCAACTATTTGAAGAAGATCTGGATTGCATTAAGCCAGATGACCTTGAAGAAATGGATACCAACTACTAGATAGTAATGATATCCTTCAGGGCTAAGAAGTTTAAACAGAGGACCAGAAGAAAGTTCTTGAAGCAGAGAAGATTAGGATTTGGGTTTGACAAAAATAAGGTAAAGTGTTTCAACTGCAACTAGCTGGGACACTTTGCCAAGGAATGCAAAGCACTAAAGTCTAACCCATCTCCTCCAAGCTCATCAAACCATTACCAACACTCAACTCATCAAAGTACTCTCTGATTCTTTAGCCAAAGGAATACAAAAGCGGTTGACTCAGGAGAAGAGGTGATTGACTGGAGCTTCGAAGTGGAAAATGTCACTCCCATCAATAATGCACTGATAGATGGAAGTTCAAACCTCTCACCTTAGGTAACTTCTGAACCTTACTGTACTCCTAAAAGCATAGCTAAGGTTAACTTGTATAGAGGTCATAATTTGGATCTCATGAAAGATGTTGAATCAATCAATTTTTTTAAAGCTGATTTTAAGAAATCTGATCATGCTCAAAAAGATAAAATAGTGAAGCTAGAAAAGATTGTTTCATAATTAAAATGTGAGCAGACCAACTTAGTGACCCAAATTGATCACTTCTTGAGCAGATTAAAATCAGCACATGGTGATTTAGCTATTGCTAAAACCTATGTTGATAAATACAATGTTCAAACTAAAAAGTTTGAAAAATTGCTTGCTTTCACTAAAAACTCCCAAAGGTTGTATCAAACACCACATATATCCGTAAATGCAACATACAAGTAAAGAAGCAAGTATCTGCCGGATCCATCTGTATAAAGCCATCTGCTGAAAGGATTGAGACAACAGAGAAGGAGGAGAAGGATGATGTAGTTGATGATGTAGATGAAGAGGAGGAGAAGAAAGAAATGGAAGAAGAGAAGAAAAGGGAGAGAAGGAAAGCATGTTAGAAGATCTGAAGGCAAAAACCAAGCAGGATGTGATTAGGAAGATCAAGTTTGTAAAGGAAATACCATCTTCTGAATCGCATCAGCTATCTGCCAAATCAGAATCCTCTCTTAAGACAAAGCTTTGGACAAAGCACAGATGCAACAAGAAGAAGCATTCCAAAGATTGTTGTGCTGGAACCTCAGACTTTTCAGAAATGAGAGCCCAACCTTATTTTTAAAAAATCCATTTCTGAAGCAGTTAACATTCACAAAAAGAGGTTCCCAAAGAAGAAAATAGGTATGTCCACTCATGTTGATCAAAAGATAAACAAGAAGATAAGTGGAATTAAGGGAAATAAGAATGAGAAGATGAAGAAGGAGCTGCAAGAGATAAGGCACATGCTGAAATCATCAAAGAAGATGGAAATCACATGCCTAATATGTGGGTAAAATTGTCATTATGCAAAAGACTGTCAGTATAATCCCTTAGCTCACTCTTTTAAACATCCCAACAAGCCCAAACCCTCAAGAAAGTCTGTAGCTGCCAAACAAACAATAAAAGAACATGTTCGGTAGCCAAATCTTTCAAATGCCGACATCAAGCAAAACTCAGCACCTTTGAAAGATCTGCCAAAAGGATCGGCAGTTGCAGACCAAAAGAAGAAGAAGAAGATGGAGAAACCTTCACCATCTCAAAAAGCTTCAAGGGGTCAAAGCACAAAGGATGATGTCAAGACAACAAGCAACATCCAAGAGAAAAGCCTGGCAACTAAAGACATCTGCCAAATCCTTAGTTTACCTAAAGCCAACTCTCACCCCTCAACATTTAACATTGATATAAATATTCTGAAAACTGGAAGACTCAAGACTTAACAAGTGTGGGTCCCCATTCATCACTAACTAAATTGTTTATGTGTAGGATCATCCACAGGCCAAAACTAACTTATGGATTATGGATAGTGGATGCTCCCATGACAGGTGACAGATCATGCATGCTGAATCTGGAACCATATGACAGTGGATCTGTTGCCTTTGGAAGTGATACAAAACGCGGATACATTACTGGAAGGGGGACAGTCAGCAATGGCAAGGTAAGTTTTGACAAGGTGAACTATGTGAAACTGTTGAACTATAATCTACTGAGTGTGTCTTAGTTGTGTGACCAAAACATAACACTCTTTTCACAAAGCATGAATGTATTATCTTATCCCCTAGTTTTAAAATACCAAATGATAAAATACTTTAAGAGCTCCCAAGAAAGACAATATATACATACTCAACATGCAGAATGCATCACCTTCAAAAAATGTATCTTGTTTCATTTCCAAAGCTTTTTTGAATGAATCCTCTCTTTGGCACAGAAGATTAGCACATGTAAATCTCAAAAATATGAATAAGCTAGTTTGGAATGGGTTAGTCACTAGACTATCGAACAAGGAGTTTGCATGTGTTGACCACTATGTTGCTTGTCAAAAAATAAAGCAACACAAATCTTCTTATAAGTCCAAATAAATGAATTTAGTCATAACTCGTTTGCTCCTACTACACATGGACCTTTTTGGACTAATAGGTGTAAAGAGTTTAGGTAGAAAATCATATTGTTTGGTAATAATAGATGATTTTTCTAGATTCACTTGGGTTTTTTTTTTTTTTAGAAATTAAAGATGAAACTGTTTAAAATCTTTTATTATTAAAGTTGAGAACCAAATGGATCAAAAAGTTAAAATAATTAGATGTGATCAGGGCACTAAATTCAAAAACCACACCCTTGATTCTTTTTGTGAATCAAAATCTATTACAAGGCAATATAGTGCTCCTAGAACTCCTTAGCAATATGGAGTTACTGAGAGGAGATATAGGTCACTTATTGAAGCTGCACAGACCATGTTATCTGACTCCAAACTTCTAATAACATTCTGGACTGAAGCAGTCAGCACTGCGTGCTATGTTCAGAACAGAGTGTTGATAGTCAAAACACATGGAAAAACCTCTTATGAATTGTGGCATAAGAAAAGACCATTCATAGGGTTTCTTAGACCTTTTGGATGCCCAGGCACCCTTCTCAATACTAAGGATCATCTATCCAAGTTTGCTGAGAAATCAGTAGATGGGTTCTTTGTTGGATACTCATCACAAGCTAAGGCTTATAGGGTATACAAAAAAGGTTGACCAAACTATTAAGCAATCTGAAACTGTTATATTTAATAAAAACTCCTCAAATAGTGTTGGAAACACCCCAAGTTGGATGTTTGATCTAAGTGGATTTACAAATGCATTTAATCATTTGATTAAAAATGTTTCAGGAGACTCTCTTAACAGGTCAGAAGATATACAAGCCCTAACTACTGATGATCATAGGGTAGATCTACCACAAAGACCAAGTCACATCAGGTCATCTTCTAACACAGTCCAATAACATTTAGCAGAAGTAGATGCTAGTACCATAACCAATGTGGGTCATCCATCACATGCTCATTATTAGTCCTCAAATGAAGAGTCTCATGATCATTATGGTACTAGACAACCTTCTGAAAATGATCCAAGTATGACAAGTGCTGAAGATAGAGTCATTTCGACAGATGAAACAGGAAATCCATCTACCAAACTTCCTAAAAAAAGTTCTCCAATTTGGATCTTTCTTAACAACTCCAAGTAATCCCAAGACTAAGAATTCATAAAGAACATCCAGTTGAGAATGTCATTGGTAATGTAGAAGTGGGTGTCAAGACACAGGGTGAATAAAGCAAACATCTGTTTGTTTTCATGCTTTCTTTCTCAACTTGAACCAAAGAAAGTTGATGAGGTTTTAAGAGACAACAGCTGGATAGAAGCAATGCAAGAAAAGCTTCTCTAATTTGTCTGGCAGAAGGTTTGGAAACTATGTGCACTTCCAAAGGGCAAGACACCAATAGGGACCAGATGGGTTTTCAGAAACAAGAAAGATGACAGGGGCATTATTATCAAGAACAAATCTAGACTTGTGGTATAAAGGTACACATAAGAAGAAGTGTTTAATTACAATGAAGTCTTTGCTCCTGTGGCAAGGCTTGAAGCAATCGGAAGTTTTCTAGAATTTGATGCCTCCAAAGACTTCAAGGTGTTTCAGATGGATGTCAAGAGTGCATTCCTCTATGGTGAGATTAATGAAGAAGTCTATGTCTGCCAACCTCCAGGCTTTGAAGATCCCAAGTATCCAGATCATGTTTGCAAACTTGATAAAGCCTTTTATGGTCTTTATCAAGCACCAAAGAAATGGTATGAGACACTCTTTACTTTCTCCTAAAAAATGGATACAACAAGAGATCCATACACAAAACTCTCTTTATCAAGATGATTGATTTGGATATTATCTTGGTACAAGTGTATGTTGATGATATTATCTTTGGGTTTACAAATGAGAGCTTATGCAAAGCCTTTGAAAGTCTCATGAAGTCAAAGTTCGAGATGAGTTCAATAGAAGAACTCACTTTGTTTCTAGGGCTACAAGTAAAACAAACCTCTAATGGCATCTTCATAAATCAATCTAAGTATGTTCAGGACATCATAGTAAAATTTCAAGCTGCTGATGCTAAGGCTGCTAAAACCCCAATGTCGAAGACATGTTTATTATCTTTGATCTTGATGGGAAAGTAGTTGATCAGCAATAGTACAGAGCCATCATTGGACCTCTCATGTATCTCACAGCAAGCAGACAAGATATCATGTTTGCCACTTGCCTATGTTCAAGATTCCAAGCTGCTCCAAAGGTGTCACATCTAATGGCTGCCAAGAGAATTCTGAAATATCTTAAAGGGGAACCTAAGTTGGGATTATAGTACCCCAAGAGTGCTGACTTCAATCTCTATGAATATACAGATAGTGACTAGGGGGGATGCAACATCAACAAAAAGTCCACATCAGGAGGATGCCAATTTTTAGGGGGAAGATTGGTTTCATGGCAATGCAAGAAGCAAACTTATGTCTCAACATCAAGTACTGAATCAGAATACATTTCTGCATCAAGTTGTTGTGCACAAGTGCTATGGATTCAAACTCAACTCAGAGGTTATGGAGTAACTTTCATGAACACTTCAATTCACATTGACAACAACAGTTTTATCTCCATCACCAACAATTATTTTCAACATTCCAAGACAAAACATATTAATATCACGTATCATTTTATCATAGAATATAAAAAGAAAATCCTTAAATTAATCAAGGTCCATACAAATAAACAATATGCAGATTTATTCATAAAAGCTTTTGATAAATCTAGATTTAAATATCTCGTATCTGCTATTGGGATGATGAACTTTAAATAATTAAATGATTTATATTAATGATGTTTGAAAATTTTGTAGAGAAATGCTTTTCTTGATAAAATGGGAAAAACTGCATATCTGTCGAAATTTGCAAATCAACAGATAAATAGGTATCTGCCGAATTTCAATAGATATCTGGGTATCTACTGAATTCTACAGTTCATCAAGGCAAGCGGGTATCTGCCGAATGGGAAGATTCAGTAGGTAGGATGAATTCAGCACATGCTCTTGAAAAAGATCCGGTAGGCCCCACTTTCATCTTTCGATAAGTAGTGGTGCGAGATTAGTTACCTGAAAAGATTGTTTAATCATCTCACGCCATCGATTTTAATTGTTATGGTGGTATATATTTGAACATTCACATGTTTTATATTATACATAACTGTTAAAATCAGAGGTTTCCCATCATTGTTATCTTCATTCTTCCTAACAAAGCAAACCCTCTAACCTTCAATCTCTCAAAGTCTACCAAAAATCAACCAACTTTCAAATGGCTGCTCAAACCCTAGAATTCCATCCAAATCATAACAATAGCACATCACTTGAACCCATAGGTGATGATGTTTATGATCCGGTTCTTAAATTCCTAAAGAATAGCAATTACTCCTTTGTTATCACTGTAGAACCTGTGGTTTGTGAGTCCAACTTAATGGAATACTAGAACACCTGCTCCATACAATGAGAAAATGGAGTCACGGTCATCACGATGACTGTACAAGGGATGAAGGTCACCGTATCCTGCACCAAAAATTTGTTAACATTTGAAGTTGAACAACGCAGACTATGTATCTTCCTTCTCCAAGGAAGTGGTGAGTGCCACCTTCAAGGAGATGGGATATGAAGGACCCCTCCTGATGTCTACCTTCTCCAAGTCATTGGTATCTCACAATTGGAGAATTATCCTTCATATCTTCCTACATTATCTGTCTAATAAGTTGGGAGGATGGGATCAAGTACCATTTAATGTAGCAGGGGCTATCCATGGTCTGGTCAAACAGTAGCATTACGATTTTTCAAACTTTATTTTTGAACATTAGTGCAAAAGCGTAAATGCTGCTGCAAAATCAAGTTTTTCATATACCCTAGGTTCTTACAATTGATTTTACAAGAACAACGAGGGGATAAGTTAAAACTGAAAGGAGTCTTTCATGTTTTAGGAACTTTAAACAAAGCAATCTTTTTAAGAGCAACTACTAAATCTTTAACAGGGAAGGTGACTCCCTTTTTTGCGTATATGCTTGAGGCCACTAAGCCTACAACATGGTTACAATCACCATCACTAATCCCACACCCTCCACTTCACAGCCAAAATCTATCAAACATAAGCGAACCGCTGCCACTTTTACTAAGACGATGCAGGCTCTCAAATCAGCCTCTCTCAAAAAGGAAAGACTAGAAACCAAGGTCCTAGTCAAGTCAAAGGTGTCAGCCACACCTAGATAAGGCTCAAAGAAGAAGGTTTCTCTTTATTCTTCTGAGTAGACCCATACACCAACTACAAGCTCTCAATTGGAGTCCCAACACTCTATTGAGCAAACCAAATTGGATACCCATATGATTGAGACAACTTCTATGGAAGAATCTCATTAGGATCAGGTTCACATCCTGGGCCAAAAGACACAGCTCCATTCTCTCCAATACATATGTCTAACACCTAGGATGATGTTTCTGTCTCATATCAGCATGAACCACAGTCTCCCCCTCCCCATATAATAAAGACAGTGGAGACTGATGTGTTTATAATAACTTTTAACCCAAATCCTTTATCCTAAGAGGTTGATCCTGGGGAGGAAAGGATCAATGTGGATGAGGCAGTCTCTACTGCTGATCCATCAATTGATTACCAGGACAAAGACAACATAAATAAGACCTCAACCATGACAACTCACCTTGAGAATGTTTCTTTGGACTCATTCCTTGAGGAGAGGAATCCAGGGCGCCAAGAAACCATATCTGGTGGTGAGGGTGAAGAGGCTAGGCCTGGTACCTCATCTCCCAAGGATTCCACAACTATAGATGAGGGGAGTATAGATTGACATTCCTACAAGAAAAAAATGCAAGATTGAGGGTTTATACTGAAGAAGCAACAGTTCTTGAATTTGAGAACTGTCAACATAAGTCTTCGGCAAATAGAGTAGCTGAGTTGGAAACTCAACTAAAAACTCTATAGCAACAAGCAGCAAGAGTTATCACCCTAGAAGAACAACTCACAACTCTTCAACAAGCTGCTGCAAAGGCAACGGATCTTGAGAACAAAGTTGAATATTTTCAAGAGACCATTGATCTTCAAAAATCCATCATCCTGAGTCTTCAATCTTCAGCATAACAAGAACCTTTGGATGCGCCTTCTCCCATCACCTTAGTGTCATCTGGAATCTCAGATAATGCTACCAAAAAGGGGGAAGATGAGACCAAAGAAGCTGAGGACATACTTTAGAGATTGGCTACTCAAGTCAATTAAGCAACACACCCAATCTCCTTATCTTCACAATGGACTGATCTGTATGAGCCTCTATCAGAAGCTGAAATCAACTTAAATAAGCTTCTTGATATGTATGGCTATGATAGTGAAGAAGAAAAGGAAATTGAAGCCAGGAGGGTAATAAGGAAGTTGAATCAAAAGGTTCAAATTGGGAAAAGGAAGATGGCCTTGACTAAGAAATCCAACACTTCTTCCTTGCTCTCTCTAAAACAAAAAAGATCTGATAAAGAATCATTAAAGAGAGAGCCAGTGCTTGGATTAGAAGCCTTTCCCAAACCATCTGCTGAAGAAGAAGCACCGCTGGTATAATTACTTCTAGAAGCTGCTGAAGTACTAAACAAATCAAGTATTGGTGTAACTGCTGAAATTACTGTACAAGAGACTCCTTTGGCAGATGAGTACTCAGAAAAGATGGTGGTATACACAAGAGGCATCCAGACCATGGATGATGACATGAAAAGGCATGGAGTGACTCTTGAGGCAGAAACTACCAAACTTCATAAGGATTCACCTAAGTCTGAACTCAAAAAATTAGCTGAGGTGATATTTGGTCAACCAAAGGTTGAAACTGAAGCCCTAGTTAACTTTGAGGTGAACGTGGAGAGTGATGGCCCAGAAGTCACTAATGAGGTTGAGAGAACTCAAACAACTGCCAATGATCCCAAGTCAGCTGGTGAGGCATCTGGTGTAAGTCTTAGGCCTTCAGCAGCCAGACTTATTGAAGTCTCTACCTTTGACAAAGGTAAGAGACCTATGACCACTGAAGAAGAAATAAATTTTGAGGCACAAAATTCAAAGCCTAGATTTCTGATGAACAAGAAGGTGGAGTTATTCCCACATAAGCCCGAAGAATAAGTTGTAGTTCTAAAGACAAGCAGAACTGAAGAGTTTAATAAAGATGATTATCATTGCACTAATCATAAGTGTAAAGGACTCAAGAGCTACAAGAATAACAACTAGAGACTTCCATAATGGTAGTGAACCCAGCAAAACAAAAGCTCCACCTAAACTGAAAACCAAAGCTGTTAAGAGTGTGCTATCTAAGTCATCCAGGCCATCTGCCAAAAGCACCTAGAGAACAGCAACTAAGCAGGATTCAGTAGCTGCAACTCTAAACTCAAACCCATGATCTCTTCTACAAATAAAGAAAAGAAAGATGAAGAAAAATATCTCCTAGCAGCTCAACTTGAGTTGAAATGATACAATTTTGATAAGATCATGGAGTGGAGCACTACTGAGGTTAGTTCAAAATTGATAGCTACAACTCATGCTGAGATGGAGAAAGCAGCTGAGTTAACTAGAAGAAAGAAGGATGAATCAGAGAAGAAGAAAGGAGAAAGAGTTCAGCAAGAATCAGGGATAAGCAACAGATGAAGCAATTTCTCAGATACTATGATTTATCTGGTAGACAAGTAGGACCAATGAGTATGTAAACTCTTGATCTGAATATAAGAAGAATCAAGAAGAAAGTTGCTGCTGGAGAGCTCCTAAAGCTTGAACAAGCCAGGGAGCAATGGGAGAGACAACATGCCACGTCAAAGAAAATCACTCAAAAGTCCTCCCATCTGCCGACCAGGCCTCCATCATCCCCTGATTCTTCATCAACTGTCTCTGATGATGAGAAGCCCATCATTTTAGTCCTTGCTAAGAAGACAAGAGCTCCAAAGAAAGTATTAAATGCAAGGATTGTTAACCTAGAAGTTGAGAAGATACTCTAAGAAACTAAAGTGTTGGTAGCTGGATATGTTACTGGGATGACGAAATTTGCTTTCAATAGGGCAAATGGAGAGATCATTTACTACGATCATGAAAATGAAGTACTTGATCTGCCCCTTGACATCTTAAAGCAAATTGCTATATACTTTAGCATTTTTGGATGCAAGAATGACAAGTCCAAAATGCTGATGCATAAAGTACTCACCTTAGTCAAGCTTGATGCTGGTGAAGAAGTCCCTAAAACTACATTATCAGCATATGATCCCATAGTGGAATGGGAATATGATCAGAAAAAGAACACTTACTTCATCATCACCAGCTAGAAGAGTAGCTTACTCAAGGAACCAACTGGTTTGCTTCAATAGGTTTGAGATAGCTAACTTAACCAGGCTGAGACTAAGGAACCCAAGTAACAACTCTGAGGCAAAAGAAGTGGAAAAAGTTTTGATAAAGATCTACAACTCCCATCTTGAAAGATCAAAGTAGGCTTCAAGGAACAGAAAGAAGAAAATAGAATCTGAAGCTGCTGAAACCATTTCATCTACCGAACCCAACAACCAATCAACTTCACCTCCTCATACTTCACTACCTGCTCAAACCACTGAGCAGGATTCTTCACAAGTCCAACAAGCCACTGACATAGCCAAATCCCCTACCCAAAACCAATCTGAAGAGTCAGCAGATGCAATGATCATCACTGATGTTGCTGACAAGAATTAGACAAGGGTTGGAGCATCATAAAGAAGAAGAAAACCTCTTAAAATCAGAGGAAGGGGAAGACTCAAAAAATGATGATAGCATAATCAATTAGGATTATGATATCAAAACTAAGAGGTTTTACATTAAAAGAAAGAATCAGACAATAGCCTTCTTCTTATCCGAGTTGGATGTTCTAAAGCTGAGCCTTGAAGACTTAAAGAAAATGCACAAACTGATCTTAGAAAATGAAGACATGCCAAACAAGTACAAACCAATGGCTGCTATTCTGAAGATAAAGTTTAAAGTCAGGGCTGAGCAAATGGAAGAAAAAGAAGCTCTTAATATAACTCCTCTAAACATTCATGACCTAATCACTCATTGGAGTTATAGTTCCTCAACCAACACCTTCACTCTAACATATGCTGGTGCCAGCAAAGTTGAAGTAAAAGAGTATGACCTGTTCAGACTCTCTCGGCACAATACGAAGGATTTGATAAATCTACCTCTTGACAACCCTTCAAAAGATAGAAGAGTATATATGTACAGCTTCTGCTGATCAGGATGCTTGAATGTTAAAGGTAGAGTTTTGGTAGCATCATCCTAGGGGGAATTTGTTGAATCATTAAGGATGAATCTACCAAAAACTCTGGATTTCACATTGGCCTTCAACTACCGAATCAGGCTAAGTGCTGAATGGCATATGCTGAATGACTGTAGCATCTGAATATAGAATAGTTTATTCTCATTGTTTAGTATAAAAGTCTTCACACTTGTATAGTTGAGGCAAGCTTTCCAATCCATTTGATTGTATCTACCGAAATTAATCTTTGTACAAAAAGATTAATCAAGTGAATACTTTGAAAGACATTATTGTGTTTTTCTTTACTCAAAGTATTTATGTTGTGATAGTAAGTAACTAACTTAGATTCCGCATTTGTTTGGTATTAATCATTGAAGAAGTTCTTGTTTGTCTTAACCGATCCCGATCCAACAAGTATACATAAAATTATGGATCTCGTCCTTAAACTTTGATAAGTACACTAAGTGTCTTTTATTTGAAAACTTATCACGATATCAGTCCTTTCTACTAACAAAAGTTAACTTTTCCAGTTAGTTTTGTGAAAAAAATCATTTTGCCCTTACCTCTTAAAAGAAGAAATCTGTAATTCTCATAATCGTTTATTTTTTCCTTTTGTTTTTATTTTATTTACTTTTTTATTATTTTTCTTTTTTTTTTTCTAATCACTTTTATTTTATAAATCTATATTTTTTAAAATGATCACTTTGCCATTAACTCTTAAATTGACGAGATGTGTTTATTATTAATCTTTTATTTTCTTTCTTTATGTTCTTTTTTTTCCTTTATTTTTATTTATTTTTAGCCACTTCATTTAAGAAAACCGTCATAATGTAGTAATATTTTGTTTTAAATTTTTTATGAAATGTAATTTTATTTATATATTTTATTTTTTTACAAATTTATATTCATTTGTTCACTTTATTTATTACCTTTCTAAAAAAAACCAATAGAAATTAGACAACTAGGTTTTAACTTTTTTTGGTACAAGATTTTTTAGTTGTTTTTAATTATTTGGTTTAGGGTTTATATTCGAACCTGTTGGAGAAAGTAAGATTTTGGTTTATGATATGAATTTTTAATTTTTCGTATTCACCAATGGTTTGTTTTAAATATAAATTTAGAGTGATAGCTTGTAACTTTAATTTAAAATAAAATATACTAAAAGATTTCTAAACATACTCGTAGTTTTTAAATAAACAATCATTGAAGTTGTTTTTATTAAATGTATTTTTATTCATTTTTTATTAAACTATTAATAATGAGTTTTATCAACGTAGATCAAAATCAAACCACTTTAAATTAAACGAAGCCGAACCAAACAATTACTAAGGTTTCGTTTGATTTGGTTTTTACGATTAAGCTTATTGAATCTTTACCGTAAAAACACTTAACTACTTCATGTATTAATTAAAGCTTAATTATACGTTAGCTTAAATTAAATAATTATAACTAAGTAAAATATAAAAAGTCACATTCCAAAATCATACGGTCTCTAATAGGATTCTAATATAACTGTAAGCTAAACTGTTTAACATAGGTAAAGTTTCTTATACCAAAAGGCAATTAAAAACGATGGTGAAACAAAACCGATCACTAGTTTAAATTTTATAACAAAAAAATATATTTTGAACTCTCTAATTTGTTCTCGTACGATTAGAAAGGTAGATAACAAATTTTTAAAAATAAGATATATAAATTTAAAACCTATAATAGAAGTACACTTTATAAAAAGTTAAAATAATTAAGACTAATAATTTTTCAGATAAGTTGATAAATAAAAAGTGATTGAAAGATAAAGTAAATAAAAAAAATAAAATAATAAATAAATCATTAATAAAAATTGCAAATGTCGTCCTTTTAGGGGTAATGGTAAAATGATCAATTTACACAAAACTACCATAAAAAGATAACTTTTGTAATATGACAAAAACGTGACAAGTTTGCAAATAAATAACGCTTAGTGTACTTATAAAAGTTTAAGACAAGATCTATAATTTTAAACATACTTAAGAAAAAATTTGTAATTTACTCTAAAATATAATATTAACCATTATCTAGCTTCTTACATGATGGATTACACTAGCTTCCTAAGGTTTGGAATAGTGTATATGGAGCAAGGGTGGTTCAGTTATATGTTCGGTTCAATAAGGAAAAACTTATTGTGTTCATGTCTATTGTCTTAAACATTTTCCAAGGATATAAATTTTAAGGGTAGAGGTTAGATTAATTTTCATTTTTAGGGTTAATAGTATTTTAAACATCCGGTGAACGCATATAACTCAATCTTATCTCTAAATTGAGGCACATAAACAACAACATAGCCTACACATGAAAAACCACCATCGCCCCTGCCCAAAGTTGTATTAAAAAACCATACACGAACATAGCACATACACACAACAAATGTCAGAATTTGAATTACAACTCTAACTTCAAGACACATAAAAGACTTTATCTTTTCTAATATATATATATAATATATATATATATATATATATATATATATATATATATATATATATATATATATATATATATATATATATAGGGGAGGGTTTTAATAAAACCATGTTATAACTAAAAACCATAAAAATCAAATCTAAGCCATTGATCTATTAGATCAATGGTTAATATAAATAATGACATTTTAGTAAATAATCTAAATTAAATGAGATTATATTAACGGTATAAGGGCAATCTGCAACACAAAATATTAGTTTTAGGAAACCATATTAAAGTTTCTACATCACTATTCTCTCTCATCCCTCATAAATTATGTTTTTTTTAAATAAAAGAAAACCAACAATTAAATGTATCTTCATCTTCCTCAAACAACTAATTTCATGTTCATTTTTTAAAAAACCAACAATGAATAGTCTCAGCCATATGTACGTATATGTAAGCACATATGTGACCTGAGTACGTATATGTAAGTACATAGGAAACTGATTTGTTTTCCTATCCTAAACAACTTGATCTCTTAAATCTTTTGTTACGTATATGTACGAATTACATACAATGTTTGATCGTTTGTATATGTTCTCATATACGTTTACTTAGCTTTATTATGTTCATACGTAGCTCTTGTATGTTCCTCATCTTCTTGCTCACTCTCTTTGTCTTTAGTCTCATCAAAATGTAAGAGTATGTAAATCTCTATTTACAAACCCATACACTTACATAACGTATCTCGTGTCTTTATGTACATGTAAATCCTTTGATTCACCATTGTCTTTTTAAATCTCATCTGCTTACATATCTAACTTACATAACCCACATAAATATATGTAACCTAACTTACATAATAAATCTTCCTCTTCTTCCAAGATACATATATATAACCTCACTTACATAACATATCTTCATAATCTTCCACCAGATTTGCAGGTTTGACTCTGATTTAAAAGTATTATTTCTTGAATAATTGTTCTTCTTGAAAGATTTGTAGGTTTAATCGAACCATTGATGGTGGTGCTGGCTGTTCGAATGGGTTAGTGGTGCTCGATCAAACCATTGACGACATAAAAGGGGTATGCGATGGTAGTAATGGTATGCGATGCTGGTGATGGTACGCATGTTGGTGATGGTGTGTAATGCAGGGACGATGGTGCGACAATGATGGAGCGATACCTTTTTTCACTAGTTGATCTCCATTTTCATAGCTATCAAAGTTACATATACGTACGTCATGAGTGAGGTACGTATGTGTATCCTAATGGAACCCTTTTCTATCAAGTTTATGCCATTTTCATCTTGGGTACATATACTAACCGAATTCATTATCATTATCATCTCTTCATCTTGACTTTCCCAGTTCTATCCACATGAAACCCTAGCCGTCACCCCACTTAAGTGAATGTAGAATGTAACCCTTTTCCACATTTTGCTCCCTTTACCGATGATTCAGATCAAGAGTATACCAAACATCATCATTGCACCTACTCCGACACACAGCAACAGTTGTCAACATCACCATGGTCGAAATTTTGAAGCGAAATGGAGTTTGTTAGATGAAAATGCATTAACGGGTGTAGTGAAGATCTCAAATGAAAATATTTTTATTTATGTAACTTGCATCTGTTAAAAGACCCATTTATCTTGATGAACTTGATTCTTTGTATTGATGTTTGAATCACAGAAAGAGAAAACTAAAGAATATAGAGAGATGATTTTGAAGAAGTTGATTGGTGTTTTTAGGTAGGTATAAAAGTCAATAACAATAGAGTGAAATCAGGAAATTTAAAAATATCAAATTAAAAGTGTGTCAAATTACATATCAACCTTTTAAATGAAAATAAAAATTTAAAAGAAAATTTTTTGATTGTTTGGATGTGGTTTTTAGATTTTCAATTATAATAAGGTTTTTCATTTGATCAATTCTCTCTCTCTCTCTCTCCCTATATATATATATTGTCATAGGTAGTCGCTTGCTATCACTCTTCCTGTGCGATCCCTTAACCCACAAACATAAACCCTAAGTTGTAACACACGTTTTATTTGTGGGTTTGTGTTTTTATTGTATGAGAAGAAAGGGTCACTTAGTAGAAGATGAGGGGAGCAATTATTGTATGTATTTAAAAGTTATTATTGATGTTTGTTAGTTAAATACCATCTGGAACCTTGCCAGAAGTAATGCAAAAAAGTTGTGGCATCAATATAGCCATAAATTTGAGACAGTCCGGTGAACTTTAATCATTAATTAGTAGAAGTTTGAGAGAAAAAACATAACAGAAAAAGTTTAAGAGTTAATGACATAAATTATTGAACTTTGAGATATAAATCATTACACCACTATTCTCGTCCCTAAGGGATATTCAATGGTACAGTATTTTCCTTTTATTTTAGAGGTGGATGATTCATATACTACAAAAAACTATGTGGTTAATATGGAAAATTAGTTGCTGTTCTAAAAATATCTTTACTCTTAAATTGACATTGGCTACAAATTTAATGCCTAAATATTTTTGGTACAAATACCACGGTTGTTGCTAAATATAACCTGATACCGAAGGACTCTACTAATAATCTTCGTAGCATGTCTACTAATTTACTTCCACGAATACAAGCATCTTGATTTTTCAAGTGTGGTAATTAAAATTTCTAATAATTATTGTATGTTAACACGGAATTAGAATCGTTGCTACATTTATATAGTATATAGGAAGTTACAAACCCCTAAGGCCCTAAGTTCTATTGCTAAATGTTGTTTACCATCACATTTGACGTATTTAGCAATGCATTTTGACTATCGATCATGCCCATTTTCCTAGTAATATGATTATAATACTCAATATTATTTAATATTAATATTCTGCATTTAATTAAATATATGATTAACTTGTATAGAACTATAGTAAAGTTTCTTCATCATTTCGTGTTTTCTATAGATGATGATTTGACACCAATAGGGAAACATTTAATAAAAACGTTCTTAATCGCAGCCGTAGGTAGATATTGTGGACGTAATTCATCACCGTCAACATCGTAGTTGAAAAAAGATAGTACATGATTCGATAGTATGTTTACTATATTTATAGATATTTATAATATATAATTATTACATTTACATATATTTTAAGTATATGATTATAGTCCTACCGATCTTGTCGCTTATGAAGCACACACCGACAGCTTCCACTTCAAGGAAAACCCTATTAGTTTTCACCACCAACCATTACTACACCCGTCACTTGAATACTTGATTACTTCCTGTGACCTTCATCTTAAAAGTGTTTTTGGATAATGAAGTAACAGTACTTCATCAGAAGATTCTTAATAAAAACAATTAAAATGGCACATTTTTCATTTTCGTTGGTAGTTTTAACGTCATCAATATCATTTTAGTATAATTGGTTTTATTTAAGATTGATGTGAAATTACAGTATTCATCGTTATAAGTTAGAAGGCGTAGAGTGTATGTATGTTCAAGAGTATTGTAATTTGAGAACTAATAAACATGGTTTAAGGAGCTACAACCCCGTAAGAACCTCTAATGTAAAAGTTTAGGGTTTAGATGAAGAAATTTCAATTTTTGTAAAAAGTTCAGAACCCCTGATGGAGGTATGTTTAGAATAACCGGTGGAGGTCTAGTT
>CM046436.1:21893900-22125791 GCA_025506505.1 Flaveria sonorensis
CAAGAGTTATCACCCTAGAGAACAACTCACAACTCTTCAACACGCTGCTGCAAAGGCCAACGGATCTTGAGAACAAAGTTGACTATTTTCAAGAGACCATTGATCTTCAAAAATCCATCATCTTGAGTCTTCAATCTTCAGCATAACAAGAACCTTTGGATGCGCCTTCTCCCATCACCTAGTGTCATCTGGAATCTCAGATAATGCTACCAAAAAGGGGAAGATGAGACCAAAGAAGCTGAGGACATACTTTAGAGATTGGCTACTCAAGTCAATCAAGCAACACACCCAATCTCCTTATCTTCACAATGGACTGATCTGTATGAGCCTCTATCAGAAGCTGAAATCACACTTAAATAAGCTTCTTGATATGTATGGCTATGATAGTGAAGAAGAAAAGGAAATTGAAGCCAGGAGGGTAATAAGAAGTTGAATCAAAAGGTTCAAATTGGGAAAAGGAAGATGGCCTTGACTAGAAATCCAACACTTCTTCCTTGCTCTCTCTAAACAAAAAAGATCTGATAAAGAATCATTAAAGAGAGAGCCAGTGCTTGGATTAGAAGCCTTTCCAAAACCATCTGCTGAGAAGAAGCACCGCTTGTATAATTACTTCTAGAAGCTGCTGAAGTACTAAACAAATCAAGTATTGGTGTAACTGCTAAAATTACTGTACAAGAGACTCCTTGGCAGATGAGTACTCAGAAAAGATGGTGGTAACACAAGAGGCATCCAGACCATGGATGATGACATGAAAAGGCTGGAGTGACTCTTGAGGCAGAAACTACCAAACTTCATAAGGATTCACCTAAGTCTGAACTCAAAAAATTAACTGAGTGATATTTGGTCAACCAAGGTTGAAACTGAAGCCCTAGTTAACTTAGAGGTGAACGTGGAGAGTGATGGCCCAGAAGTCACTAATGAGGTTGAGAGAACTCAAACAACTGCCAATGATCCAAGTCAGCTGGTGAGGCATCTGGTGTAAGTCTTAGGCCTTCAGCAGTCAGACTTATGAAGTCTCTACCTTGACAAAGGTAAGAGACCTATGACCACTGAGAAGAAATAAATTTTGAGGCACAAAATTCAAAGCCTAGATTTCTGATGAACAAGAAGGTGGAGTTATTCCCACATAAGCCCGAAGAATAAGTGTAGTTCTAAAGACAAGCAGAACTGAAGAGTTTAATAAAGATGATTATCATTGCACTATCATAAGTGTAAAGGACTCAAGAGCTACAAGAATAACAACTAGAGACTTCCATAATGGTAGTGAACCCAGCAAAACAAAAGCTCCACCTAAACTGAAAACCAAAGCTGTTAAGAGTGTGCTATCTAAGTCATCCAGGCCATCTGCCAAAAGCCCTAGAGAACAGCACTAAGCAGGATTCAGTAGCTGCAACTCTAAACTCAAACCCATGATCTCTTCTACAAATAAAGAAAGAAAGATGAAGAAAAATATCTCCTAGCAGCTCACTTGAGTTGAAATGATACATTTTGATAAGATCATGGAGTGGAGCACTACTGAGGTTAGTTTAAAATTGATAGCTACAACTCATGCTGAGATGGAGAAAGCAGCTGAGTCAACTAGAAGAAAGAAGGATGAATCAGAGAAGAAGAAAGGAGAAAGAGTTCAGCAAGAATCAGGGATAAGCAACAGATGAAGCAATTTCTCAGATACTGATTTATCTGGTAGACAAGTAGGACCAATGAGTATGTAAACTCTTGATCTGAATATAAGAAGAATCAAGAAGAAAGTTGCTGCTGGAGAGCTCCTAAAGCTTGAACAAGCCAGGGAGCAATGGGGAGAGACAACATGCCAAGTCAAAGAAAATCACTCAAAAGTCCTCCCATCTGCCGACCAGGCCTCCATCATCCCCTGATTCTTCATCAACTGTCTCTGATGAGAAGCCCATCATTTTAGTCCTTGCTAAGAAGACAAGAGCTCCAAAGAAAGTATTAAATGCAAGTATTGTTAACCTAGAAGTTGAGAAGATACTCTAAGAAACTAAAGTGTTGGTAGCTGGATATGTTACTGGGATGACGAAATTTGCTTTCATAGGGCAAATGGAGAGATCATTTACTACGATCATGAAAATGAAGTACTTGATCTGCCCTTGACATCTTAAAGCAAATTGCTATATACTTTAGCATTTTTGGATGCAAGAATGACAAGTCCAAAATGCTGATGCATAAAGTACTCACCTTAGTCAAGCTTGATGCTGGTGAAGAAGTCCCTAAACTACATTATCAGCATATGATCCCATAGTGGAATGGGAATATGATCAGAAAAAGAACACTTACTTCATCACCAGCTAGAAGAGTAGCTTACTCAAGGAACCAACTGGTTTGCTTCAATAGGTTTGAGATAGCTAACTTAACCAGGCTGAGACTAAGGAACCCAAGTAACAACTCTGAGGCAAAAGAAGTGGAAAAAGTTTTGATAAAGATCTACAACTCCCATCTTGAAAGATCAAAGTAGGCTTCAAGGAACAGAAAGAAGAAAATAGAATCTGAAGCTGCTGAAACCATTTCATCTACCGAACCCAACAACCAATCAACTTCACCTCCTCATACTTCACTACCTGCTCAAACCACTGAGCAGGATTCTTCACAAGTCCAACAAGCCACTGACATAGCCAAATCCCCTACCCAAAACCAATCTGAAGAGTCAGCAGATGCAATGATCATCACTGATGTTGCTGACAAGAATTAGACAAGGTTGGAGCATCATAAAGAAGAAGAAAACCTCTTAAAATCAGAGGAAGGGGAAGACTCAAAAATGATGATAGCATAATCATTAGGATTATGATATCAAAACTAAGAGGTTCTACATTAAAGAAAGAATCAGACAATAGCCTCTTCTTATCCGAGTTGGATGTTCTAAAGCTGAGCCTTGAAGACTTAAAGAAATGCACAAACTGATCTTAGAAAATGAAGACATGCCAACAAGTACAAATCCAATGGCTGCTATTCTGAAGATAAAGTTTAAAGTCAGGGCTGAGCAAATGGAAGAAAAAGAAGCTCTTAATATAACTCCTCTAAGCATTCATGAACCTAATCACTCTTGGAGTTATAGTTTCCTCAACCAACACCTTCACTCTAACATATGCTGGTGCCAGCAAAGTTGAAGTAACATGTTCAGAGCACCATACGAAGGATGATATAAATCTGATGGGTTTTTACAAGTTTTAACAAGGATGTTTAACCATTTAAACAACAAAACGCAGCGGATGTATGGAGTTTAAAACTTGTGTTATATTCTGAAAATAAACATTTATATGTTCAAGAAAACAAACCCAAGAACAAGGATCATATATATGTGAAAAGAAATGCTATCAAAACCAACCATAGGATGTACATGAATACTACCTTTCTTGAACAAGCAAGTTGGATACGGATAAGAGGAGGAAGATGATGTTTCTTGAATGTCTAGTCTTCAAAAGAGAAGACCTCAAGCTTGTATACCCACAACTCTTGCAAAGCACCAAACTTGTTAGGAAGTTAACACCCAAAGACTTCTCTTCCAAGCTTCTATGTCCGTGAATGTGAAGAGCAAGATGGAGAAGAGAGAGTTCTTTGCATGTGTGTGAGAGAGAGTGAGGTTGAGTGTATCTTCCAAGGGATTAAAGTCTTGTATTAAAACAAGACAAGGAATCCCAAGAAAGGCAAGAAGGGCGGCCGAAAGTTTTATTCAAAATGGGTTCCCCCCATTTTGAATAACACCCTTTTAATTCATTTTAATCACTCATTAAGTTATATAATTAAACCAATTTTAATCTTATAACTTAAACACTCTTATATTTGATGTTATTTAACTTATTTAAACAACATTACAAATGATATCTCATGAACAAAATATCCATATAATTTGTTCTATCTCAAATGCAATAATTCAGAAAACCCATTTTCTAAATTGGTGTCATAATTTATTTGCTTGATCATGATCAACAAATAAATGTTTAACGGTGTTTGCCTAGCTTGTTATTGGGTATGACCCGACTTGGATCATAACGTACTAACCACATCAATCTTGTATGTGTCTTGGGCATATAAGATCCAACAATCTCCCACTTGCACAAGATTCATAGAAGATTGATGCAAGCAGTAAATACCGCCTAACAACGGTTTACTACCCTTAATACGTATGACTAAGTGCCATTCAATAACATCATCCCCTTCAAGTATCTTACTCGAAAATGTTTTAGGTGAAACAATCATCTATCCTTTTGTCACAGATGTCATGTTAAATCTTAGAGACACAGAATGATCATTCTCCATTGACTTAACTTTAGCAGGCCTTAGACATCTTACTCTCAACGAATAAGAGGAACAAATCCCATCTTGATTACATACGTCTCTCACAATCACCTCGTGCTATACCTGAATTTAGTCTTATGTACTGCCATGTTTCAGAACAGCGAAGAACTAAGTCAAAGTATAATACCCGGTGAATATCAAGACCCAATATGTATCTCAGGTCAGAGGATACCAAATGATATTCGCCTTTACTCAAATTTACTTATGATCAATCAAGAAGATTCCATGTAGTAATATTTGAAATGCGGGTCAGTCCAATATTTATATCCCATAAATATCTATGAACTTTGGCAGCAACCCTTTGCTATATATTCATCCAAATGAATATCTACCAATCCAAGTTCATAATAGTCTTACCCTCATACTTGTTCCCACAGGCATGAACGACTACGGACGTTTAGAGTAAATGATTTACTCATGGATTAAACATGCAAAATTGGAACATTAGTTGAAACATTATAACCATATAATTCATTCAAGTAATAAAAGGTTCCAATATCCAAATACAAGATCACAAAATCAAATCCAGTCACTAGAATATCGAAGTCCCATGGCACAAGTATGACCCTCATGCTTTGCCTTTTCAAGAAGCTTCGTGAGTGGATCCGCAATGTTTTGATCCGTGTGAACTTTGCGAATACATATTTTTCCCTTTTCAACTTCATCCCTTATGTAGTTGAATCTCCGCTCAATGTGCCTAGTCTTTTGATGTGCACGGGGTTCCTTGATTTGAGCAATCGCACCCTCATTATCACAAAGAATTTCTAGGGGGTCCTGAATGGAAGGGACAACCCCTAGATCGGCAATGAATTTCTTCAACCATGCAGCTTCTTGAGCTGCTAATGAAGCGGCGATGTATTCTGACTCTGTAGTTGATAATGCCACCACATCTTGTTTAGAGCTCTTCCAAGAGACTGCTCCTCCATTTAGGATGAAAATGTATCCCGATTGTGATCGTGAGTCATCCCGATCAGTTTGGAAACTCGCATCCGTGTAACCTTTTACCACGAGTTCCTCCTCACCAGATCCATAGATTAGGAACATATCTTTAGTCCTCCTTAGGTACTTAAGTATGTTCTTAACAGCCATCCAATGACTATTTCCAGGATTTTGCTGGTATCGGCTTGTCATGCTCAAGGCGCATGACACGTCCGGCCTAGTGCATATCATTGCATACATGATGGATCCTATAGCAGATGCATACGGGATTCCCTTCATTTTATCTTGCTCATCCTTTGAGCTTGGACATTGAGTCGTACTCAATATCGTTCCTCTTTGAATAGGTACGTACCTTTCTTAGAGTTCTCCATCTTGAACCTTTTCAAGATCTTGTCAATGTATGCACTTTGATTTAAACCTATCAACCGCCTTGATCTATCCCTATAGATCTTTATTCCCAAAATGTAGGCGGCTTCACCAAGATCCTTAATGGAAAAACAGCTTCCAAGCCAGGTTTTTATACCTTCCAAGGTTGGAATGTCATTTCCAAATAGTAGGATGTCATCGACATACAATACTAGGAAAGTGATGATGCTCCCACTAGCCTTTTTATACACACAAGCCTCATCAGCATTTTTGATGAACCCAAATTTAATTACCTCTTCATCAAAACGGTGATTCCAACTTCTTGACGCTTGCTTCAATCCATAGATTGATTTCTTTAACTTGCATACTTTGTTAGGATGTTTTGGGTCGACAAAACCTTCAGGCTGAACCATATAGACATCTTCCTCAAGATATCCATTTAGAAAAGCGGTTTTGACATCCATTTGCCAAATCTCATAATCATAATGAGCAGCTATGGCAAATAATATCCTAATAGACTTTAGCATTGCAACAGGCGAAAAAGTCTCATCATAATCAACCCCTTGAGTTTGAGTGAAACCTTTTGCTACAAGTCTAGCTTTATAAGTATCCAAGTTTCCATGCATATCGGTTTTCTTCTTGAAAACCCACTTACTTCCAACTACCTTGGAGTTAAGAGGTGGTACAACCAAGTCCCACACTTGGTTGTCATACATGGATTGCATCTCAACATTCATGGCTTCAAGCCATTTGTCACAATCCAAATTGGACACTGCATCATGGTATGTGATTGGTTCATCGGAATCAACCACATAGCACCCATCCATGAAAAATCCATATCTTTCAGGTGGATTACTAGTTCTACCAGATTTGCGAACGTTTTGTGTGTGTTGATCAACCATTTGATCATTCTCAACATCCTCATGTTGAGTGCTAGTGTCAACCAAACGTGTATCGGGTTGTGGACCTTGATCCTCCTCAAGATCCACTGTTCTACTGCTAGCTCCTTCCATAAGGAACTTGGCTTCCAAGAACTCACCCTTCTTGGCAACAAACTCCTTTTGTTCCAATGGATCATAGAAATAATATCCCATAGAATCTCTAGGATATCCAATAAAAATACACTTAGTGGAACGTCTTTCTAACTTGTTTGAGGTGGGAGTCTTTACATAAGCCTCACATCCCCACACCTTTAAATATGATAGAGATGGAACCCTTCCATGCCATATTTCAAAAGGTGTCCTTTCCACTTTCTTGGTTGGGGCCATATTCAAAATACGGGCCGCAGAGAGCAAAGCAAAGCCCCAAAATGATAGAGGCAATGAGCTTCCAGCCATCATAGATCGAACCATATCTAATAGAGTTCGATTTCTCCTCTCGGACACACCATTGTGTTGTGGTGTTCCAGGTGGAGATAGTTGTGAGATAATCCCACAACTTCTAAGATGATCTCTAAAAGCATCACTCAGGTATTCACCTCCTCTATCGGTGCGAAGAATTTTTATTGATTTGTTGAGTTGATTTTCTACTTCATTTTGGAAGGTTTTGAACATTTCAAAAGCTTCATCTTTGTGTCTTAACAAGTACACATACCCATACCTACTATAGTCGTCGGTAAAGGTAATGAAGTATCTTTCATTATACCTAGTCATTGGCTTAAAAGGACCACATACATCCGAATGTATGATACCTAATAAATCTTTTGCCCTTTCGGTTTTGCCACTAAAAGGCGCCTTAGTCATTTTGCCTTGTAAACAAGATTCACATACATCAAATGAATCATATTCACTTGCTTTTAAAAGACCATTCTTTTGAAGAGTTTGTATGCGCTTCTTGTTTATATGACCAAGACGGCAATGCCAAAGATAGGTGTCACTCAAATCTAATTTGAGCTTCTTGGTGGTGTTTGGTACAACGAGCTATCATATAATGTGTTTTCATGAACCAATTCATAAATACCATTAATAGGAGTAGCTTTAAAATAAAAGATGTTATTTAAAGAAACATGAATTTCATTTTCAATAAACATCAAAACATAACCATATTGTCTTAATTGTGCAACTGAAATAATGTTCCTAGTCAAACTAGGAGCATACAAAACATTGTTCAAAATTGCTTCCAAACCATTTGGAAGCTTCAGGATGTAGTCCCCTCGGGCTTCAACTTGAACTTTTGCCCCATTCCCCATGTAGAGGCTAACATCCCCTTTGTTGAAGTTTTTACTTCTTTTGAACCCCTGCAACAAATTGCAAATGTGAGTCCCACATCCGGTATCCAATACCCATGTGTTAGAGGATATTATATTTAGATCAATATGAATCATGAAAATTGTACCTGAGGTCTGCCCGGCATCCCTCTTTGCTTTCAACTCTTTGAGATGGACAGGACAATTTCTTGCCCAATGTCCTATCTCCCCACACTTAAAGCATGGGTCATCCGAAGCAACCTTTTGCTTCTTCTCCGCTGGTTTTGGTGGTGGCACTTTTACCACTCCCTTTCCCTTTCTCCCAACGTACCCTTTACCTTTGGCAACACTTGCCTTGGATGCGGGGTGAGGCCTCTTCTTGTTCCCACCTTCATTGATGGTGAGAACGGGTAAACTCCTTTTACCCATGGCCGCCTCGGCTGTCTTGAGCATAGAGTGAAGCTCAGTTATGTTCTTGTCCCAACCGTTCATGTTATAATTCATAACAAAATTGTCAAACCTTTTTGACAAAGAGTTGAGGATCAAATCCGTAGCCAACTCTTTCGAGACGGGACAATTCAGCCTTTCGAGGCGGTCTATGTGGCTCTTCATCTTAAGTACATAAGATGAGACCGATTGGGTATCATCCATACGACATGCATGGAGTGCTCGAACCGTTTCGAAGCGCTCTACCCTTGCTTGTTGTTGGAACGTTTCCTTCAACTGGGTTATCATGTCGTATGCTCCGTGATGTTCGTACTCCTTTTGGAGATCCGGAGTCATACTTGCCAACATGAGGCAAGACACTTGGACCGAGTCCTCAGTGTATTTCACCCAATTCAAGTAGGCCTCTTCATCTTCCTCATTGGGTTCATCGGGAATCGGATCGTCTAAGATATATGACCGTTTCTCTTGCTTGAGAACAATTCTCAAGTTTCGAAACCAATCAATGAAATTGTTATGGTTTAGACGCTCCTTTTGGAGAATGGTTCTTAGTGATAGGTTGTGAGCGGATGGAATATCATTATTTTCATTGTTGTTGGTGGCCATCTACAAAATTTAACAAGGTTCAATTTTAGTATTTACGATATTATCATTTTTAATTATAAATCTCTTTTATGTGTCATACACAAAATAAAATTCTAGAATCCAACGTCACATTTAAATAGTGGTTAGGTGATCTTTATCCCATTATTTAAATTAACAAGGTAGTCAACGTTTGACAATTGCAACCCTTTGCAACTTCTAGGGTATGGGATCGACTTAAACATCATATGTATAGTCGGCATGTTAATCCCATCAACACCTTTTGTAAACCATATTGTAGGTGATCCATTTAACATGGTTTGCAAATCAAGTTACCCTACTTACACACACATGTGAGTTTACCAATATAAGTGGTTAGGTGATCTTTATCCCACAAATATGGCATTCCCACCTTAAATCACAAGTTCCCTCAAAATGGTTAGGTGACCTTTATCCCATTAAGAGTTTTCAAGTGACTTAAGTGTTGTGTAAAAGGATGGTGATAAACTTGTTTTCAAAAGACATTTTAAGTTTTCATAATTCTAGTTTAGAAAACTCTATGTACCTTGCATTTGCATGCTTTCAAATACATGGTACCCTATGGTTCTTTTAATAAAACCCTTTTATTTAAAATCATTAATCCTTTTAATAACCTTTTATTAACCACTTAATGATTAAGAACCATTTATTTTCAGCTTGTTATGTTTATAAATTTGTTAGTTATGCATATCCATATATCAAACAACCAACATAAAACAAAACAACCAAACAAGCACAACCATTCAATCATATGTGCATAACCATAGCCACTAAGGTGACCACACTTGTTTGCCATCACAAGTGTTGTCACTAGGTCTTTCCTAAGGGTTAATAATGACACATTAAAATGTGTCCAAGAACTCCCACTCGAATCCACATCCAAATGCTTCAAGTGTCCATGTCTTTTGAGTTCTTCCTTTGTATCTTTCCTTGAGTCTCCAACTTGTGCATCTTCTTTTACAAAATCATATCCTAATACAATTTTTCTAATAAAAGAAATGCACCTAATCTATTTATTACATAACCAATGAATAAATAAATTACAACCCAAAAGATACAAACACCAAAATTATTATTACAACCCTTTAATGAATAAAACTAAACATGACAATCACATTCATCCAAAACCAAAACACATTAGGTCAAGGCTATGTTATGCACCAAAATATGTATCAAATACAACATCCAAGAACAACCATGAACTCCCTTTTTAACCCTTAAAGTTTCGGCCAACATAAACCCAAACTTTAGGGTTTAGTCCAAACAAAACAATCAACCACTTGATGTTAATCTTTCAAGGTTTATTCTAAAGCATGTAGATAAAACTTTGAAAGATAAGGGATTCATTTATCCATATCAAAACAGCCCCTAATGGGTTGAAAAAGTCCAACAAAACTAACTTTTCTTGGACTTTTGAAGCAAGTTTTCCACATAACCGGCTCTAGATGCCATTGTTGGGTTTTTACAAGTTTTAACAAGGATGTTTAACCATTTAAACAACAAAACGCAGCGGATGTATGGAGTTTAAAACTTGTGTTATATTCTGAAAATAAACATTTATATGTTCAAGAAAACAAACCCAAGAACAAGGATCATATATATGTGAAAAGAAATGCTATCAAAACCAACCATAGGATGTACATGAATACTACCTTTCTTGAACAAGCAAGTTGGATACGGATAAGAGGAGGAAGATGATGTTTCTTGAATGTCTAGTCTTCAAAAGAGAAGACCTCAAGCTTGTATACCCACAACTCTTGCAAAGCACCAAACTTGTTAGGAAGTTAACACCCAAAGACTTCTCTTCCAAGCTTCTATGTCCGTGAATGTGAAGAGCAAGATGGAGAAGAGAGAGTTCTTTGCATGTGTGTGAGAGAGAGTGAGGTTGAGTGTATCTTCCAAGGGATTAAAGTCTTGTATTAAAACAAGACAAGGAATCCCAAGAAAGGCAAGAAGGGCGGCCGAAAGTTTTATTCAAAATGGGTTCCCCCCATTTTGAATAACACCCTTTTAATTCATTTTAATCACTCATTAAGTTATATAATTAAACCAATTTTAATCTTATAACTTAAACACTCTTATATTTGATGTTATTTAACTTATTTAAACAACATTACAAATGATATCTCATGAACAAAATATCCATATAATTTGTTCTATCTCAAATGCAATAATTCAGAAAACCCATTTTCTAAATTGGTGTCATAATTTATTTGCTTGATCATGATCAACAAATAAATGTTTAACGGTGTTTGCCTAGCTTGTTATTGGGTATGACCCGACTTGGATCATAACGTACTAACCACATCAATCTTGTATGTGTCTTGGGCATATAAGATCCAACATTAGAAGAGTATATATGTACGAGCTTCTGCTGATCAGGATGCTTGAATGTTAAAGGTAGAGTTTGGTAGCATCATCTTAAGGGGAATTTGTTGAATCATTAAGGATGAATCTACCAAAAACTCTGGATTTCAGCATTGGCCTTCAACTACCGAATCAGGCTAAGTGCTGAATGGCATATGCTGAATGACTGTAGCATCTGAATATAGAATAGTTTATTCTCATTGTTTAGTATAAAGTCTTCACACTTGTATAGTTGAGGCAAGCTTTCCAATCCATTTGATTGTATCTACCGAAATTAATCTTTGTACAAAAAGATTAATCAAGTGAATACTTTGAAAGACATTATTGTGTTTTTCTTTACTCAAAGTATTTATGTTGTGATAGTAAGTAACTAACTTAGATTCCGTATTTGTTTGGTATTAATCATTGAAGAAGTTCTTGTTTGTCTTAACCGATCCCGATCCAACAAGTATACATAAAATTATGGATCTCGTCCTTAAACTTTGATAAGTACACTAAGTGTCTTTTATTTGAAAACTTATCACGATATCAGTCCTTTCTACTAACAAAAGTTAACTTTTCCAGTTAGTTTTGTGAAAAAAATCATTTTGCCCTTACCTCTTAAAAGAAGAAATCTGTAATTCTCATTAATCGTTTATTTTTTCCTTTTTGTTTTTATTTTATTTACTTTTTTATTATTTTTCTTTTTTTTTTCTAATCACTTTTATTTTTATAAATCTATATTTTTTAAAATGATCATTTTGCCATTAACACTTAAATTGACGAGATGTGTTATTATTAATCTTTTATTTTCTTTCTTTATGTTCTTTTTATTTCCTTTATTTTTTATTTATTTTTAGCCACTTCATTTAAGAAAACCGTCATAATGTAGTAATAATTTTGTTTTAAATTTTTTTATGAAATGTAATTTTATTTATATATTTTTATTTTTTTACAAATTTATATTCATTTGTTCACTTTATTTATTACCTTTCTAAAAAAAACCAATAGAAATTAGACAACTAGGTTTTTAACTTTTTTTGGTACAAGATTTTTTAGTTGTTTTAAATTATTTGGTTTAGGGTTTATATTCGAAACCTGTTGGAGAAAGTAAGATTTTGGTTTATGATATGAATTTTTAATTTTTCGTATTCAACCAAATGGTTTGTTTTAAATATAAATTTAGAGTGATAGCTTGTAACTTTAATTTAAAATAAAATATACTAAAAGATTTCTAAACAACTACTCGGTAGTTTTTAAATAAACAAATCATTGAAGTTGTTTTTAATTAAATGTATTTTTATTTAATTTTTTATTTAAACTATTAATAATGAGTTTTTATCAACGTAGATCAAAATCAAACCACTTAAAATTAAAACGAAGCCGAACCAAACAATTACTAAGGGTTTCGTTTGATTTGGTTTTACGATTAAGCTTATTGAATCTTTTACCGTAAAAACACTTAACTACTTCATGTATTAATTAAAGCTTAATTATACGTTAGCTTAAATTAAAATAATTATAACTAAGTAAAATATAAAAAGTCACATTCCAAAATCATACGGTCTCTAATAGGATTCTAATATAAACTGTAAGCTAAACTGTTTAACATAGGTAAAGTTTCTTATACCAAAAAGGCAATTAAAAACGATGGTGAAACAAAACCGATCACTAGTTTAAATTTTATAACATAAAAAATATATTTTGAACTCTCTAATTTGTTCTCGTACGATTAGAAAGGTAGATAACAAATTTTTAAAAATAAGAAATATAATAAATTTTAAACCTATAAATAGAAGTACACTTTATAAAAAAGATTAAAAATAATTAAGTAATAATATTTCAGATAAGTTTATAAAATAAAAAGTGATTGAAAAAGATAAAGTAAATAAAATAAAATAAAATAAAATAAATAAATCAATTAATAAAAATTGCAAATGTCGTCCTTTAAGGGGTAATGGTAAAATGATCAATTTACACAAAACTAACATAAAAAGATAACTTTTGTTAGTATAAATGACATAAAACGTGACAAGTTTGCAAATAAATAACGCTTAGTGTACTTATAAAAGTTTAAGACAAGATCTATAATTTTAAACATACTTAAAGAATAAAATTTGTAATTTACTCTAAAAAATATAATATTAACCATTATCTAGCTTCTTACATGATGGATTACACTAGCTTCCTAAGGTTTGGAATAGTGTATATGGAGCAAGGTGGTTTCAGTTATTATGTTCGGTTCAATAAAGGAAAAACTTATTTGTGTTCATGTCTATTGTCTTAAACATTTTCCAAGGATAATAAAATTTTAAGGGTAGAGGTTAGATTAATTTTCATTTTTAGGGTTAATAGTATTTTAAACATCCGGTGAACGCATATAACTCAATCTTATCTCTAAATTGAGGCACATAAACAACAACATAGCCTACACATGAAAAACCACCATCGCCCCTGCCCAAAGTTGTATTAAAAAACCATACACGAACATAGCACATACACACAACAAATGTCAGAATTTAGAATTACAACTCTAACTTCAAGACACATAAAAGACTTTATATTTTCTAATATATATATATATATATATATATATATATATATATATATATATATATATATATATATATATATATAGGGGAGGGTTTTAATAAAAACCATGTTATAACTAAAAACCATAAAAATCAAATTTAAGCCATTGATCTATTAGATCAATGGTTAATATAAATAATGACATTTTAGTAAATAATCTAAATTAAATGAGATTATATTAACGGTATAAGGGCAAATCTGCAACACAAAAATATTAGTTTTAGGAAACCATATTAAAGTTTCTACATTCACTCTTCTCTCTCATCCCTCATAAATTATGTTTTTTTTAAATAAAAGAAAACCAACAATTAAATGTATCTTCATCTTCCTCAAACAACTAATTTCATGTTCATTTTTTAAAAAAAACCAACAATGAATAGTCTCAGCCATATGTACGTATATGTAAGCACATATGTGACCTGAGTACGTATATGTAAGTACATAGGAAACTGATTTGTTTTCCTATCCTAAACAACTTGATCTCTTAAATCTTTTTGTTACGTATATGTACGAATTACATACAATGTTTGATCGTTTGTATATGTTGCTCATATACGTTTACGTTAGCTTTATTATGTTCATACGTAGCTCTTGTATGTTCCTCATCTTCTTGCTCACTCTCTTTGTCTTTAGTCTCATCAAAATGTAAGAGTATGTAAATCTCTATTTACAAACCCATACACTTACATATACGTATCTCGTGTCTTTATGTACATGTAAATCCTTTGATTCACCATTGTCTTCTTTTAAATCTCATCTGCTTACGTATATCTAACTTACATAACCCAACATAAATATATGTAACCTAACTTACATAATAAATCTTCCTCTTCTTCCAAGATACATATATATAACCTCACTTACATAACATATCTTCATAATCTTCCACCAGATTTGCAGGTTTGACTCTGATTTAAAAGTATTATTTCTTGAATAATTGTTCTTCTTGAAAGATTTGTAGGTTTAATCGAACCATTGATGGTGGTGCTGGCAGTGTTCGAATGGGTTAGTGGTGCTCGATCAAACCATTGGCGACATAAAAGGGGTATGCGATGGTAGTAATGGTATGCGATGCTGGTGATGGTACGCAATGTTGGTGATGGTGTGTAATGCAGGGACGATGGTGCGACAATGATGGAGCGATACCTTTTTTCAACTAGTTGATCTCCATTTTCATAGCTATCAAAGTTACATATACGTACGTCATGAGTGAGGTACGTATGTGTATCCTAATGGAACCCTTTTCTATCAAGTTTATTCCCATTTTCATCTTGGTTACATATACGTAACCGAATTCATTATCATTATCATCTTCTTCATCTTGACTTTCCCAGTTCTATCCACATGAAACCCTAGCCGTCACCCCACTTAAGTGAATGTAGAAGATGTAACCCTTTTCCACATTTTGCTCCCTTTACCGATGATTCAGATCAAGAGCATACCAAACATCATCATTGCACCTACTCCGACACACAGCAACAGTTGTCAACATCACCATGGTCGATTTTGAAGCGAAATGGAGTTTGTTAGATGAAAATGCATTAACGGGTGTAGTGAAGATCTCAAATGAATAATATTTTATTTATGTAACTTGCATCTGTTAAAAGACCCATTTAATCTTGATGAACTTGATTCTTTGTATTGATGTTTGAATCACAGAAAGAGAAAACTAAAGAATATAGAGAGATGATTTTGAAGAAGTTGATTGGTGTTTTTAGGTAGGTATAAAAGTCAATAACAATAGAGTGAAATCAGAAATTTAAAAATATCAAATTAAAAGTGTGTCAAAATTACAATATCAACCTTTTAAATGAAAAATAAAAAATTTAAAAGAAAAATTTTTGATTGGTTGGATGTGGTTTTTATGATTTTCAATTATAATAGTGGTTTTCATTTGATCACTTCTCTCTCTCTCTCCCTATATATATATATTGTCATAGGTAGTCGCTTGCTACCACTCTTCCTGTGCGATCCCTTAACCCACAAACATAAACCCTAAGTTGTAACACACGTTTTATTTGTGGGTTTGTGTTTTTATTTGTATGAGAAGAAAAGGGTCACTTAAGTAGAAGATGAGGGGAGCAATTATTGTATGTATTTAAAAGTTATTATTGATGTTTGTTAGTTAAATACCATCTTGGAACCTTGCCAGAAGTAATGCAAAAAAGTTGTGGCATCAATATAGCCATAAATTTGAGACAGTCCGGTGAACTTTTAATCATTAAATTAGTAGAAGTTTGAGAGAAAAAAACATAACAGAAAAAGTTTAAGAGTTAATGACATAAAATTAATTGAACTTTGAGATATAAAGCATTACACACACTATTCTCGTCCCTAAGGGATATTCAATGGTAAAGTATTTTCCTTTTATTTTAGAGGTGGATGATTCATATACTACAAAAAACTATGTGGTTAATATGAGAAGATTAGTTGCTGTTCTAAAAAATATCTTTACTCTTAAATTGACATTGGCTACAAATTTAATGCCTAAATATTTTTGGTACAAATACCACGGTTGTTGCTAAATATAACCTGATACCGAAGGACTCTACTAATAAAATCTTCGTAGCATGTCTACTAATTTACTTCCACGAATACAAGCATCTTGATTTTCAAGTGTGGTAATTAAAATTTCTAATAATTATTGTATGTTAACAACGGAATTAGAATTCGGTTGCTACATTTATATAGTATAATAGGAGTTACAAACCCCTAAGGCCCTAAGTTCTATTGCTAAATGTTGTTACCATCAACATTTGACGTATTTAGCAATGCATTTTGACTATCGATCATGCCCATTTTCCTAGTAATATGATTATAATAATCAATATTATTTAATATTAATATTCTGCATTTAATTAAATATATGATTAAACTTGTATAGAACTATAGTAAAGTTTCTTTCATCATTTCGTGTTTTCTATAGATGATGATTTGACACCAAATAGGGAAAACATTTAATAAAAACGTTCTTAAATCGCAGCCGTAGGTAGATATTGTGGACGTAATTCATCACCGTCAACATCGTAGTTGAAAAAAAGATAGTACATGATTCGATAGTTATGTTTACTATATTTATAGATATTTATAATATATAATTATTACAATTTACATATATTTTAAGTATATGATTATAGTCCATACCGATCTTGTCGCTTATGAAGCACACACCGACAGCTTCCACTTCAAGGAAAACCCTATTAGTTTTCACCACCACCATTACTACACCGTCACTTGAATACTTGATTACTTCCTGTGACCTTCATCTTAAAAGTTGTTTTTGGATAATGAAGTAAACAGTACTTCATCAGAAGATTCTTAAATAAAAACAATTAAAATGGCACATTTTCATTTTCTGTTGGTAGTTTTAACGTCATCAATATCATTTTAGTATAATTGGTTTTATTTAAGATTGATGTGAAATTACAGTATTCATCGTTATAAGTTAGAAGGCGTAGAGTGTATGTATGTTCAAGAGTATTGTAATTTTGAGAACTAATAAACATGGGTTTAAGGAGCTACAACCCCGTAAAGAACCTCTAATGTAAAAGTTTAGGGTTTAGATGAAAAGGTTTTCAATTTTTGTAAAAAGTTCAGAACCCCTGATGGAGGTATGTTTAGAATAACCGGTGGAGGTCTAGTTGTGAAGTCAACGAGCGACTCTTACAGTGAACAAGTTTTCTATTACCTCTGTCGTCGCCATAGGTAAAAAAATTATTTTTTTTCTAAAAGAATTTGGAGGGAAATAAGCACACCGCTATGAAAAACCTATGGCAACGACATGTCGTCGGCGTAAGGTAAATGAGTTGGAATGCTTGGGGTTCGCCTTAGAACAAACAACAGGCGATCTTCTATAGCGACAACTCTGTGATGACGATGACGATTTGTCTTCAACATTAGGTTACCTATCGCGACGACATTTGTCATCGTCTTAGGGTCTATTTCTTGTAGTTTGTACCCGAGCTTGTCACAAGCCCCAAACTCAATCCCCTTATTAACGGTTAATTACTAGACTTCATACCTATGACAGCAATGTCTAGATCTCTTTGATTTGGGCCTTGAACCACTAGTCATGAAGCATACATGATTTGCTTGCAGAATATATATCCGATGAATGTTGTAACAAACAACAGGCGATCTTCTATCCAGATTATCCAATTTGTTGACACTTCGAGTTTCGACTTATTATTTGTTATTTGCGTTTGTTTTTAACTTCTTACAGTCTCTTTTTTTTTACTTACTTAACTTCTTTCGGAATATTAACCTTTTATCAAATATATTTATATTTATTCACCAACTGCATTAAATACCACTATTAAATATAATCTACCAGATATAATTGGTATTTCCTAATGGTTGATGTAACTTGTCTATCGAAATTTTCAACAGTTAGAATCTTGAGAATAGTATGCATGATTCGAGACCACGAAGTGGGTAGTTAACCAACTTCAACCCCACTAAAGAGAGCATAATGATAATGTCTCACCATGATTTATTTCTATGAAAATAATATCCCAACTAATCATTATATAACATTTTGAGTCCTTTTATTTTCAACCAATTTTCGTATCATGGATTACTTGAGTAGTTTTGTTTTTCATAATGTTGAGAGTTATTAATGATATATAATATGGATAGAATTTTGATTATATTATGGTAAAGTAGATAAACTGATTAGTAAATTTTAGATATGTGTTCAGTACTTGAATGATTAATATATTTGTCAATGGCATATTCATATTTTATAAGTGTATGAACTAGTACGAAGCATCTTACTTATTTTCTAATACATGTATTCATCAATTCATACATGTATTGAAAACGAGATAATGTATTAAAAATTCTAAAATGGGTATATGAGTCGCTGAAATACAACATAATTTCAATTATTAAATTAATTACTGAATCAAGGTTCCAAATACTAAATTTTACTCATGTGAATCCACTTTTATATATATGTGTATATTGTTTTCATTTATTTAAGAAATTTTTTACTTATATATAATATCTAATCAACCAAGATTTAAACTTACATTATATATTTTTAGAGTTAATTATCACCAATATTATTAGGTACAATGCCATGATCAAATATTATAATTCTTGATGGAGTTCATCTCTACTGAAAGAATTATTGTCTTATCAACACATGTCATGATATGTATAATTGTAAAACAATATTTATGAATAATAATTTATGCACAACAACTATCTAAGTTTTTAAGTTTGTTATTTTTCTTAAATATTTTAATATTATTGTTAATTTTAACATATTTTGTATTTCTCTTATAACTTTTATATTATAATAGTTTATAAAGTTTAAATATACGTGGCGACTTGACAATTGTATCCACTATTTGATGTAACATTTATTCAAAACTGGGTTAAGTAACAATTTAGTTTTCTTACATAACTTCAAGTATATAAAATCTATAAAATTTTGAATATAATGTTGCAACACTCTTATTTTTTCTTATTTTTCATAATGAATTTTATTCAAAACCAAGTTGCGTCAACGCTCATAAAGTTAGCCGCATCATGTTAGGAGTTCCACTAGTGTATACTTAAAAAGCAATTCAATTAGCGAAATATCGTATGAACGTATCAATTCAGGTATATCATATTTGTATCAACTAAAATTATGCCTTTTTTTTTTTTGCTTACGTTTCGATGTGAAATTTCTTCAAAACCAAGATATGTAACACTCATAAGATTTACCAGTTATCATCGCCGCATCACGCTAGGAATTCCACTAGTATGTATTTTTAAAACAATTCATTAGAGAAATATTGTGTTATGTATCGCTTTAAGTAAAGTGTACCATATGTTAGTATCAACAAAAATGGATTACAACCAAGCTCATATGTATCTAACAATGACGATGAAACATCATTTAATTTCAATATGATCATAGTAGATCGACATTACATGAAATAAAGGTTGGAGAGTATCATGGGTTAATGTAATAAATTGTTGATCTGATATTATTTTCATCGTGGGGGTCGCAAGGTGTAATAATATGTTTTTCACAATGATATGATGGAGATCATATCCCCACCAAAATGTTGATAGAAATTATCCTCTTCTGTTCAAGTTTGTAAAGGAACATGAGTATAGAAATTTGTTTATAGAGTAACATGACTAAAGTAGAAGTCGATCATCGTTGCTCTTTTCATGTACTCAAGATTAATTAAACATTCTTTTCATGTCACTTTGAAATTTGATTTAACTTTATTGTTAACTCTGTTTATCATAAAATGCACTTGTAAAAAAAATAATGAGTAATTACATGGATCGTCCCTAAGTTTTGCTTAAATTTTATTTTTCGTCACTGGAATTGGAAAATTACAGGTTTAGTCCTAAGGTTTGAAAAAACGTAACACCTTTAGTCCTTGGGTAAACGACCGTTAATTTTTGACGTTAAATTTTATAAAATGACAATTTTACCCCAAACCTAATTATAATAATAACTATTATTATTAGGGTAGGGTTATACTAAAAATAATGTTTAATCTAAAAAGTTTAAGAAAGATTGTGGACTTGACACGTGTCCTTCTATTGTTTTAAAGAGAAAGGCATTTTCGTCATTGTGTCAAATGCGTCAGCTCGTTGTGTCTTATACGTTTATTGTGTCTTATATGTTCATTGTGTCAAATACGTTAGTTCATTGTGCCATATATTTTACATCATTTGTTATGTGTATTAATCATTGTGTTTTACGTTTTAGATCATTTTGTGTTATTTTTGTCATTGTTTTTTATTGATTATAAACTTGTTATCTATCATTATGTTTTACAATTAAAAGACACAATGATATACTTTCACTAATCTAGTTTTTAAAACTCATAGTGTTAAAGATAACATAATTTGTTATTTTTGTTATTGTTTTTTTAATAAATTATATAAACTTGTTATTATTCATTGTGTTTTGCCATTAGAAATACACAATGATGTTATTTCAACAATGTATTTTTTAAAACTCATATTTTTTAAAATAACACAACGAAGATCAAAAGACACAATGAGACATTATGTTATTTTGTCATTGTTTTTAATGTATTAGATTAAATAGTTGTTAATTTATTATTGTATTTTACATATTAGATATTGTAAGGTAATATCAGAAGATTATAAGGCTGATGCAACCAAAGAAGCCAAAACAACCAAAGGTCTTCCTACATGCATGCACTGGACGTACAAAGTTAGAAGCGCTTCGGAAGTTTTACACACTACATCAGAAAATACTCTAAGTGTAAAATCTTCCGAGGCCAAGTCCAAATCTTCTGAAGCCAAAGATGAAGTCTTCTGAAGCTTCAGAGACAACGTCTTCCGAAGCCATTTTGCTATGAAGAATGATTTCTTCCGAAGACAGAGAAAAACATGCTTTCTCTGATTTACTTTACATAAAGTTGACACACTTTCCACTGCAACTCTGAAGACTCACCAACTTGTATGGTGAAAAGTTCATGCTTTTGTAAACTGTTGATTAAGGTCTTTGTCTGTAACTTTCTACTTTTATACCTGTAAACCTTTTTGTAATAGAAAGGGATGTGAGCTATGGCATGTCATAGTCACTAGTCAAAAGACATCTGCCTTTTGACTTTAGATTGATCTTGTTGTCTAGATTAGTCAATTCCAACTGTCTTTCTAAGTATTGACGGTTGTAGGATGTAGTATAAAGAGTCTCAGTTTCTTGTAATTTAGATATGATTTGTCACACTTATGATAGAACTTGAGAGCAATATACAACACTCCTTGAAAACCATATTTCTATGTTATTGCTTGTTCTGTCTCATTACTTACTTATGTTCTTAGTATCCTCATAATCAAACCCGGTTCCCTATTTGAACTGTTAAGTGTTGTAAGTCTCTCCTCATTATGAAACTGATTGTGTTAGGCACCCTTACCCAGTCCTGCAATTGGTATCAAAGCATTTCAGGCTCTTGATTGTAAGATCTCACAATCTTTAATCCTCTCAGTTTCACAGTTCACTTAACATCTCAAATGGCAGCTATCTCAAAGGCTGATATAGAAATTGGTACAATGATAAAGTCCCCACTGATCACTCCTGAAGACTTTGATACTTGGTGTCAAAGAATGGAAGGCTTTATCAAGTCTCAAGACTCCAGGATGTGGGGGTCTTTTGTCTATTGACCTCATATACCATCCACATCTTCAGCTACTGCTGGTGGTGGTATGATTCCAAAGGAAGTGGCTGACTATTCTGAAGAAGAATGGAAGAAGATTGATATTGATCAGAAAGCCATGACTTCCCTCCAAACTGCTCTTCCAAACTCTATCTATAGAGGCTTCAAGAAGTGCATGACTGCCAAGCAACTCTGGGATACACTGAAGTTGATGTATGAGGGGTCTAATGAAGCAAAAGAAACAAGAAAGACCTCTTGAAGCAGCAGTTTGAGAACTTCACCTTCAAGACAGGTGAAACCATGACGCAACAATACTTCAGGTATGTTGAGATTATGGATACTCTAGCGGATGTCGTAGTAACTCTTGAAAACAGGGACATTGTGAGGAAGTTCATGTCCTTTCTTCCCAGACAATGGACATACTACTATATGGTCATCAAGAGGATTGAGAACCTCAAGACCCTTACTCTCACAGAGTTGTATGGTATCCTCAGTGGCTACCAGATAGAGATGAACATGCAAAATTCATCTGGTAACTCCAACAACCAACAGAGTTCAACCCTTTATGTGGTTGAAAGAGATTGCAGAGAACCACAGCACCATCTTATCTGCTACCCTGACAACTCATAAAAGGGTCCTTTCATCACCTTTCTGGAGACACCAAGGGAAGGCTATATCCCTGGAAGCCCATTCCAGAAGACATGCTCTTCACAAGCTTTTGTGTCTTCTGATGAAAGTTCAGGCAACTTTCTCTTCACCCTTGAAGATCTGGACTGTATTCATCCAAATGATCTGGAGTATATGGAAATAGTCCAGTAGATGGCTCTTCTCACTCATAGGGCCAACAAGTTCTACAAGAGGACTGGAAGGAAGTTTCCTAACAATGCAGCCAGTGAAAAGTTTGGGCTTGATAAAAGCAAAGTTAAGTGTTACAACTGTAACCAAATAGGACACTTACGAGAGAGTGCAAAGCACGAAGGTCAAATGGTGGGCAAGCACAAACCAGACCAAACTACACTGAAGGAGCTTACTAGAATGAGAAGCCAAGACAGCAAGCCGTAGTTGTTGTTGAAGAAGGAGGCTTTGACTAGAGCTTTCAGGTGGAAGATGCATCTCCAAACCAAGCATTGATGGCAGATCATCATGAAGCCAAGGTATTGGAACATCTCTGAACACCTGAATGTATTGTTAAAGTTAATAGATATATGTCCTATACCTTAGAGATGAGATCTGATCTTGAGTCCTTAAATATCTTAAAAGCTGATTTTAAAAGAGCTAAAAATGATTATAAAATTAAGATAGAAGATCTAGAGAAAACCATTTCAACTCTTAAGCATGAGCACACTAACTACATGACTCAAATCAAAGATCTTATCATAAAGTTAACTGAATGCCAGGCTAAGCTTGTGATCAGCAAAGCCAGGGCAAAAAAATGTGTTCTTGAAGAAGAGACCTTCAAGAACATAATATCCTCATCCCTACATGCAAAAGTTTGTTATCAGAATAAGCAAGGACTGGGATCTACTGAGATAGCTTATCTACACACTCTATTGTCTGTAAGATCTTCAAGGTATGGAACTTGTGAAGATGAGCTTCCCCTATAGACCCTATTGTTGAAGAGGATGAAGAGGAGATAGTGAAGGATGACTCTAAGAGAGTGAAGAAGATCATCCTAAGCAGGGTCACTATTCTTCTGAGGAGAGGAAAGATTCTGGAATAACCAAGTCAAAGAGGAAGAACTTGATCAGAAGAGCTAAGAGAAGATCAAAGAAGGCTCAAGAGATCAAGGCCACCTTTGACTCCAAGCAGAAACAAGTGTTCATCTCTGCAGGGTTTGAAGTGGTAAAGGCTGAAGACTCAACTACGAACTCTAGTACCAGGAGTTCTAGTTTAGTTCCAAACTATTCCAGCAAGAAGAAGAAGACTGACCAGCTGTGTACCACTGCTACACAGCCTGAACCATCCATCTCCAAGAGCAAGCCTCTCCCTAAGAAGCTTGCTGCATCATCTGTGTGAAGATGAAGATGGAGAAGGAAAGTGATTAAACTCAGTCTTGCTCTCAAAAGAAGACTCCCAGAAGGAAGCAAATGGACTGCATCATGTGTGGTAGTACTTCTCATCTGGCTAAGGATTGCATCTACAATCCTAAAAGCGCTATCCATATGGTCAAAGAGAAAGCTTCTAGGAAGAAGAAGGAAAAGCAAGCTTCAGAAGGAAAATCTGTTTCCTTTTGAAGCTCCAAAGTGAAAAAGAAGACAAGTGAAAACTTTCCTTCGGAAGAAATTTTGGTCTCGGAAGAAAGGAATGCTTCCGAAGTACTAAAGCATGCTGTAGTGAAAGCAAGATCTTTCAAAGGTCCAATATCCAAAACTTTAGAAGTATTGAAACTTCCGAGGTGTTGAAGGTCAAGTCCAATCTTCCAATGATGGTGTGGAAGATGAAGAAAGACCTGGTGATTGAAAGTTCTTCATCAATAGCAACTAATGATCCTCAAAGCTTGAATATAGGATCTGTTAATGTTACATTGTCTTCAAATCACTTTGAAAAGCCCAAGACCAATGAGGCTTGGGTTTCCAAGTGTAACTAACCACTTCTTTTTATGCAGGAACAACTAAAGACCAAGGAAAATATGTGGATCATTGATAGTGGCTGTTCCAGACACATGACTGGCAATGGTTCTTTGCTTCACAATTTTGAGAAAATTGATGGAGGATCAGTTGCTTTTGGAGGAGATGCTGGTGGTTACATCACTGGAAGGGGTATGGTTATAAATGGTAAGCTCACCATTGAGAAGGTAAATTTTGTTAAGAAGCTTGGATACAATCTACTGAGTGTATCCTAATTTTATGATCAGAGACACAACATGCTCTTTACTGAGCATGAGTTAATTGTTCTCAAGCCCGGGGTGGTCATTCCTCAAGAGCATATCCTGCTCAGAGCCCCCAGGAAAGGGAACATGTACAAGAAGGACTTGCAAAAAACATCTCCCTCAGGAGAGGTTTCTTACTTTCTATCTAAAGCAAATAGTGATGAGTCTTTCCTATGGCATAACAGAATGTGCCATGTAAACTTTAAGAACATGACTAAATTAATTAAGAATGATTTGGTAACTGGAATGCCAAAGAAAGAGTTTACAAGTGATGATCATTGTGTTGCATGCCTGAAAGGGAAGCAACACAAAGTGTCTCACAAGCCAAAGGAAAAGAACTCTATCACTACTCCCTTACACTTATTACACATGGATCTTTTTGGCCCCACCAGTGTAATGAGTTTAGGAAGAACCTCATTTTGTTTAGTGATCACAATGATTTCACAAGATTCATTTGGGTCTTTTTCCTTAGAACTAAGGATGAGACTCCTGAGATCTTGAAGAACTTCATTCTAAAAATTAAGAATCAATCTGATCACAAGGTCAAGACCATAAGATGTGATCAAGGAATATAATTTAAGAACCAAATCCTTGATAAATTTTGTGATAAAAAGGGTATTACAAGACAATATAGTGCTCCCAGGACTCCTCTGCAAAATGGTGTTGCTGAGAGGAGAAACAGGTCCACTTATTAAAGCTGCAAAAACCATGTTGTTTGACTCTAAACTGCCCATCACCTTCTAGGCAGAGGCAGTTAACACAGCCTGCTATGTGCAAAACAGATTTTTAGTGGTTAAGACTTATGGTAAGACTCCTTATGAGCTGTGCACAAAAGGAGACCATTTATTGGTTTCCTCAGGTCATTTGGATGTCCTTGCACCATCTTGAATACCAAAGATCAAGTAGCCAAATTTGATGAGAAGTCAGACGATGGACACTTTATTGGATATTCTTCCCAAGCTAAGGCTTATAGAGTATACAATCTTAGAACTAGAGTAGTTGAGGAGTCAGCAAATGTGACATTCAATGAGCACACTCCTAGTGTGAAAGGTTCTGGTCCAGATTGACTATTTGATCTTGACTTAGTTACCAACTATTTAACAAGTCTTGTGAGAATGTTTCAGGATCTACAGATAACATATCAACAGGAGATCCCGACCCAAGATTTGAGCTGAGAAGACCAAGCAAGATTACTACCTTAGCTCCATTTGTAACTAACCCTGCAAATGAAGATCCTATCACAAACATGACAAATTCATCTGATACATCTGAGATGCCTTCAAATTCCAGCTCAGAGGTTCAAAACTCAGGTGAAGGAGCTTCAAATGTAGGAGGAAATGGAGGTGGTGATAGTGATTAAGAATTTCTTGATACTGATAACCATTCCATAGAAGACAACATAAATGATGTCACACACTCATTAAATTAAGTCTCACTTGATAAGTGTGCTGATGTGGTGGGTGACACTCCATTGCCAGATCTGAATTTCTCTAATATAGATCTTTCAAATCAACTTGTTGTGATCCTCAACTCAGGATCCACAAGTCACACCCCACCACAAACATCATTAGAAATGTTGATACAGGGGTGAGAACAAGAGGACAAACCCATGACAAAAATGTTTGTCTATATTCTTGCTTCTTGTCCCAAGTAGAGCCAAAGAAAGTTGATGAGGCTTTGAAAGATGGAAGCTGGGTTGAAGCAATGCAAGAGGAGCCACTTCAATTCAAAAGACAAAAGGTTTGGAACCTATGTCCTCTTCCTCATAGGAAGACTATCATAGGAACCAAGTGGGTTTTTAGGAACAAGAAGGATGATAGAGGACTTGTCATCAAGAACAAGGCAAGACTAGTTGTTCATGGGTACACATAAGAAGAGGGAATTGATTACACAGATGTTTTTGCTCCTGTGGCAAGACTTGAAGCTGTAAGAATATTCCTGGCTTTTGCTGCATCCAAGGATTTCAAGGTCTACCAACTTGATGTCAAGTGTGCTTTTCTGTATGGGGTGATTGATGAAGAGGTGTATGTCAAATAACCACTTGGCTTTTCAGACCCAGATCATCCTGAATATGTCTGCAAGCTTGATAAAGCTCTTTATAGGTTGCACCAAGCTCCAAGGAAGTGGTATGAAACACTATCTTAGTATCTCTATCAATATGGTTACAAGAGGGGTACTATAGATGGAACTCTCTTTATCAAAGAAACAGGGAATGACTTAATGCTGGTTCAAGTATATGTGGATGACATTATCTTTGGGTCAACTAATCCAAAGCTTTGCAAAGACTTTGAGAGGCTGATGAAGAATAGATTTGAAATGAGTGCTATGGGGGAAGTTAATTTCTTTCTGGGAATTCAAGTGGAGCAAGTTGACAATGGCATCTTCATAAGTTAGTCAAAGTATGTACAAGACATACTTACAAGATTCAACATGACTGAATGTAAGGTTGCTAAGACACCCATAGCTGGAAACCACTCCCTAGGACCTGATCTTTAGAGGGAGTGTGTGGATGAACATTTTTACAGGGCTATGATTGGGTCTCTTATGTACCTAACAGCCAGCATGCCTGATATCATGTTTGCCACATGCATCTGTGCAAGATATCAAGCCAACCCCAAGATGTCACTCCTGGTTGCTGTTAAGAGGATTCTTAGATATCTCAAAGGTGCTCCTAAGCTTGGCCTTTGGTATCCAAAAAGTTCTGACTTCAATCTGTATGCTTATATAGGTAGTGACTATGGTGGTTGCAATATGATTGCAAAGTCTACATCTGGGGGATGTAAATTCCTTGGTGGAAGGATTGTCTCATGGCAATGCAAGAAACAATCCTGTGTCTCTACATCAACTGTTGAGGCTAACTACATTGTTACTGCAAGTTGCTGTGCTCAAGTGCTTTGGATTCAGAATCAGATGCTGGACTATGGATTCAACTTCAAAGAGACTCCCATCCACTTAGACAACAACAGTGCTATCTCCATTACAGAGAATCCTGTGCAGCACTCAAGGACCAAACACATCACATCAGGTATCATTTGATTTGAGATAATTTTGAGAAGGGATTAATCAAATTAGTCAAAGTTAACACAAATGAACAATATGCTGATCTATTCACTAAAGCTTTTGATGAACAGAGATTCAAATATCTTGTATTAGCTATTAGGATGATTAACTTTGAGTAGAATTTTTTTAAACTTAAATCAATTTTATTTCTAAAACATGTGTGTCCTAAGTTATCTATTTTATCATCTTCATAAGCCCAGTTTATTTTAGAAGAATTTTTTTTTATGATATTCCTTAGATTTTTGAAAAATTTTCAAACATATTTTCCTTCGGAAGATTTCAAGTTGACTTCAGAAGAAATTTATGTCTTCAAATCAACTAACTACTTATAAAAAATTTAACTTTGGAAGAAATTCTGAGAATATCTTTCAAAGCTTAAATATGCTTCTAAGTACTTACATGTACTTGAAGGACAAGTATCTTCCAAAAGCAATTAAGTCTCGAAAGATTTATTCTCTTTAGAATAAAACTCCCAGTTCTTAATATCTTCCGAAACCAATATGTGTCGGAAAAAAAATTCTCTAAGTATTTTTCTTCCGAAGCCAAATTTTCATAACTCTTAAGAATATCTTCCGAAGCCAAATTGACTTCAGAAGCCTTTTCTTAAAAATTCCGAAGCTAAATTACCTTCGGAAGATTTTCAACTTCCAAAATAACTACCTTTTTGGCACTTTTTCAGAGGTGGGACCTACTTTCGGATTTCAAAGTTTATCATTTTGCATTAACTTTGTTTCAAATCCATTTCATATATTCTCAACGGTTCCCCCTCTTCTCACTCTCCTCTTCATCTATATTGTTCTCTAACCTAATTTAACCCACAAACCGCCTTCGTTCTTATCTTCCTTCACCGAAAAGCTACTTCAAATGGCCAACCTTGACCGCAGAAATCAACACGATTTTTCCATGCATCTTCACAGGAAACATAATCAAGTTGCTCTGTTAGACTCTGAGGAAGATCCAGGTTTCTCAGAGGTTTGTTGTTACCTTTCTTTGACCAATTACTTCACCTCCCTCACCATTGATCCTCCTCTTTATGAGGATCATTTGTTGGAGTTCTGGCGGACCTGCGAAGAGGTCACCATGGATGGGGAGAAGGCACTGTCTATCAAAGTGCAGGGAGGACAATCTTCATCACTCCAGGTACCATAAGCACACATCTTCAGCTGGATGATGTAGAAGGTGACTTGTCCTTCCCCAAAGCTGCAGTCAACCACTCTTTTGCGCAGATGGGCTATGAGGGTGACTTCTCAGTCAAAACCTTCAGGAAGGGGAAGGTCTCATCCCAATGGAAGTACCTCCTCCATGTTGTCATACACAGCTTGTCAAACAAGCATAGAGGATGGGATTAGATTCCAAAAGACCTCTCCTTTATAGTCCATGGAATGGTTCAGGGGTTCAAGTTCAGGTATTCACAATTTGTATATACCAATTTACTTGCTAACTTAGACTCCCTAGAGTATTATATGCTCCCTAGATATGTCTAGCACATTCTCAACTGTGAACTGGGTTCACAGTTAAGGGGAACATGTAATATTCTTAAATTGGGACAATTGAAGCCTGACATCTTCAAAATAATGAGGAAGCCAACTGTTAGCTTCTCTGGGGTAGAAACAACCCTTGCCCCAAAAATGTTTGAGCTCATTGCTCAAGGTGGCAACCTAGCAGCACCAGCTAGTGTTGAACCCATACCTTTTATCTCTCAACCACACATACAACCCACAATAACCATCACCTACCATAGAAAAACCAAACAAACCCCTGCACATGCTATTCAGCTTGTACAGGCCCCCATATCACCAACCTTATAGGAGGAAGTGGACACTCGAGCTCCCACTTCCCCTGAAGAGCAAACCACTCCTATCTCTCATATGATTAGTGCTGAGGTTCCTCATATTCAGCCTGATGAGCTCTCACCCCAAACAGCCTTAAACCTTCACTCAGAGTCTCAACACTCTAGTGAACAACCTTTCGGGGATAGTTACCATCCCTAGCCGCTGGATCTAAACCAACCAATTCCCAGCCTTGACTTCTATGATGATGAAGACATGGCATTCAGCGAATACCATGAGTCTCTCTTCTCCACACCTACTCAAGGAGAGATGAGTACTCCTGTCTTACCCAGGTCTATCCCATATCATTCACCTATCACTGAGGTGGATCTCCCTAAACTTGTTCAAGAGATCCATTTGGAAGAGGCTCTCATTTTAGCAAGTGATTACATCTTTAAGACCTCACCATGGCAACCCAGCCTTTTGACACTTCTTTTGAAGCTGTTATAAGGCAGGGAAAATCCAGCAGCCATGAACAATATGCTGGTGATGAGGAGGAGGATCTTGGTCCAATTCTCTCATCCCCCTGTGATTCTTCTGATAAAGATGAGGGTAGTTTGAAACTAAAGGTGCAAAAACTGACTCAAACATGCACCTACTTAGTCTCAAAGATAAGTTACCTGGAATCTCAGGTGACTGTCTTAGAAAGAAGGGTCAATGACTAGCAACTTGAGATCACCGATCTCAAGGGCCAGCTAGCTGAGAGACCACCAAGACAAACTCAACCAGGTCCATAAGAACCTAAGAATATGACATACTCAACCCCCAGCTCACTTATACAAGAAGGTGATGCTACCAAAAAGGGGGAGAAAGTCCAAACAGTCATAGAACCTGGGAGTTCTTCTCAGAGTATGGACTTAAAGGATTCACCACCCTTTCTTTCAATAGTCCATACTCAGTAACCTCCTTAAGTCTACATCGATGTAGACTCTCTCATTCAAAGTCTATTTGAGGAGGGTATACCTAGAGCCATGCCTACCCCATCTCCTTACTCTGAGAACCCAATCATGGGATGGAGGTATGACACAGAAAGAAGAGCTATCATCATCTCTAGAACTCAGGGTCAACAAGAAACTTTCAACTTTTCAAACCTGAGTTTCTATGAGTGCATAAATCTGGTTGATCTTCCACTTGTCAACCCAAGCCAAAACAGACAAGCTGGAAGACTAGCAGACTGGATACAAGAAAGGGTACTCGAAGAGTTCAAGATGAGATCAAGATTATATAGACAGAGGATAGCAGGTGAGATCTTTGGTCAACTGGATGTTGAGGTGGACCCCAAGATTAGCTTCAAAAGGAAAACCTTGACTGAAGGCCCAGAGGTTGAGCCTATGAACCTTGAGACATGATCTTCTTCTGCACCCAGTACCCTCAGTGAAGCACCAGCTGGTGATGGTGCTCCAAATCCTCTCTCTGGCCAGAGCTTGACTGCTGAACCAAGTAATGAAGGCCAAAGCTGTCTTCACCCTGAGTCACCAAGGCCTGTGCATGACAAAGGGAAGAGGAAAATGACCTCTGAGGAGTTAGAGGAGGAGAAGAGAGAGAGGAAAAAGAAGCTAAGGGGAGAGAGTTCAGGAAGGTCCTCAGGCTTCATGCAAGCTACTATCCGAGCTGCCCCCAGGCCAAACACTCAAGATGATGAGTTGGGGCAGCCAGGCTAGACTACCTGGGGACCAGGAACTATAATGTTGATGAACTCATATCTCTCCCCTTAGAAGAGTTGAATGAGCTGGCTGACACTGAACTATCAAAGGAGAGCAGGGAGGCAGAGGATGCAGCATTGCTCCTCAATATTAAAGAGGAAAGGAGACTGAAAAGGCTCTACAAACATGCTCCTATCCTCTCCCTAGTTCAAGAAAGTCTTGAGACAAAGACTGTGGCAGATGCATAACCTCAGGTAGATAGGGAAGCTGAAAGAATGAATATGATCAACTACCTGAGTGCCACAGGACTCTATCAGGCAGCTGCACTTCTTCCCTTATCCTTTGAGTACATAGAGTTTGAATATCTCAAGTAGCTGGAGGAACAAGCCACAAAAGAAAGAAAAGCTGTTAAGAGAAAGTTAAAGGAAGAAGCTACAAGGTCAAGGGCCATCATCCACAAAAGCCAAAAGAAGTCTGAAGATAAACAAGGATGATGAGCTTCTTGAAGCTATATGAATTCTCCAGAAGGAGGCTTGGATGAGCATATAAGAGTGATCAACCAGAAGATCAAAAGGGGAGAGCTTGTAGATTTACATTCTCCACCAAGTCCAGCTCAACCTAAAGTTAAGGTGAAGGTTGAACCCCCTAAGACAACACAACCTGATCCTAGAGCTGCATCTCAGCCAAGTTCATCTTTTGATCCGTAGTAGGGTTCTCCTCTCGCTCCATCTGAACCTATGAGAGAAGAGATCCCAACTGAGAGGGACACAATAGAACAATCTGGTGCTGAAGACTAGTCCTTTCAGTTGAAAACTTCAAAGAAGAGGAAAAGAATGGTCAGGAAAAGTGTTTCAAAGAAGAAGAAAACCAAGGCATCCACCTCCACACCTCAGGATGAGTCAGAGCATCCTAAGGAAGTGCATGTAGAGGCTGCTCAACCAACTCCTATTCAAGTAGAGCCTCTTGCCATTGGAAGACCCATCTTGTCCTGATTTTTACTGCCAATTGATGGTATGTCATCAGAGATCAAGGAGGTCAAGATGTCTACTTCTGGCAAGACATGCTTGATCTTCCTCTACATGATCTCTATGACATGAGAAGATACTATGAAAGTCTAAAGGATCCTGACCAGATGATGAAGAGAGGCTTGGTCTTGATCCTAATGAGGACTATCAACATCTGTAGTACTTCTCTGTTTTGGTAGCATCAGCCTAGGGGGAGTTTCTAAGGTAATATCAGAAGATTATAAGGCTAATGCAACCAAAGAAGCTAAAATAACCAAAGGTCTTCCTGCATGCATGCACTGGACGTACAAAGGTAGAAGGGCTTCAAAAGTTTTACACACTACATCAGAAAATACTCTAAGTGTAAAATCTTTCGAAGCCAAAGTCCAAATCTTCTGAAGCCAAAGATGAAGTCTTCCGAAGCTTCAGAGACAAAGTCTTCTGAAGCTTTCAGAGACAAAGTCTTCCAAAGCCATTTTGATGTGAAGACTGATTTCTTCCAAAGACAGAGAAAGACATGCTTTCTCTGATCTACTTTACATAAAGCTGACACACTTTCCGCTGCAACTCTAAAGACTCACCAACTTGTATGAGTTGGTGAAAAGTCCATGCTTTTATAAACTGTAGATTAAGGTCTTTGTCTGTAACTTCCTACTTTTGTACCTATAAACCTTTTTTTAATAGAAAAGGATGTGAGCTATTTCATGTCATAGTCACTAGTCAAAAGGCACTCTGCCTTTTGACTTTAGATTGATCTTGTTGTCTAGATTAGTCAATTCCAACTGTCTTTCTAAGTATTGACGGTTGTAGGATGTAGTATAAAGAGTCTCAGGTTCTTGTAATTTAGATATGCTTTGTAACACTTGTAATAGAACTTGAGAGCAATATACAACACTCCTTGAAAACCATATTTCTGTGTTATTGCTTGTTCTGTCTCATTACTTACTTGTGTTCTTAGTATCCTTATAATCAAACCCGGTTCCCTATTTGAACTGTTAAGTGTTGTAAGTCTCTCCTCATTGTGAAACTGATTGTGTTAGGCACCTTTACCAGGTCTTGCAGATATAGACAACAATGTTATTCCATCATTATATTTTTAAAAAATTAATCGTTTTAGAAAAAAACACAATAGTATTCAAAATTAACACAAACTTTTCCATACAATTTGATCTCAACCATTAATCAAGAAGGTGAATAGTTGAGATTACTTATTATACTTTTTAGTTTTAGAAGACTTTCTATTGGAAGCTCTCTCTAATTATTATTATTGTTTTTGATTTTCACCACCGGCCGTCCCACCTTAAGTTTTCAGGCAAGTCTCCAGTGTTGTTTATGATCCTATCTCATTCATCTAGACTACCATCACCATTGCTTAACTTCTTTCCGGGCACCACCATTTTTTCTGAGAAGAAACCACCTCGTTTGCTAGAAATCAAAGAACATGGAGAGAATTTATAGGGTCTTGTGCAGTATCAGATGAGTGTTGAATAAATTATGCTGTTTTGGTGTTCGAACAGATTGATAACCCTGATGGATTTTTTTGGAGCACGATGATTCGAGGGTTTGCGAAGATGAATCAAGTGTTTTGTTACTATAAGATGATGCTTATAAAGATGAACAAGTTTCCAACAATTTCACTTTTTCGTTCTTGCCGGCTAAAAATAAAAGAAGATAACGGAGAAGACAACCACCACATTAAAATCAAAGCGGTTGTTCGGGTAACGGAGAAGATTACCACCACGAATGAAGTTGGGTTTTAAATTCTGGCGACGTGTTCCGGTCAATATTCTGACAACACGACATGAGGGGTGGGTAGGGTACTGGCTGGCTTTTTTCAAGGAATTTATTTATATATGTATTTGATTTGAAATAAAAAGGATATTTTTGTAATTTTACATCAAGTTAACAGAATTTTTTAACGGCCGTTTGTCTCAAGAACTAAATATGTGATTTTTTTAAATCTTAGGATTAAACTTGTAATTTTTCAATCCCAGTAACGAAAGAAGAAATTTGAACAAAACTCAGGGACGATCCGAGTAATTTACTCAAAAATAATCCATGTGTAACTTAATTGGAGAACATTGTGTGGGCATATTGGTAACCGTGTATAATGAAAGCACCCAAGATTTGAATAATCTCTCTTGATTATTAGGATAATATTAAAATAAATAGGTTACTAAAATTAATAAGTGAAAAGTAATCTTAACCATAAGTCTGTTTAATCAATGGTTCAAATCATATTGTAGGAAATGTTTGTTAAAGGGGTATTTTAGGAATAACCATTTTTGTTAATTTTTTGCAAATTCCCCCGTTATTTTAAGCGTTTATAACTTTAATGTGTGACATTATTTTTTAAAAAAATTACACCATAAAAACGAACGTTTTTTAATCTTTAAAACAAGTACAACATTGTTATATAAAAACATAATAATTATTTTATATTTTTAAGCTTATATATGTCATTGTGTTTTTAGTGCAGCTCGTTGTGTCTTTTTGTTAGTTATTATGTTTTTTTAATACTATTGTGTTTTTTCTAAAATGATAAATTTTAAAATAACATAATGGTGCAATAACATTTTTTATGTATATCTAATATGTAAAACATTATAATAAATTAACAACTAACTAATAATACAATAAAAACAATGACAAATAACACAGTTTATCTGCTTTTTGATTGTCATTGTTTCATTTTAAACATTATGAGTTTTGAAAACTACACAACTTAAATAATTTATTATGTATTTGTAATTGCAGAATACAAAGATAGATAACAACAAGTTATATAATCTATAAAAACAATGACAAAAATAACAAATTATGTTATCTTTAACACTGAGTTTGAAAAATACATTGGTGAAAGTATGTCATTATGTATTTCTAATTGTAAAACATAATGATTGATAACAAGTTTATCTAATCTATAGAAAGAATGATAAAAATAACACAAAATAATCCAAAATGAAAAACACAATAATGAATACATAAAACAATTGATGAAAATTATATGACACAATAAACTAATATTTGATATAATGAACATATAAGACACAATAAGCTGATTTATTTGACTTAATAACCAAAATGCCCCCCTTTTTAAAACAATAGAAGTACACATTTCAAGCCCACACTCCTTCTTAAGCTTTTTAAATTAAATACTATTTTAAGTATAACCCTACCCTGATTATTATTCATTAAAACCATGTACATATATAGGGAAAACTATAACAAACTAAACTAATCTCTTGCTAACAAATAGGAAATTATATCCATAATATATAATAAAAGAAAGTTTTTTGAGACGCGTGTCATTCTTCTGGTGAAACTTATGTAATTTTTGATGAACTAATCGTATGGTTTATGTTACGTTAATGGTATGGTAATCTTGGGTAAACATTGACGGGTAGTATCTACATTTCAACGGTAAGTTATAAACTTACGGTTTGTAATTGTGAATGTTATACAAGGTTGAAAAATGTATAAATTAACTTTTATTTGCGAACCGGTCCTCATAATAAATCCATGGCTAATAAACTAGAAATATTTATTAAATCATATCACCTTAACATTCTGATCATTTGTAGGTTCCTTTTTATTAGTTTGAGAAATCTACAATAATTATTATGGTTTTCTAAAATTAGTTGTATGTTAAAAAAACTTGATCAACTCTCTTTCTAATATTAAGTTATATTTTCAAAAAACACATGTTAAAAGGATGCACAATTATTACCTACATCACTAGGGATTCGGTGGTTGTGTTGTAAATTACTCGATGCGAATTTCCTTGTTACTATGGAGCTGGTTTATGATAACTTCACACTGACTTGCGTTTATAAACATTAATGTAACTACTTAAATCTATATATTTAACCACACCACACAATTCATCACAGTTACATAAGTGTAGTATAAATTAAGATGATAGCCTTAATTCCTTGAATTATCTCCAAAAGTCTCAAACTTTACTTTTTAATTTATTTAAATTACTGTTTTGAAAAATAAAATAAACATGGCACCTTAAAGCAACTAATCATTTTCCCAAAACCAAATTTGATAGTCAATTATTAAGGTTGTTGAGTAGGCTTGGTGTGTCCACGGATAGATACGCGGTTCTTACCAATACTATATTGTCATATGATAGGTACACTTGCCTTTTTTGTGTGTAGTTTAGTGTAAGTAAAACCATTTTAAAATTAAATTTGTGCAAAAAATCTTTATCAAAATATATAATATCATTTGTACACACCAAGTTTTTGGCGTCGTTGTTGGGGACACATGACAGCTATATACTCTATATATATATATATATTGTTCAACTTTGTTTAATCTTGTTTAGTTAGATTAGCTTAATTTAGTCTGCTTTAGTTAGTGTAGTTACATTTGTCTTATTCATTTTTAAGCCTTGATTAGTATATGCTTCCATAAGTAGTACATGTCTGACTTGTCTAGTCATGAACTTTTTTTGCCACTTCGGAACCTAAATGACTTTTCCGTCAAAGTTTACCTCAAAGAACACGACAAGCAACAACAATAATTGAAGAAAAGTTTTGAAAGGTACACCATCTGAAAAATACATGGCTAACCAAGATGAGAAAATAAAGATGACACACAATGCCACGACGTTAATCAAAGGTTATGATTCTTGCGTTGTGCAACGAACAATAGCGGTAAACAATTTCAAGATTAAGTCTAGCATTATCCAACTTGTAGAAAACTCTGTGTAGTTTCACGAATTGTTGGATGAAGATTCAAACGTTCACATCTCTTTATATCTTCGTATTTGTGCAACTTTCAAAATCAGTAACTGTTTAGATGATGCAATTAGGCTAAGACTTTTTCCATTCTCGCTTCAAGGCCGAGCTATTAGCTGGCTTGATTCGCTTCTGCCTAGTTCCATCACCACATAGGCGGAAATGGTAGAACAATTCTTGTTAAATTACTTTCCACCCGATCGCTCTACCAAACTGAGAAGCAACATCACTAGTATCCACCAAAAAAATATTAAATCATTACACGCAGCATGAGAGAGATACATAGGTCTCCTTCAGATATGCCCACATCAAGGACTTGATCTTTGGATGGAGTGTTAAACCTTTTACGATGCAATCAACGGAGTACACAAACAAGATGTCGGTCAAAGTGCGAGAGGAGATTTCGGAAGTATCACGCAACCGAAGCATACCAAGCATTAGAAAAAGTATCTAAGAAGACATTTGCTTACAATCCCTTAAGAAACAAACCCATTTCCAAAGTCACTTAACAAGTAGGTTCTAAAACCTTAGTTGCAACCAAATTAGAGGCCCTCACTAAAAGATGCAACACATGCAAAGATTCTCACAAGACTAGCGAATGCCTACAAATCATGATGATGGTTGGAGATTCTGACTACTTCTGAGGGTCAAGAAATTCGTATAACAACTCGAATTGGAGAAACAACTCAAATTACAGAGAAGGTAGCAACAACCAACCATACTTTGGATTCAACAGAAGACCACCCTACCAACAACAAAAACCAACGTACCAAGATCCAAGCGGCAGTAGCCAAGACCATTGAGCATCATCAATGTGAGATCTATTGCAACAATTGTTGATTATCATACAAGCCACAGATAAATACATCCGGAAATCTAATCGAAGAAACGAGGAAAGGTTAAGAAAGACGAAGCTGACATCAAAAGCAACAAGGCATCATTACAAACCATTAAACATCAAGTGGGTCAGATAGCACAACAATTATCTAAAAGACTCCAATGTGCTTTGCCTAGAAAAACTATGACAAAACCTAATACACAAGTGAAAGTTATCATCACAAGAAGTAGCAAAACAACCAAATATGATACACTTGCATTACAACCAATCTTGGAAGAAATGGAAACCAATGTTTAGCTGTGCATTTTTTTAAATGGATTTTTTAGTATTTTGTCTCTAGATTAGGGTATCACTGGTGTAGGAATACCAGAATTTCTAACATTTTTTTACTTCATAAATTTCCATAAGAAATCAGCACTTTTCTAGTAGTATATAATGGGACAAATTTTGTTAGAAATCTCATATGTTGATAATTAGTGTTTGATTTGATCACATCTAGTCACAATATGATTTGCGAATGACATGAATTAGTGGACGAGCATTCTATCCCCATGATATAACCATAAAGCCACGTGACTATTAGCTTATAATTTTAAATGACACAAAATAAAACAAGAAAAAACCACCCCATCGAGAAGTGGAGTTGATGCATTCAAAATTGTTTCAAGTATTCGCCCAAACTCATTACATTAATGCTCTAACTTTTTCAATGATGTATTCAACTAATGTAATAATACATCCAATTCTTAAGGTGATTACAAAGATGCGTCCAACCTTTTACAATCATGTGTCCCTAAGCACTTGTAATACATGAATACTAAATTACGTACCCGGTGTTTGACTTAAATCCCACTTTGCATAAATTTCGGGAAAAGGTAAGATCAAATTATGATCTAATGTACATAATATTACCCTACACTTTGTGCAAGAGCATATTTCGCATGGTTTAACTCATAACCTCAATGTTACAGTGCTTCGCAACTATTCTTGTTAAAATTTCTCCTATATACATGCATATGTCTGATATGTGAGGTGTATACATATTTTTAGTAATGATTTTCCATACCACTTGGTTTTGAATTTATAGAAATGATTTTTATCTTAAAATTAAACCACACACAAATAGGCAAGTGTACCTATCGTATATGTAGCATAGCTTTGGCAAGAACCAAGTGTCTTTTCAAGTACACGGTAGTTAACGATAGTAAACCATTGTTATTATTCAACTGATAAATAAATAATGATAACATACATAAACTCAAAGCAACATCATTTTATACTTGTGTCACATGAAAATTGACTAGACCACGGTCAAGGCTACCTAATCATATGACTCTTTAGAAAGTTAAAACAATGTTAACATAGTAACCTCCTAAAGTCACTCTAGAAAAAATCCAATGATACAATTATGTTGAATAGATATATGGACCAAACTCCTGTCAAGGTTATTTAACCCCATAATCCTTTGGAAAGCTAATATGATAAACACATACCAACCATAATCACAATCACGATAAGAAAACAACATAATAAACTTTCAAGCATATACATAAGATGCACATTTGAATAATAATCATACATGTTTTAATCCACATCCACTATTCCTAGTCAAATGCCATAAATATATATACATACATATACATATTTATGAATAAATATCCTAACACATATGGTTTCCAACATAATATGGTCAAGATACCCACGAGATTAAACATATACTTAAGTCAAACAAACACATAACCATTAAAGAACATTCAAAATATTTTTAAGGTCATCAACATAATCATCACCATATATAATATGTATATCATCAATAATTAGCTAGGATTCATCTAATCTAAGTGAACCAAAGAGTCTACCTCATAATAGATAAAAAAACCAAACAACTTGAATAATCAAAGAGATACATGGTTAGATGTAGATATTATCAAACCAAATCAAGCTAAGATGATTTATATGATGTTAGATTCTTTCTTGGACTGCTTGATCTTCAATCTTGGAATCTAATCTTGTGAATTTTTTTCAAAATGAAGCTCAAAGATAGAGAGAACTAGGGCTTTCTCTTCTTGGAGCTTTAGTGAAATGGGGAAGAAGAAAGGCTAAAAAGGGGGCTTGATCCGTGTTATGGTCATGACAGAATCAGTCATGGCCATAATGCGCAGGAAAGGGGGACCTGATGCTTGTTACGGCCATGATAGAATCAGTCATGACCATAACAGCCTGTAAACTTTCAAAATCTTCATGAATTTCTTGCCTTTTTATTTTGAGATCATCAAGCAACTATCCAAAACTACAAAATCCAAATTAATCACAATTAAGTATCAATAAAGATGAATTTGTAACAAAAAACATTTAAAATGGGGAAAGATATGCAACGAGTATATTTATTCACATATCAAACATCCCCACACTTAATCTTTTCTTGCCATCAAGCAAAATCTCAGATGTTCTAACAAGATTCCTATTGGCTTTAAAAACATAAATAGACAGTCCACAAGTAAGCTAAAGATCCAAATGCATAAAAGACTTTCAAACTAGAAATCTATCATTTAAAAAGAAAAGCAACGAGTCAATCAATGTCCAATATATGAGAATATCTAAATAAAATTAACAATGTCTATGGAAAGTATATTATGCCTTAACTTACATGTCTCACAATGATTCGCTTGACACTCAGTTAAATATATATGTACGTGTATACGTGAATCACTCAAAGCGCACAATGAAGCAACATTATCATAAGCTTGCTTAGAAATCAAATTCTCCACCAATTAACATAAGATAATTGCATTAATCAAGTGGTCTTAGAAGATTATCACGAGGGTCAGCATTAAAGGTATGGAATTTAGTAAATAAAGTGGCTAAAATGTTAAAAATTCAGAATCGCTAAATGCTACTTGCGATCAACTACAAAATCATAAAGAAAATACATAAACCAATGAACTAATACAAGCATACATCTAATAAGCTAGTATAATATTTTTTATTATAACAAACAAAATTGCTTATTCTTAATTGGTTTCTCCTAAAACAAATGAAGAAACAATAAAATGATCCTTTCTTTTCTTTTCTTGTTTTTTAAGAACATAGACTATACCAATAGAACGATAAATATTATTTTTCTAAACATAATTACAACTAGATAACACAAGTTAGACAACTAACAAAATCCGGATTTTAACTCAATAATTAAGAGAAAAAAAAGCTATTTGGATAATTAAGTTATAAATGATGGTGAAACAATAAACACGGGGGTTAGGCTCAACAAGGGTGACTAAGGGAGATGATCTGGTAGGGGAAGAGTAATGAAAAAGGGTCACACAAAGTGGGTTTCCCTAATGTCTCTATCATTTTCATGCAACAACTTAGTTTATGATGTTAAAATAAGTCACTTAAGCGAGTTCTAAAATGAATGTAACATTCAGGTCACTCCATAATTAACAAAAACATGAGCATGTGATATGTAATGAAGACAAGATGCTCGAAAGGCACAAAAATTAACTCACGGAAATGAATGTGATGGGAAGCAGGTGCAAACTTGGGCATAAAAAGATTTCACTTAACATGTCAAATTATTACGATATTTTAATTAAGACTTAAATAATATACACTGAAAAGTTATGTTCAATAATTAGATCAATTTCAAATTATTTTGACCCTGTAATCAAAGATAGAGATATAGTATTAAATCGGGTTGAATCGGGCTATAAATATTCATAATATCTCTTATTAGTTGTTGATTATTATTTATTTAATACTAACTTTAGTAAACCCATGTATTATACGGGTTGAAAAAATAAAATATTAAATATAATAAATTTTTATGAAGTATAAAATGATAATCTAAAGTAAGATATGATTAAAATTACATATGAGTAATAACTATAATTAATAAAATAACGATATCAATTTTTAAACTTTTGTTTTTAAACTTTCTTTCCTAAAAAGTTAAACATCCTTTTCAAAACAAACCGTATTAAAAATGTTATTTTTTAAATTTTTTTATTACAGCTCCTAATTTTAATCATTTTTAGTTTATAAAAAAATTTACTTTTTAAAATTACCAATTTTAAAATATTTTATATTTTATAAAAAGTTAGATGTTTTAGAAATTTTTCTTAATTGTATAAAGATTTGTTTTCTAAAAATAATATTGATAAAAAGACATCTTTCTTAATTTATTAAAAAAATTTAATCTAAAAAAGAATTAAAATTATTTAATATGTTAATTTAAGTAATTATTTAAGAGGAGAGAGAGGCGGGAAAGATAAACTTAGGGGGCCTAGAAATGTGCCAAGTGTCCCCTTAAGTTACTCTTTTAATATTATATATAGATTACATTGCTTTAGTAGAAAGGTTAAAAATTAATAGGATGCGTCAAAAAAGAAATAGAAAAGTTAGCCACATGGACCAACCAATTGTAAGTACTGTAGACGATCCATTGCTAATTTTTATTATTATAATACTAGATTAGATACCCTTGTGTTACACGGGTTGAAATAATAAACATTGTATGCGAAAATATGAAATTGTGAATATGAAATATAAATATAAAATTGTGAGATAGTAAAACATATCTAGACTTGAGAAGATGAAATCGTGATATACATTGAAACATAGATGTTTTATAGTGAGTAATCGTTCATTGTAATTGAGTTTGATTTCGTGAATCTTGATATTTTAAAAATTATGAAATTTAAAGTATATAATTTTAACAATGATTAGCTAGAAATTAAATTAAATTTTAATAAATTAACTTGTAACGCCCCGGAATGTTAAAGCGAGCAATTTAGTAATAATGGTTGAGTTCGGGTTATGTAAAAAAAAGAAAGAAAGAAAATGATTATGGGTTAAATTACCTTATGGGCTTAGGGTTGATGGGTTTGAGGGCCCAACCACCAATTAAACATCCATAATCAGCCACATTCTCCATTTCTTGCAACTCAAGCCACTAACAATTTAGAGAGAGAAAGTAGTAAGAGAAAGTGAAGAAACTTGAAGATTTAGAGTTTTATTGATTGAAGGACTAAAGATCTGGTGTTTGAGCATCAAATCAACAAAAAAAAAGCAAGAAATCCGGGTAAGAATCACCATCAAAACATCTCCGTAGATCTGGGTTTGATTCTTGAGTTTTGGGGTTTTAGGGTTTTGAGAAAGATTTCAAAAAAGATCACATTTTTACGTATGAAATGTTGCAATAGGCTTAGATCTAGCCTTAGAAATGATAAACTAAAGGTTTGGAAGTAATAAGTATAGATTTTGGTTGTAAAATGGATGATCGAGCTGAAAAACTCGTCCAGCAAAACTGCAGTTTCATCATGAGAAACTACATGAGAAACTGCGTGAGAAACTACATGCGAACTGCGTGCGAAACTTGCTGCGAAACTAGCTGTATTTCATAGAAATGATAGATTCGTGTGGTAATTTCCATTCAGATTGTGTGACTTATTTGTTTACCTGAATTCTTCTTAGATTAATAGCAATCTACTTATCAAGTGAGTTCTAGATCCCCTATTTCATACATGTTTTAAACATTTTGGGGCGATATGCATACTAAATGACCAGTTCTTTTAAAGCAAAGTTTTATGCACTATCTTATATAGGAAATGGGGTTTTCCAGTGAATTCATATCGTGCTTTTCCTATTGTGTTATGACCTTGGTAATGATGATATGTCATCTACTATGTTGTGTTATATTATGTATAACCTAAAGATGAAAGTGAAACCTAAAGAAATATTACTGGGCCCATAACGTGTACCTTTGTAAAGTAAAGCCTTACAAGCAAATGACAGAGGAGGGTTGCATTTGTTGTGCCCTCATGACAGTAAGGCCTGGATTGGCATGTCAGTAAAGTAAAGACCCGAACAGGCAGGTCAGTAAGGCCTGGATTGGCATGACAATAATGGCCTATATGGGTAAGACAGTAAGGCCTGGATTGTCATGTCGGTAAAGTCTTGTGTTCATCATAGGCACCAATAGTGACTGGGAATTGACGGATAATAAAAAGACATAGATATCAAATAAATGAAAGTATTGATGATAAAGCAATAGTATGGTATAGTAATGTTCGGATATGTGATAACTACTTTCGAATGATAAGTTAATATATTTTACTAAAAAGTTATTTGATAAAGTAAACCTAGAATTCACTCAGCGAAGCTGACTTTTGTATGCATATTAGTTTGACAGGTGAGCTGTTGGACTTGAGTGAATATGGGCATGGATTGTAGAAGCTACTTGGCATCTGAAGGCTGGCATCCCTGATTAAGAAGATTATTAAGAATACTTTTAAAGACTATTTGATGTTTTAAAGACAATGTTAATGTTTTATTTGAATTATGTTGTAATGGATTGAAACTTAATGTACTTTTTCGCTGCAATGTTTATCTAAATGAATATTTTAAATCTATGTTTTTGCTGTGAATGACCAACTGTAAGGTTTCCTGGGATCAGGGCCTTACAAGTTGGTATCAGAGCCAAAGTTTAAGCGAAATGGGTAAACTATTTTCAAAAGAAAAACCTAAACTTAAATTGAAAATGGGACCAAAGTGAGGATGCCAGCCCAAGTAGCTCCATGCCTCGAGGTAATGATCTATGTTGTAAATATTAGTTGATTATGTAGTACCTTGTTACTAAGGTTAGACTTGAGGATAGAGTAATATATCATTAATCTGTTATGCCTACCTGAATTTGTGTGATCTATACATGCTTAGAATATGAATAGTAGGTTCGAGTGTTGGTATGGATCAAGATAAGGACGTTTAGAACATGAGAAGTTTTGTAAGTAGTTAATCATAACTGGCCACTGTTATTAAAAATTTACAAAACTTGTCATAATCCAAACTTGCCTTGAAGGACCATATTGATATCCTGAATCTTATAGGAAGTTGAGAAATGTCACCAAAGAAAGCAGTTCTAGCTATGGCTACTCGGAGGAGTACTAGGGGAAGGCCCCTTACTAAGGCAAAGGAAGCAGCAAGCAAGGCTGCAAGATCGGTAGAAAAGTCAACCAAGAAACCAGTTGAGAAACCGGTTGAGGAGAAAATTGAGTCAGAAACAGAAGTTGAGGAGCCTACTGCTAAGAAAGCAAAGCTGAAGGAAACAGTGAAAGAAGCTATTGCCCAAGAGGTGCATCAAATTCTGACTAATATGATGCCCGCTTTGTTTATGGAGGTTGTGGAACAGATCAAGGGTGACGATAAGAAAGACACTGTTTAGAAGAAGGTTGATAAGAAGAAGGTGGTTAAGACTGAGGAAAGTGACGATGAGGATAAAGATGATGACTCCGAGGTTGAAAAAGTGGAAAATGGGTGTAGTTATAGGGCTTTTCAAAGGTGTAAGCCCCCAACTTTTGATGGTACTGGTAATGCTGCTGCTGCTCAGCATTGGATTAGGGAAATGGAGGCAGTGTTGAGAATCAGTGAGTGCCAGGAAGACCAAAAAGTGAAGTTTGCTTCCCATTCACTTTTGGACCTAGCACTAAGTTGGTGGGATAACATTGTTGATGCCCTTGGGGAGAAGGCTGTTAAGAGGATGAAGTGGCCTGAAATGAAGAGATTGGTGATAGAGGAGTACTGCCCGGAAAGGGAACTTGATAAGATTGAACAAGAATTCGTGAGCTTGGAAGCTGGCAACATGACACACCAGGAATACACCTCAAAATTCAATGAAATGGCATGTTTGGTGCCTGATTTGGTGACTCCTGAATCAAAAAGGATTAAAAGGTACATACAAGGATTGCCTCTGGACATCCGTAGGGACATGGTTACTGCCCGACCTGGTACTTTTAGGTCAGCAGTGGATCTCAGTGGAAGGTTGTATGATCATCAGAGGTCGGTAATAGGGGGTGAACCAAGGAAGGTTTGGAACAGTAATGGGAAGAGGTACGGAAATGGTAATTATCAACCGGGGAACAAGAAAGCAAGGGTGGATGCAAAGCAGGCGATTGTGAAGGGGATTGATGAAATCTGGGACTGTGGGAAGTGTGGCAGGAGGCATCTGGGAGAATGTCAAATGGGTAGCTATGGATGCTATAGGTGTGGGAAAACTGGTCACATAGCCAGAGAGTGCCTGGAATTAAAAGGTGCTTCAACTGTAACGAGTCAGAGCACCATAGCAGGGATTGCAGGAAAGCTAAGCCGGGGAGCTCGGGAACAAGCGGGAAGGATGACAAGGGGGATGATGGAGAGCCCAAGGCCAAGGCAAGGGCTTTCATTATTAACAAGAAAGAGGCAAGGAAGGACCCGAATGTGGTGTCAGGTATGTTTCTCGTCAATGATGTTTGTGCCTCTGTATTATTTGATAGTGGTGCCAGCAGGAGCTTTGTATCTGCTTCTTTTTGTGCTACCCTAGATATTCAAACCAGGGAAATAAATGATGCTTTTGGAGTAGAAACGGCTGATGGTAAATCCATTAGAATAGCTAGGGTGTTAGATGATTGCCGCATAATACTAGGAGGTCACTGTTTCCCTGCGCGATTGTTTGCCATGACCTTTGGTGGTTTTAAAGTCGTATTGGGAATGGACTGGTTAGCTGCTTATGATGCCAACATAATAAGCCAGCAAAAGATAATTCGATTAACGGCTCCTGATGGTAGTCCAGTTAGAATTTACGGCGATAACGTCTGCAAAGTGCCAAGGGTCATTTCCATGATTAAGGCGGAGAAATTTATGAGACGAGGGTGCGGAGATTACCTAGCATATGTCAAGGATGTTAAAGATAAAGCAAAAGAGTTGTCAGATGTACCGGTGGTGCGTGACTTTCCTGATGTATTCCCGGAGGATCTCTCAGGAGTACCACCTGAAAAAGAGATAGAATTTCTGATTGATCTACTGCCAGGAGTCTAACCCATTGCCAAAGCACCATATCATCTAGCCCTGTCCGAGATGAAAGAGCTCAAGTCACAACTGCAAGAACTTCTTGATAAGGGATTCATCAGGCCGCTCCAGTGTTGTTTGTAAAGAAGAAGGATGATAGCATGATGATATGTATAGATTACAAAGAATTAAATAAGCTGACCATGAAGAATCGATAACCTTTACCCAGAATAGATGATTTATTTGATCAGTTGCAAGGTGCAAGTTGGTTTTCCAGAATAGATCTCAGATCTGGGTATCATCAGCTGAAAGTAAGGAAGCAAGATATTCCAAAGATAGCTTTCTGAACGCGTTACGGACACTATGAGTTTCTAGTTATGTCATTCGGGCTAACCAATGCTCCTGCAGCATTTATGGACTTAATGAATCGCGTGTGTCGACCGATGTTAGACAGATCAGTAATAGTTTTCATCGACGACAACCTAATCTACTCAAAGAACGAAGGAGACCACGCTTGACATATCAAGGAGGTGTTAGAAACATTACGAAAGGAGAAATTGTATGCGAAGTTCTCAAAATGTGCATTTTGGCTGCGTGAGGTGCAGTTCTTAGGACACGTTATAAATTCGGAAGGGATTATGGTTGACCCAGCAAAATTTCAAGCAGCCACAGAATGGAAATCTCCAAAGACACCATTTGAAATCCGTAGTTTCTTGGCATTGGAAGGTTATTATAGAAGGTTCATCAAGGACTTCTCAAAGATAGCCTCCCTATTAACAAGGTTAACAAGGGGGAGACTTGTAACGCCTTGGAATGTTGAAGCGAGCAACTTAGTAATAATAGTTGAGTTCGGGTTATGTAAAAAAAATGATTATGGGCCAAATTACCTTATGGGTTTAGGGTTGATGGGCTTAAGAGCCCAACCACCCATTAAACATCCATAATCAGCCACATTCTCCATTTCTTGCAACTCAAGCTACTAACAACTTAGAGAAAGAAAGTAGTGAGAGAAAGTGAAAAAACTTGAAGATTTAGAGTTTTATTGATTGAAGGATTAAAGATCTGGTGTTTGAGCATCAAATCAACAAGAAAAGAGCAAGAAATCTGGGTAAGAATCACCATCTAAACATCTCTGTAGATCTGGGTTTGATTCTTGAGTTTTGGGTGTTTAGGGTTTTGAGAAAGATTTCAAAAAAGATCACATTTTTACGTATGAAATGTTGCAATAGGCTTAGATCTAGCCTTAGAAATGATAAACTAAAGGTTTGGATGTAAAAAGTATATATTTTGGTTGAAAAATGAAGATTTTTGAAGAAAAACGAGCTGAAAAACTCGTCCAGCGAAACTGTAGTTTCATCATGCGAAACTGCGTGAGAAACCGTGTGAGAAACTGCATGCGAAACTGCATGCGAAACTAGCTGCGAAACTAGCTGTATTTCATAGAAAATGATAGATTCGTGTAGTAATTTCCATATAGATTGTGTGACTTATTTGTTTACCTAAATTCCTCTTAGACTGATAGCAATCTACTCATCAGGTGAGTTCTAAATCCCATATTTCATACATCTTTTAAGCGTTTTAGGGAGATATACATACTAAATGACCAGTTCTTTTAAAGCAAAATTTTATGCACTATCTTATTTAGGAAATGGGGTTTTCTAGTGAATTCATATCGTGCTTTTCCTATTGAGTTATGATCTTGGTAATGATGATATGTCTTATACTATGCTGTGTTATATTATGTATAACATAAAGAAGAAAGTGAACCCTAAAGAAATGTTATTAGTCCCATAACATGTACCTTTGTAAAGTAAAGCCTTGTAAGCAAATGACAGAGGAGGGTTGCATTTGTTGTGCCCTCATGACAGTAAGGTCTGGATTGGCATGTCAGTAAAGTAAAGACCTGGACAGGTAGGTCAGTAAGACCTGGATTGGCATGACAATAATGGCCTGTGTGGGTACAACAGTAAGGCCTGGATTCGCATGTCGGTAAAGTCCTGTGTTCATCATAGGCACCAATAATGACTGGGAATTGCCAGATAATAAAGAGACATAAATATCAAATAAATGAAAGTATTAATGATAAAACAATAGTATGGTATAGTAATGTTTGGATATGTGATAACTACTTTCGAATGATAAGTTAATATATTTTACAAAAAAGTTATTTGATAAAGTAAACCTAGGATTCACTCAGCAAAGCTGACTTTTGTATGCATATTAGTTTGACAGGTGAGCTGTTGGACTTGAGTGAATGTGGGCATGGATTCTAGAAGCTACTTAGCATCTGAAAGCTGGAACTGAATTATGTGGTTATATGCTTGTTTTATGAGCTTAGTATGCTAGATTTGGGCTAGGATTATGTAAGGATGATGATTGGGAATTGAAAATTTGCATAAGTTAGAACTGGTATAGTGCCCATGCACCCAAACTGCCCATACGCCTAAGTGTTTGCTCATGCGCCTAAGTTTCCCAGACGCCCAAGTACTCATGCGCCTGCGTAGTACTCATGCGCCTGCATAGTTCCCATACGCCTAAGTTTTTTTGCCCATACGCCTGTGTTGCTCATGCGCCTAAGTTTCCCATGCGCCCAAGTACCCATGCGCCTGCATAGTGCTCATGCGCCTGCATAGTACCCATACGCCTAAGTTTTTTTCCCATACGCCAAAGTTTTTCCCCATACGCCCAAGTGTTCCCATGCGCCCAACTGTCCGTGCGCCTGCATAGTGCCCATGCGCCTGCATAGTGCTCATGCGCCTAAGTTGCCTTAGAATTTTTCTGAAATTTTGGGAAAAATGGAAATTTATGATTAAGCTCTGGAATGTTTTGGAGGGTTATGTTTGTTCATATCTTGCATGTTGTGGCCTGTTATTACGTATTATTACGTGACTTTACGTGGTGTGTTAATGCTCTTGTACGTAAAGTATTATATAATGAAAGTGAAAGACATTATTAACGAAATGGAACCTAATGAAAGAATGTAAAGTCTTGCAAGCAACTGAAAGGAGGTTCACAACTCATTGAGGGGTTGTTAGCTCAACTGTATGCAGTTTAGCTAACCCATGAGGATGCACACAGGGGTCAATCCTTGTGATTGACCAATATGTACGAAACGGGATCCTTGTCGCTTGCCCTGATACTGGAGTCAGCTTCGTGCACAATATTTGGGGTCTATTTATAGACTTCGGCCCAGTACCAGCTTCGTGCACAATGTTTGGGGTATAGCATATGGCATTGGTCTAGATAAAAGTGAAAGATAATGATGAAAGTACGAAATGAATGAAAAGAATATTGAAAGATAATAATATTATCAAGATGTATGTATGTTGTGTGATCACGAACGAAAGTAAAGGAAAGGTTTTTACTAAAGGTAAAGTATTTTATTATATAAAACTAGAACTAACTCAGCAACGATGACTTTTCATGCATTTTCAGTTGGCAGTTATCTTGTTGCTGAGGATGGCATGAGGGTGAAGCTACTTGGCGGGCAAGACTGGCATCCATCTCGTGCAATAATAATGATGTTGTTTTGTAATACAACTAAGTGACATTTTGTAATCTTTTAAACGATGATGTATTACTTGGCAAATGTATTTATTAAAGCATGAAATGGTTTTTGATGAATTATTCCGATGGAATATTTTATTACTTAATAAATTTTAATATGTTTTGATATAAATAAGGTTGTGATTGACAAACTGTGAGGTTCCCGGGAACGGAGCCTTACAATTTTATCATTTCATTTAACACAATTCAAAAAATAACCATTATACCCTAATTTTTAAAACTTTATATAAACCCTTGTTTGAATCTCTTTCCTTAATCTAAAAATAGAAAGTTAGGGCAATATGAAAATTCCACAATAATTGAATATTTGATTAACATGCTCAAATTAAAAATAAATAAATAAATAAAACTTGACGTCATTACTATTTCAAAAAAATACGCAAGCGAATAGAAGATTCATTGGAGTACAATTCATTAATACTGCCAAGATATTGCTAAGATATGAGAGAGGAATTTGAAAGTTCGTGAAAATCTAATTAAATTTTGATTTCTATTGAAAATCAAATATTAAAATAATAGAAGCAATTTTTGATTTGGCGCATTAAATTTGTCGAAAATGCATATAAGTCACATGCATGCTGAATTTATTTGCTCTTCACACATATCTTCTTGGACTAGAATAGTAAATCAAACGATTATCAAATTGAATCAATCCATGGGTGCGACGGTGCCATTAAAGAACCACATAAGTAAAATAGTGAATGCTAAATTTTTGATCTGGACATAAACTAAAATGGGTTAAAAAGATATATTAGGCATGGTAAAATAATTATAAAGTAAATATTTATTTAAATTGGTTATTTATGATATTTTAAGTTTTTGTTAGGAAAATATAATATTTCACAAATTTAATGAGGCGTATACGGCATTCCCTCAAAATGGATTCCCTTTCTAGTAGTATATAAAGTAGTATATAAAGAGACTATTTCTATAGAAACTTTTATGTGGGACTAATTATTGTTTGTTCTGTCATATCTAGTCACAATATGATCTATGAAGGACGTGAAGTAGTGACGAACAATTCATTTTCGGGATATGAGCATAAAGCCACTCGACTATTATCTTATAGCATCGGATATCACAGGAAAGAAACAGGAGCAAAACACACCCATCGAGGATAGATAGATATGTTTATAATTGTTTCAAAAGTACGTCTAAACAAATTAGAATAGCATTCTAACATTTTACATATCATTATTATTAAAATCTAACATCGCTAAAAAACTTATATGTGTTAGTTTACACGTATTGTGTATTTGAAAATTTATATATGTGTAAGTTTATCATTTACACATATGTAAGATTACCATTTACACATGCCAATTAAACGTGTGTAAGTTTTACCATTTGCACATGTGTAAAAATTTAAAATATACAAATACATGTAAATTTTCACATATAAACTCATATAAGGATGTTAAATTTAATACTAATGTTTGTACTTTAGTTAAAATTATATATTTTCCTTGAGTTCTTGAAGTTTTTACAAGTTTTTGAGTTATCATTTGACCTTTACCATATATATACATATACATATATATATAAGGAGGTTCAAAAGAGAACACCAAAAAAATGAAACTAGAGAACCATTTCTAAACATATATTTTGATTTTAAAGAAAAAAAACAAAAACAAAAAAACAAAAAGAAAAAGAAAACACATCCATAGACAATATAGCGTAAAAAGATAGTAAAACAAAAAAAACACTGAAACTAATTTGTTTCATAAAAAAAGTCTATTTTACAAGTAAAATTAATGTAACATTCTTTTTGTCTTTCCTATTTAGGTTAAAATACGGGTTTCTTGGCTTTTTTATTTTAATTTTTGGAATTATAACGTGTGACTAGAAATGGTTCTCTAGTTCGCTTTTTTTTTTTTGTGTGTCTCCCATTAAACCTGCCACTATATATGTGAGTGTGAAAAGTTTTGAATAAAGTGTTGTTTTTGTGTGAATAGTATGAAGTATCCTTGATTTAAGAACTAACTATTCAGATTACAAATGTAATATTCATGCAAGGAAAGGGTTTGAATGGAGTAGATTTAGAAATAGCCTATAAAGTTAACTTTTTTCAAATTTCTCTATTTTTTTTAAAAAACATATAGCTTTTTTATTCATCATTATTTTTTAAAATAATTACATCATAAAATCAAGCATATTATTCAAATTAATTTAAATATAGTATTGTTATACTTTTTTTTAAAAGAAATCAACATTTAAAAAAAGTATTTGTGTGTTGTGCATATAACTTGTGTGATTATTAACTGCGTGATTATAAAAATAAATTACGTAATTAAATGTAACTTGCCTAATTGTTATTTATAACTTGAGTAATATTAACTTGCGTAGTTATGAAAATAACTTGCGTGATTATCCACCTTATATGCGTAATTGTAGGACAAATGAAATTACCCATCTCACAAATGACAAGTTTCATGCCCTAATGACTTCGTAAGCTTCACACATTTTTGCACTTTGAATAGTAACATTTACAAACACACACACACATACACACACACACACACACATATATATACATATAAATAAGGAGATTCCACTAAAAAAATATATTTTGCCTAAAAAGGATAAGAAATAATCTTAGCCTTCTATTTTTCAATCAATGATTAACATAAAAATATAGTTAATAAAAAGATGGAAGGATGATTTGGGTATATAACCACTTTTGTTGACTTTTTTAGTTTTCCCTAAAAATTTTAAATGTTTATAACTTTTTCACAATAGATTTTTTTTTAAACTTTAAATTAAGTATAATATCGCTATATTTAAAAAAATAATAATAAAAGATGCGAAATTATGCTGTGTTTTAACGTTTTTGTGCTGTATTTCGTCAAAACAACATAGAACTGTGTTGTTTTGCGTCAAACAACACAGTTTTGTGCTGCTTTGCGTCAAACAGCACAGTTTTGTGCTGCTTTGCGTCAAACAGCACAGTTTTGTGCTGCTTTGCATGTTTTATGTTGTGTTGCGTTAAAACAAGAAAATAACATGTGTTGTTTCTATGATGTATTATATCAAAATAACAAACAACACAGAAACAACACTTTATTTGTTGTTTTAACGTTTTGTACTATTTTGTGTGAATATAACACGTTTTGTGTTGTTTTGCGTTAGAACAACAATCTATATGTTGTTTTATGCTTAAACAATCAAGTAACAAACCGAGTGTGATAAAACGAATGACATTTGAGTATCATTGATCATCAATGTCATCCGCTGTCAGTATTCATTACATCTGATTACCGCTATCGTTGACTACTGAATCGTTGTCTTAAAACACTATCGATTAACACCTACCACTCAAGTTAACAACTCTAATCACTAATTAGTTGTTGCATACAATTATGGAGTTTAAGACGAGTAGGGGTTTGGTCGTATTTTGATAGTGTTCTGGGGTGAAGAGAGTGTGTAAAAAAAAATATGTTACATTCTTAAAAAGAAAAGGAATTGGATTAAATGGTTAGTAGATCAAAATATTCCTTAACCCTAATTTCTAGCTTTGTCATATGTCACCACCTCATTTCTTTTTACACTTTATAAGTTAGTTTAACCCAATCAAAAGTTTAACCCAAATACAATTCTTTGGGTCCATTTTCATTGAACAAACTTATTAGTTATAACCATTTTAATTAACCAAAGAAAAAGTCATTCCCAAAAACACAAATAAAAATTTGATTGGCATAGGCACTAGCAATGAAGTCAATCGGAACCGATTTATCGGTTAGCTATTACGGTATGTCATTATAATACTATAATTTTGCTAAGTTATTGTTAAAGCGTTTTTTTTTTCATTTATAAAACTAATTATGCTAAGTAATACTATAATTACTAATTCAAAAAAATACGCAAGCGAATAGAAGATTCGTTGGGGTACAATTCATTAATACTGCCAAGATATTGCTAAGATATGATAGACGAATTTGAAAGCTCGTGAAAGTCTAATTAAATTTTGATTTCAATTGAAAATCAAATATTAAAATAATAGAAGCAATTTTTGGTTTGGCACATTAAATTTATGGAAAATGCATATCAGTCAAATACATGCTGAATTTATTTCGGCTTCATCTACATTCAAAGAATTATTAGGAAGGGGATCTTCACACATATCTACTTGGACGAGAATAGTAAATCAAGCGATTGTCAAATTGAATCGAGTCATGGGTGCGACGGTGCCGTTGAAGAACAACAGAAGTAAAATAGAAAATACTAAATTTTTATCTTGATTTAAATTAAAATATGTTAAAAAAGATATATTTGGTAGGGGTAAAATAGTCGTAAAATAAATATTTTTTTTTTTAAATTGAGTTTATATGATATCTAATTTTTTGTTAGGTACATATAATACTTCACAAGTTTAAAAAGATATAAATAGCATTCTCTCCAATTAGATTCCTTTCCTAGTAGTATATAAAAAGACCATTTCTATAGAAAATTTTATGTGGGACTAAATTGTTTGATCCGGTCATATCTGGTCACAAAATGATCTATGAAGGACATGAAGTAGTGACGAACATTCTATTCTCGGTATATCAACGTAAATCCACTAGATTATTAGCTTATAGCATTGGTTTTCACAGGAAAGGAACGGGAGCAAAACACACCCCATCAAGAATAGATATATGTGTTTATAATTGTTTCAACAGTACGTTTGAACTAACTAGAATGGTGTTCTAACATTTTAAAATGATGTGTTCAACTATTGCAATAATATGTCCAATTCTCAAGGTGATTATAAAGATGCATCCATAATATGTCCAGTTCTGAGAAGCGGTTGGGTGGACAATCTTTTAGGGCCCGCTTGTTTAGAGGGCCCAAATTTCTTAAAACTTTTTATATCTAATCTAATACTAATAATTGATTACCTGTGATCACATATGTCATCATCACATTCTTCCTCACATCCATTTTACCGCCTAAATTATTTATTCCTCTTTATAAGTTATATAACTAATTTTTATAATTTTCTTTTTCTTTATCTTATATTGTAAATCTAAATCCTTCTTAAATCAATAATTTCTAAAATATATTTTTTCATTAAACAAAAACTATGTATTTTGATTAAAATACACTTTTTCAAATATAAAATTTATTAAAATTATGATTTTTTTCTAAAACAACATAACTTTTTTAATTATAAAATATTTTAAAATCGATTATTGTTAAAAATAAGAGTATTACATAAACCATATTTTACAAAACAAAAATTTTAAGAGTTAAATGGACTCAAATGACAATAAAACAATAAATAATATGACATCAACGGTGCATGAATAATTATCATAAAGTATCAATCATTGTAATAGTTAAACGTTAAACCAAAAAAATATATTATTCAACAAGATAAGCAAAAATAACATGGCAACTAAACTAAAAAACCCTTAATATAGGAAACTTAACAGATAAAATTAACGATGTTAATTACAAGTAGTTAAATGGGCTCAAGTGGTAATTTTTATGAAACATCTGGATTCAAATGGTAAAATTTAAATTTTTGGACTCAAATGTCAATTTTTATGAAAACTATGGATAAAAAACGCATTTAGCTTTAAAAGAAAACAAAACTTTAACAAAAATCTCTCACTTTCCCGCTTAATGGTTTCATTTGAACTACATACGAAAGATTATTATATTAATAATTAAAAGTTTCTGATGAAAAATTAAATATGTTAAAGGTTATAAAAATAGTTAAACATTTCATAGAAAATGCATCAAAAACTGTCGTCCAATTTCAAAGATTTTTTTTTCATGAGATTATTTCTGTAAGAAATTTTATCCGATGCTAATTAGTGTTTTATTAGGTCACTTCTAGTCACAATATGATCCGTGAATCACATGAGTAGTGACGAACATTCTATCCTTAGGATATGAGCATAAGCCACTTGACTATCATCTTATAGTATTGAATGGCACGTAAAGAAAAAGAGCAAAAAGCACGTCATCAAGGAGAGTCATATGTGCTTAGAATTGTATAAACTAATTACACTTACGCACTTGACAGGTTCAAATGAATCGATCTGTGATGATATTGTAATGCAATGATCAATTCAAACACTAAGAAATCAAAACACAGGCAATTACTTCAAAAATTCATAGATCTTATTGATAGCAAAAGCTGTGGATACAAAGTGTATGGGTGAATTACAGTGGTTCACTTCCCCCATTTTACACAATACATAAAGTATCCTATTTATACTATTAAAAGAAACAAGGAACATATATTTACAAAACAAGTCCCTATACTATGACAAAAAGTAAAAGACAAATGTTAATCTTCTAAGGGCTCTAAAAATACTCCTCCTAAGATTGGCATTGTCTTCAGTCCAATATGAACTCTTTTTGTTTATCTTTGATCTTGAACACCTGCTTCTCTTTATAGAGTTCCAACTCTCGCAAAGCTTTTTTGATCGCGGGCTTAAACTTCTTGGCAAGGATGGCTGCTCAGGCTTTGACTCATTAGTTTTTATCTCAATCTTGTCTATTGCTTCCAGAGTTTCTTTTGACAGACCAGCGATGTCAATGTTAGCATAGAACTCATAAGGTTTTGGATGATTGTGAGAGTGAACTTCCAACACTCCTTTACTGGATATTCTCATAAAATCAATATACTTTATGTCATTCTTCACGATATTTGCAAATGCTAGAGCTTTCCGCAACGAAATTCGCTCCATAGCAGCATCCATTACCTTGATGATCGTCATGAAATATTTTCTGTCATTATCAGCAGCTTCCGAAGCAACACGCTCAAACTTCTGGTTGGACAAGAAAGAGATATAACTTGGATAGAGAAGCTTAAGCTCAAAACTCCAAATAAGGATATCATATCCTGATCCCAATCGTCCAAGTTACGAACTAACTTCAATTGAAATGAGTCTACGTGATAAAACCACCTCAAAATCAGCTTAGAGGTTTGTGTACCATCTATCACTTTTAAGCCTGGTTTAGTGACTTTCTCAAAATACTGGTCACTATACTCAATCAGGAACTGTTCTTCTTCCTCTGAATTAGCAGCCACCTTCCTTTTGCTCTTTAAAGACTTGAAATATTCTTTATCTTCTTGATCACATCGAGTTTTAAGATAAGTATCCATCCTGGTAATGCCACGATTTAGAAGTTTGACAAAGTTTTCACCTCGAGCTGCCTTGGAAGGATTAATCAGAGGCAACTTGTTCAACTCTTTTAGATCTTGAACTGGCAATATGATGATATTCGTGTAAAAGTGATAAACATCACAAATTGCTTTTACACATTTAATCAGAAAATCATCAAAGATCTCATCATATTTCCAGGTGATTATCTTAACCACTTTTGTATTATCAGGCACAATCATTGCATTAAGCAACTCAGATATAGATTGGCCTTTCTGCAATACATTTTTGACTATGTCACCTGCAGATCTTGCTTTGTTCCACGGTTGTTTTTGTTCAACCGAGACTTTATACGCTTGCTTCTCAGTCTCAGGGAACATATCAACCAGTTCTTTTCCTTTCTCATGAGTTATTTTGCTTCTCCGTCTCTTGAAAACTTCTAACCAAATTTCTTAGAGAATCGGATTGCAGCCTGTTCAATCTCTTCCTTGGATAATTTCTTGATTGTAACCACAATCTAAGCTCAACGGTAGTCATATTCTCAGGATTTGGATGATGAACTTCTGATGCTGGAAGATCTTCAATATTGATACTTTCTTGCATCGGAACCCATTCTCCATGTTCAACAGCTATTTCGTTTGGATCAACTGGAGCTATTGTCTCTGCTATCATACACTTTTCATACTCCTCATTGATTTGAGAAACTGTGAGACCATCTAAGAATACATGATTGTACTTCTTCTAGACTAGATAGTTATATCTATCCTCAACTTCTATAGGGATGTCTTTAGAAACAGCTTCAACTGGAGAATCTGCAGCTTCGGCGATGTCTTCTTCCTCCAATACCTCATCGTACCAAGCATCTGAGAACTCTGGATCTAAATCATCCAATGCTCCAATTTGCTCTTGTACATCTGCTTCTACACTTTCCTATATAGAAAGATTATCTACATTCGCTGCATAAGAAAAGCAAATTAGATTCAAGCATATAAGAAATTAAACAACACCAATAATCAAAAATATCATTTAAACTGTTTACAAGTTTCAGAAACAATTTTCTGCACTTTTGATGGAAGATTGGATGATGATTCTGCCAATGATTGAAAGTGAGATTTATCTATCTTACTTTTGCCTTTGGCAGCCTCAGATAATTTCTCAGCTTCAGAAGATTGAAATTCAGGTGCAACAATGATTTCTTGTGAAACATGGCTCATTGCTCTAGTATACACCGGAGACATTTCTCTTGATTCAGTTTCAATAAGTGAAACTTCAGGAACAACGTCTTTCTCTAATGGTAAAGGTTCCTGTTCTTGTGGTTGAGTAGATTGAGATTTTAAGTTATCTTTCATAATCTCATGCTCTTCTTTCAGCTTATCATACTCTTCCTTCAACTTTTTGTATTTTTCATCCTTCAAGTCATAATCTTTGAGCAATACATCAAAGTTCTTTAAATTCATCTCTTGAATTTTTTCAAACTCTGTAATCTTCAAGTCTTTCTTTAATGTTTCTGATTTCAATTGATCATTTTTATCTTTCAGTTTATCAATCATCTTAAGCTGACAGATATTCTCTTATTTCAAAGATTCTATGATCTGCTCAGCGTTCAAGTTATCAGAAAGGACTGTAGCATATTGTGTTGAGCTTCCACCTTCATCTAACACATGAATAGGTGAACTAGCAACAGCTTTAATGACCTCGAGGGAAGACTCCTCGGCAATCACATTCTCTTGTGCTGTCGAATTTGGTGATTGTACAACAGGTGATCTACCTTGTACTACAGGCTCAATTACATCAACATTATGAAAATCAAAATTCATTTATTATTGTTCATTTACTTCATCAATATCTTCATTCTCATCTTTTGAATCATCAATATCATTAACATCTTCATTCTGATTATCAGATTCTGTTTCATCACTATCAATCTCCTTATCAACTTCTTTAACAACTTTAACTTCATTACATCCAACATTATCATCATCATCACTATCATCACTTGAAGAATAACTTTCTTCATTCTTAGATTCATCATCATCCTCATTATTTTCATCATCATCCTCAGATTCAGGCTCAGAAAGTCCTTGAGGAACTTCTTAAGTTAAATCATTTGGATCAATTGGTGCATTATCAAACAAATGAAAGTGATTTTCATTTATATTCACCTCATCTCTTGCTATTGCTCTCATATAATCAAACATCTGAACATTCTGAGCACCAGTCACAATAGCAAGTGTTTTGTACTCGTTTTCAGTCATGTGCTCCAATATCAATCTTTCTCCACTTACTCCATATGCATGAAGATCAGGATATTCTTCATTTATAATCAGTTGCAGAAATCTGGGATACATTAAGTATTTATTCCTGATTCCTTTTTCGAGATTAAAAATAAAGCCATTCATGATCCACTTTGCTATATTAAACCTTCTGTTAGTGGCAACAGCTAAAATTGGAGAAGCAATGTCTACAGGAAATGAGTTCCATCCTACACTCCTTTTGGACATACCATGTTGAAAGATATAACACATGAGTTTCCAGTGATTATACACTCTAGCTCTAAAAAACTGTTTCTTATGAAAGTGATCTGGATGTCCCATAGCCACTCATTAAATGTAAGTTCAGCCAGATCTTAAGGATCATTATCACCCAGTCTTAGAGCTTCTCTAATCGACTACTCAGAAACCTCAATCATACGATAATTGGTGATAAAACCTCTGACAACTTTCCTTCATGCATCATCTCTAGCAGTTTCTACAGTTCTCTAAAATCTTTTGATAAGACGAGCATATATAACTGGTTGAGCACACATGGCATACACATACTTCGTTCTTAATAGAAATCTGGTCATTTCTTTGTAACCAACTGCTTCATGAACATCCTCATTTAGAAAGGCTGCTACATTATGCTTAGGCTCGAACTTAAGATCTGCTATCTATTTACATTGAACAAAATATTAATCACCTTTGAATTACAATGATTTCAATCATATTTTATGCTATCAATTTTGAACCAATAACACTTAAAAAAAATTTCTAAGTGTTTTGTACAACCCATTACATGAACATAGTATGCACTTGTTACAAATTTGAATCAACACATTTATGATTAAACCAAGTAATAGACCATGAAACATGAATATTGATTGAGTTTCAATTGAGTTAGCATATTTTAAGTTTTAAAACCTAACAATTTACACTTAAAATTTCTAAGTGTTAAATACACTCTACCATGAGCAGAGCACATTCATGTTTAAGTTCAAATTAATTAAAGTGTACTAAATAAAGTAAAATATTCTCAATATCAGTTGAATAGATGAATTATAATGATTAACACAACAATTTTGATGAAAAATTATGAAATGACTGTTCATTTCTAGTTCTTATGAACCGACTGATAAACACTGAATCATCAAGAACACATGATGATGAAATTGAGTTTTGATTCTCACAATCTGTTCGAAAACATGTTATAACAACCACTTGATGTTCAATTTTAATTATCATAACACATTTAAATCACAGATTACAAATTTCTAAACACCTAGGGTTCGAACGCCTCAATAGAGTTCAAACGCCCAATCAAAGCTGAATTAGGTAATGAAATCTGATGTTATAAGATCAAAATGATGTTTAGATTCATTGACTATACCTATATATCACATGGATTAACAGGTAACAATCAAATGATGAATGTATGAATTTATTGGGTGAGTGAATGAGTGTAACAAAGAGTTTGTGTTTGTGAAAAATAATGAAAACTACCGAGTGTTAAATATATATATAAGTGTAAAAAGTCTTAGGCGCATGACAACTGTGAAGTCACATGAGGCTTAGATGCATTGCACACTTAGCTATATTTCACAATAAAACTTTAGATGCATGAGCACTGTTCAGGCGCTTGGGCACTGTTCAGGCGCATGGGACTTGTTGAAACGCCAACACTTAGAGGAAACATCACATTCAAACGTCTAACCACATTGGAAAGTCTGGAACTATTCAGGTGCATGAGATTAAGTTGATACGCCCAACACTTAACCATTTTCAGCAACATGACAACTATTTAGGCGCATGTACTTGAACAAAAAGCTCAACACTTGAACAAATTCCTGAAATTCATCATACTCCTGATTTAGACTTTTGAGCACCATTCAGGCGCATGAGAAACCTTCAATGAGTCTGACACTTGGAAACTTTCACAACATCCATCTGAACACTATTTGTGCACATTACCACTGTTCATGCACATTATCTTAACACTTAGTCAAATTTTTTACTATCACCCAAGATGAACATTAATTACCCTCAAATTTAACAATATCAAATTGTTTTGTTTAAGATCACCACAAATCATTTGAAACTCATATTTTCATTTTTAAACATGAATTTTCAATTCAAACACCAACCAAGCACATTTTGAAAGACAACTTTGAACCACTTTTGATTTTTCAAACATTTTTCCGTCATCTTAGTCTCTATTTTGAAACTTTTACAACACAAATAGTCTCATTTTTTATTTTGTTTGCAAGAAGCTTTTCCACTTATTTTGAATTCTTTTCAAGTTTATTTTTGCATCATATCAAACACACACATGCTTGAATTTTTTTAGCTTCATCCTTTTCATCCAAAGCACTTTATTTTTTATTTTTTTTTCACATTTTGACACTTTCCATTGATTTTCTCTTTTACAGTTTTACTCCCCCTAAACTTTTTAAGTTCACAAACTTATAAGTTTATTTTATTTTGCAAGTACAGCAAACCAATCAGTATCAACATGCCTGCACACAGAAAATCATGCAAAAATCAAAATTATAGCAGAATAAAAATCTACTATACACAGTTGAATCACATGCCTGCAGTGAGATCATATCAGTTAAAATCATCGCATTAAAATAAAATAAACTGGTGGATAGTCATAGACAGTGATTAAATCCTAATCAAGTGTGTTCCAGGTTACCGTTCCCGCAGCAGAGGAGACACGAGATCTAAGGACAAAAAATGAGTACTTTTGTAAGATAATCAACACACTTACTTTTCTAATTCTTGGATTGCTTAAGATTCGATTAGATATGACATTATGGAACCCACACTTAGACTTAGAGAGCTCAACTCTCGTCAAGATATGCAAGAAAGCACTTTTCTCAACTTATTAACCTGACATATACATATAACCAGATCTCATGTTTAGGTTATGCACATTGATATCTTTTGCATCAGGTGAGAATACCCAGGTCTGTAATGACTTACAATAAATAATATCTCGTCATGACTCATAACAGAGAAGTGAATAGATGCTTTAAACAGATCTCATGGTTATTCATATCGCCACCAGGTGTGAGTTCGTGACTTTACAAGCAATCAATTAGAGAAGTCAACACTACTCATTGGTACTAAGATGGACAACCACGAAAGCGTGATTGATTTAGTTTAATCATAAGAATTTACTTTTTCAGTATAATTACATGAGCTTACCTGCACATCATATCTGATCACGTCAGACTTTATTAGCGAGCGAAGTATGCAACTAATCAGAATCAATGTATCTATCATTTCTCATAAATTGCAAAGGCAGATTCATTTCTAAAATAATAAACTAATAAATAAACTCTATTTTTATGGGTTTTTATTTTATAATTTTCTCTTTTCTTTTTGCAATTTCCTTTTTTTTATTTGCTATTTCTTTTTCTTTTGAGCATACACACACAATATATACAATCAGGCAGTCAACTTTGATAATTTCTCTTTTATTTTTCTTATTCAGCTAGGGGAGAGATCTTTTCATTTTTATGATTCATACAACTAAAATAAACTCGATCAAGTGATCAAAATGACCTTGTAAAAGACTCTTGATACGATCAAAACTAGTTTTTAAGCATGGTTAATAAGTCCAATTGACTCAACCAAATACTCAAAACGGCCTGGTAAAAAGGCTTTTGTAAATAGGTCAGCCAACTATTTTTTAGTTGAGATTTGAATCAAAATGATTAAATCTTTTTCAGAGTTATCTCTGAGAAAAGATATTGTATTTCGATATGCTTTGTTTTTTAGTGCTGGACAAGATTAGCTTTAATAAACATAGCAACAGTGTTATCAATGTAAATAGGAGTTTTAAGAAAATTGAACCCGTAATCCAACAATTGGTTTTGTAACCAAAGGATTTGAGAACATCCTGCTGAAGCAGCTATGTACTCAGCTTCTGTGATTGAAACAAAGACATTTGTTTGTTTTTTACATTTTTTGTTTTTTACATTGTCACTATCTGTATATCCATGTAACTCGAAGTTTTATTCATAAGGATACCACAACCCTAAAGCCAGATTTCCTTTAAGATACCGGAATATTCGTTTAACAACGATTAGGTGAGATTCCTTCGGGTCAGATTGGTACCTGGCACAGACACAAACAACATACATTATATCAGGTCTAGATATAGTAAGTTACATTAAAGATCCAATCATAGATCTCTATAGAGTTTGGTCAACTGATTTTCTTTTTGTATCGGGTTCACTTTTGGTATTGACGTCAGCTGGAGTTCTGATTGATTGACAATCTTGCAGTTTAAATTTTTTCAAGAGTTTTTCAACGAATTTCTCCTGATTAATAAAAATTCCATCTACAGACTGTTTCACTTGAAGACCAAGGAATAAGTTAATTTTTCCCATAGAACTCATTTGGAAACAAGATTTCATGATTTCTTCAAATTCATTACACAACTTTGGACTTGTAGAACCGAATATGATATCAATAACATACACTTGAACATATAAGAGATCATCAACATCCTTCTTTATAAACAAAGTTGGATCAATTTTCTGTGACAATGTATCATACCAAATTCTAGGGGCTTGATGAAGACCATACAATACTTTACTAAGCTTGTACACACGATGAGGATATTCTAAATCTTCGAAACCTGGAGGTTGATTGACATACACATCCTCAGTAATAGGTCCATACAGGAAAGCACCTTTAACGTCCATCTGGTACACCTTGAATTTCATATATGATGCATAAGGCAAGAAGACATGAATTGATTCAAGTTTTGCAACTGGAGCAAATACTTCATCATAATTTATTCCTTCTTCTTGGGTGTAACCTTGTGTAATGAGTCTCGCTTTGTTGCGAACAACAATTCCCCGATCGTCTGACTTGTTTCTAAACAACTATTTGGTGCCTATGGCATTTTCCCCTTCAGGTAAATCCACAAGCTTCCACACTTCCTGTTTATGGAACTGCAATAACTCTTCTTGCATTGCCTCAACCCAACTATTGTCTTGTAACGCTTCTGTGATGTTTTTTGGAACAATTTGAGATAGAAAACACGAGTATAAGCAGAGGTTTGCTTGTTTTGAATGACTCCTCGTCGTTCTGTCATTCAATGGACCAATAATCTGAGACGTAGGATGGTTCTTGTGAACACGAGACGTTGTAATCTTATTTTCTTAAACATTAACATCCAGATTAGACTGGTTCAAGTCGAAAAGCTGATGCAATAAGTTCGAAATATGTGGATTGAAATTAAGAACTTGAGTCGGTGAATTGATAAAGTAATTAAGAATATCAGTAACAACTACATCATCAGAAATCGATGAAGTTCCAGACTCAGGTTGTACACTATCAGGACCATCATTAGGAATTGGTTGTGAAACATTGCAATTTTCAGAAACTGGATATTCTTGTGCTTGTTGAGATTGAGATTGATCATGAGATTCAGAACGAAATACATGATCTTTAACAAATGAAAAGAATGGATAATCTGGGCTAAAAGTCATCCATATCATCAGAATCAGAATCATCACTGAAAGATCCAAGATCTCCTCCTTGTTTCTTTTTCTCACCTGGAGATTCAAACAAGTTAGAATTAAAAAAGTTTGGCAAAGAATCTAAATCAAACAACCAAGCTAGACCATTAGCAACAGATGGAAAAGTGTTTTCAAGAAATTTAACATTAAAGGTTTCAAGGATAACATTCGTCCTAGAGTTATAAACTCTAAAGGCTTTTGAGACCGACGAATATCCAACAAAAAATCCATCATCAGATTTTACATCAAATTTTCCTAGCTGATCACTTGAATTTAATGTGACAACTCGTCTGAAACTCACTCGATTTCGATTACTTTATGCCAATGCAGTAGACCAGTGATGGAACACTCACCATGTAACGCAATTTTCGGGACGAAAATTCTTTCAACATGGGGATAATGTGACATCCGGTAATTTTCCTTTACCAAACTCCGTTAGTTCCGTTAGGTCTTGCATACACGTGTCGTGAGCACACACTAGTTGTCGTTGAACGTTGGTGACTCAATAATAATAATCTATGATAAACGATAATAATCTAATTAATAATGTCAATTATTGGTTGTGATTATGTGATTCATGAATTTATAGAATTTTAAATAGTTATTTTGTGAATTTACGCGATAACGTGACAACGTGTTATATGCATATTTCATGTGTTGTGAGACTTATTGTAAATGTTGATGATTATTATTATTGACTAATAATACTTATAATTTGTAGTTAAAATTATTTAAAAGTGTTAAAAAGATTGGTTTTTATAAAATATAATTAAAGGGGTTTACTTTGTAATTATTCTAAACCTAAAACTTACCTAAAATACAACCCTAATTCCCCCCCAAACCCAATTTCGGCCGCAAACCCCATCCCCACACCCCTACCTTGCGAATTCAACCTTCAACAACATTCAGATTTTGAGTGATTCAAGTGATTACAAGGTGTTTTACAAGTCCAATTGTTGATTTCTACACATCTAAAGGTTAGTTTTGATTGGTTTTTCATAGTTTTGATCTTGATGAACCCTAGATTTGAAATTGATGATGAAAATATGAAATTGATGATTGTTAGATGTTGAGATGATGTTAGTTAGGTTGTATGAATGTTAGATTATGTTGATTTTGCAAGAAATTCATGGATTGATCATGTAGTTCATACATTGCCTTAAGAGGAAACTTTTTGTTCTTGGAATTCATGATTTGATGATGTTATGATGTTAGATACAATGCTTGGATGTTAGTTTAATTGAATTGTGCAAGAAAATCCATGAATTTGAGGTGTTGATCATGACTTACTAAAAGTAGAAACTTTTGTGTATGATGATTGGGAATTTTGATGATTTGGTGATGATTAACATGTTAGAATGAATGTTATGAACTTGATTAGGTATAATATTAATGAAATTATGATTGAATTGGATGCTAGATCACTTTTGGGTGTTACTTTCCCAAAAGGGAAACTTTTTTTTGTAGAACTTTAGACATGGTGATTTGGGCATGCTTATGATGTTAGGATCATGTTAGAATGATTGTTGATGATGTTTAATGTGATGGAATGTGATAATTGGGTTATATGGATGTTTGGTTGATCATGTAAGGAATTTGGGTTTGGTGATCATACATAGTGATGAGTGGTAGTTAGTGATTAGGAGATCATGATTGGGATTGGAATTGATTGTCATTGTGTATATTGGTAATGTGATTATGATTGTCATACACGTGTGCGAATCTGAGGCCCCTACTTAGTACGATTGGTAGGGTTTAGGGTGTGAAGTCGTGACTGGCTTCACATGGCATGCTGTGCATGATTTGATTCTATGTATGATGCATTGGTTGTGTTGTAACTATGTTGAGCATGATAATTGTTTGAGAGTCGCATAACTTGTATGATATCTGGCTGTATGATGATCTAGTTGGTACATGTGGTTAATGAAGTGTTATATGTAATTAGTTTGTATGTTAATCATGTGTGATGTACTGTTATGCTTGTTTGAATGGAATTTCACCTATAATGTCACCAACGGGTCAAACGGGTCAACTGGGTCAAATGTGTCTTGTCTTTCTAAAACCTTGAGTTCTTTGGGGTTATAGAGCACCTAGGGTTTCATATGATTCTGTGTACACGTACTTATGTACTTGCGTGTTCTAGGTGACCTCTGAAGGTTGTCTATCCACTCTTTCTTGTCAAGTTAAGCCTTAAGTAATTTCTTACGCGCATCAGGTGAGTCCATGCCCCACTCTTTTACATACTCTCTTTTGGGGGAGATAGCATACTGGTTTTACAAACGCTTTATCATGATAAGTTGTGTATAGTATAATATAGTGTTGATTACCATGAAAGTCCTCACACTTTCGGATTGTTAATAATGATGATTAGCGGGAAATCTTGGGTAGTACTACTGGGTCTGACGAGCCCCACCTGTGCGACTCGAGGTCAAACGGGTGCAATTTTGTCCTAACGAACATTGTCACGACCTGGTATGTCGTGGCAGGAGGCAACAAACGTAACACAGTCAGCTTCATCGCGAATTCGCTATGATTATTACTATTTGTTTATAGACTAGCTATCTATTACAATACACTTCTTATATTGTGCAACTGTTATTGATTTATGTTTAACGCAAACTCTTGAACTCACCAACCGTTGTGTTGACTCTTTAGTATGCTATTCTCAGGTTGAGGTTACCATTGCCCAGGAGCACATTACACGGGTCAGCATCATGGTGTTGTCAGCATGTTATGAAACAATGTTTTCGGGATTATATTTGTTTAAACTTTATGCTTTGGTTTTGCATAATGCTTGGGCGCGTTTTGTTTGCGCATTTTAAATCATGTTACATTGTTTTGGGTTTTCTGTTTTATTTAATGCTTCCGCAGTATTTAAAGTTAAACTTTGATTTGAATGTTTGTGCATATAGAGTCGTTCTGAGTAACTAATGACTGAAATCCTGGTATGTCACGCGCCTCGCGGTAAAACCCCGCACGTAGATTTTGAGGGTGTGACATTTAAAATCAAAACTGAACAACCAAAAGACTTAAGAAAATCTATATTAGGTTTCCTGCCAAATATCAACTCATAAGGAGTTTTTTGTTTATCTTTCACAAGAAATGTACGATTTTACACAAAGCATGCAGTGGATATGGCTTCATCCCAGAAAGTGATTGGAATCTTTGCATCTGCTAACATGAAATGTGCGGCCTCAATCAAAGCGTTGTTTTTCCTTCAGCAACTCCATTTTGTTATGGAGTTTTAGGAGCACTGAACTGACGAACAATTTCTTTTTCTGCACAAAACATGTCAATATTAGCATTTTTAAATTCAGTTCCATTATCACTTCTAATAATTTTCACTTTTTGTTCTAATTAATTTTCTACTTTAATGATGAATTCTTTTAACAATTCAGCAGTTTCAGATTTAGCATGTAAAAAGAAAACCCATGAAAATCTTGTAAAGTCATCAATGATAACCAAACAATAATATTTCTTTCTAATACTCTGCACATTTGTTGGTCCGAATAGATCCATGTGCAACATCTGGAGAGGCTTGGAATTTGAGTTTATCAGCTTGGGCTTATATGACGCTCTGTGTTGCTTTCCTTTTAAACATGTTGTTCAGTGATCTGCTGTAGCGAACTTCTTTGTTGGAATTCCTACTACATGGTTTCCTGCTACAAGCTTGTTCATGTTCTTGAAATTGGAATGCCCGAGACGTCTATGCCATAACTGACTTTCGACATTTGATGCTTGAGCAATTAGGCATGTTGTTTCTGCAGATGGATCTACTTTAGACGTATCTAATTTGTATACATCTCGATCACGTACAGCTTTAACAACTACCCATTCTTTGCTTATCTGAAAACCTGGTTTCAAAATATAACAAAAAGAATCATCAAATAAAGCAGAGTAAGATTTGTCACAAATTTGAGAAACACTTAAAAGATTAAAGTTCAACTGTGAACAATAATTGACTTTATCAAAGCTAATAATCCCATTGGACACTGTTTCTTCGCCTGTTATCTTACCACCTGCATCACCCCCGAATGCAATATGAGTACCATCTTTTAACTTAAAATCTTGTAGCAAGGCATGGTTGCCTGTCATATGCTAGCTACACCCACTATCAACATACCACGTGTTAATAGGTCTTCTTGGGCGTACCTGCATTTCAAAGAGATTTAAGTTGAGTTATCAACCCAAGCCGATATGGTCTTAGGCTTGCCAAATTTATCAACAATGGTAAACTGTTTAAAATGAAGCTTATTCAAATCAGGCTTCTTTTGCTGTTTAAGTTTATCAGTTCCTTTTCTGACAAATTTTTGATTATCTTTGATTTGCTTAATTCGTAAAGCATGGTAACGTTTTTCAAGATCATCGTCAAGGTAATTTAAACCATCAATAGGAACATCTTCAGAAAAAATTTGATTACCAAACTTTCCATTGTTCATTCTCACAGATTGTGGAACGAATTTTTCTTGTTTATAATGCTTTGTTTGCACAGCATAAGAATTATCACAATCAGAATCAATCCTTCGGAAAGATCTCAAGCCTAAGGATGGTTGTTTTGTCAACCTTTGAAAACCAACTTTTTGATTTCTTTGAAATCTTGGGCTAACATATCCATTACTTGGCGAGGTCCTTCGAAAGTAGCAATTCTCAGTTTTGTGATTTCTTTCATCACAAATGGTACAATACATGTTGAAATAACAATCAGCTGTTGAATGGTTTCTCATATCACAAATGCGACAATACCTGTTAAAGAAACATTCAGCAGTCTTATGATTATACATACCTTATATTTCACAGTACCTTTGTTGAAATTTAAACAACTATTGATTAACCTTAGATGTGGAAGCCACATTTGATCCTTTTTTTGATTTAGGAGTTGCAAAGTTAATCTGTTGTTTTTTTATTTGAGAGTTTGTTCTTTTGAAATTTGGGTTTTGACTTTTGTTGATTAACACTATTCCTAGATTCCTTAGATACAAATCTTTTGTTGACAATGGAAGACTTTGGACCTAGACCTGTTTTCAGATTAGAGTTAGATTTGTTCTTTGAGTTTGATTTGATTTCTGGAATTGTGTTCATATCAAAAGTACCCACAGACACAAACTTCACTGGATTAAACTAATTAGATTGATTTGTTTTTTGAGTTTGATTGTTTTGACTTTGATTCTGAGAGGTTTTAGCTTTAGCATTTCTCCTTCTCCTTCTCTGGTTTCTTAATCTTGATGATCTCTGCTTGCTTTGGGATTGAATATCTTTAGGAGAAGACTCTTTTGCAGTTTCTTTCTCTTTTTGTTCTTTCTGCCATTTGATGAAGTCTAGATTGTTGAATCCGTAAGGAAACGAATCCTCAGATGTTGCTTCATCTTGTTTTGCTTTCCCTTTCTTCTTTGTGTTTTGTTTATCATTCTTTACAATGACTTCTTCAACAACATACTCATGATCTATTCCTTTACTTTCATCACATGAGATCCTTTGGGAACAAACATCTACTTATTCTTTGGTCATGGTTCATAAGATTTAACTTTCACAGGATGTCCATTTTTAATCTTTTCAGAATCTTGTTCCTCAAATATCTCAACATTAGTCTTCTCTTAATCACTTTCAGAGTTCTTTTTCTTATTTTGAAAGGCTTTTAGCTTAGCTTTGTTTTCAGGTGAGTAATCATATGTGTTAAAGTTTTTTGGTAAAGTGTTTGATATAGATTCAGGCATGGGCTCATGTGTGAAACCTAGACCTGTTTTGTTTTTATCTTTCCTCTTACTTACCAACTATTCTACAATGGTTTTAGAACTCTTAACTTTAGCTAGATCCACCTGTGTTGCAGCATGAGCTATTTTTTCTTCTTCTAAATTTTTAGTCATCTCCTTAAGTTGTTTTTTAACAAGTTCAAGTTCTTTTAGAGTTTTATTCCATGAGGTTTAAAGAGATAAGATCTTTTCATCAGAGACTTTGTGATCATTTTTTAGTTTGTTGTGCATGTCTTCTTCTTGTTTAAGTTTGTCATAATTTTAAATGAATATGTTCTATAATGCTCAACTTGATAGGATAACTTGAAGAAGAAGTCTCAGAATCAGATGATGGATGCTCAACTTTTGGTTGTTCAGACTGAGCCATGAGCGCAATTTCTTCTGAATCCTCTTTTGGGTCAGATTTGTCACTCCAATCATAATCTTCATCATCATTTTCTAGATCACCATCTACCTTAGGATCATTTTCTTTAGACTAGTCTTCATTTTGAAGTTCAGCAACAAGAGCTAAACTTGATGTTAGATCAGCTATGAATTGTTCAACATATGCACTCCAGTCATAGCCATCTTTGATGCTTACAACAAGAGCTTTCTTTGGCTCTTCAGTTGATTTTGATTCATCTTTAAGTTCTGGCATGGGAAGACTTTGATAAGGCTTTTGAAAGGTTTTTTGAGACTGCTGTTGGTATCTTTGATTGCTAGAACCAGCTTGACCATTTCCGCCTTGATTTCTAGGAGCTTTACATTTCCTTGAGAAATGACCATAATTGTTGCAATTGAAACACCTTGACTTTGATTTATCAAAGCCAACAGTTTTGTTCGCACTGGGCTTGTAATTCCTGTTAACATATGAGTGTTTCTGTGTTCTGTAAGCAATCATTGCCATCTGCCAATTCAAGTCCATTTCTTCCACATCATCAGGATCCATCTAAAACAAATCTTGCAAAATAAGATCTACCTGGGTTAGATGACTACCTTGATAATCATGAAAACTTGCCATGAAAGCAGTAAAAGCAGATTTTGACTCATCATCCTGTAAAAGGATATTAATAACATCTTTAACTTTGCTGGTTTTAACAGAGTTAGAAGATGAAGTCTTAGTTTGAGGTTTAGGAGTTTGAGTTTTAGGAGGAGACTGAGGTTGAGTTGTATAAACAGAAACACTTGAGTGAGAAGAATCTCTGAAGAAACATGCTCCAATAAACAAATCACCCTCATCTTCTGGAGAATTATCATCTTTTGCCATAAAAGCATTCTCCATTGTGTTAGATAGAGAAGCAACGTACTTATACTGAGACATTGATGCAGCTCTATCATTATTTTGGAGCTCTCATCAATTTCAACTGATTCAATTTTGGTAATCAAAAGATCCAGATCCATCGGAAACTATTCAGTATGCTTCAACAGAGTGACTATCTGTTTCCATAAAGATGGAAGAGCATTAAGAAGTCTGTCATTTAGATCTTTGAGATCATTTTTTATACCAGCAGTTGACATTTCAGTAGTTAATTGCTCGAATCTGATCATCATTTGATTGATTGTTTCCCCAGAAAGATGCTCAAATAACTCCAATTGCCTCTTGAGTTTCTGCTTTTTGAGATCTTGTATCTCTTTACCACCTTTACAAATAATCTTCAAAGCTCTGTATATGGTGTAACCAATTTGATAACCTTCAAGTCTAATCAAGACTTCCAATGGTAACCCCTTGCACATCAGTGAGTAAGCTTTGATGTCATTCTTAACCTTCTTTAAGTCATCACCTTGCAGACCATCCTCTGGATAAGGTTCTTGAGAGTCTTTTGTATAAACAAATCCTCTATCAGGACCTTCGAATGTAATTGGGATATATGATGAGAAGTCTGAATACTGATGCACCTGATGCTTCTAAAAGTATGAAATGAAAATATTTTTGGATTTTAGTTTTTGAAAATTTCTAAGTGTTTAATGAAAAGTCTGAATACTGATGCACCTGATGCTTGTGAAACGCCTAACTTTGAACAAGAAACACCTAAGGGAATGCCTTAGTTGAATTCTGAAACGCCTACTTGATGATGCGTCTGAACAGTTTTCAAACACCCAAACAGTGAAGAAACGCCTGGGGTACTTGGTTAAATTTTTGAATTTAACCTAAAACGCCCAAACAGACTCCAAACGCCTAGAATTGCTTAATTTTCAAGTCCACAGTCACAATGTGTCCAAACAGTTGAAAATGCCTAGTCTGAAAATGCCTCAACAGTAATAAACGCCTAAATAGTTGTAAAGCGTCTGAACACTTAGCAAAATTTCAAAAGTTTTTCACACAACAAGCGCCTAATTCATCATCTTCAACAGAACCAGATCTTATCAAATTCTTCAAAACTTGTTCAATTGATCTAAAAACTTTCAATTAGGTAGTAAATAGATCGATTAACAATCATCAATCATCATTTTGATCAAACAACAACAACAAATTTGTTTTCTGATTGAATTAAGGTCCGAAAATGAAGAACACCTTTTCACACACAAATCTAATCAATACTCAAATCTGAAAGGATTAAACACCAAATCGTGATTCAATTCATGTTTATATGGATGAAACACAACTGAAAACAACAATTAATCAATCAAATTGCAATCAACACAGCAAGCGATTCAAAGAGCTCAATCATGCCGATAATAAGCTCTGATCACTGAACCGAAAGCTCTGATACCATTTGACAGGTTCAAATGGATCGATATATGATGATATTGTAATGCAATGATCAATTCAAACACTAAGAAATCAAAACACAGGCAATTACTTTAAAAATTCATAGATCTTATTGATAGCAAAAGCTGTGGATACAAAGTGTATGGGTTAATTACAGTGGTTCACTTCCCCCCTTTTACACAATACATAAAGTATCCTATTTATACTATTAAAAGAAACAAGGAACATATATTTACAAAACAAGTCCCTATACTATGACAAAAAGTAAAAGACAAATGTTAATCTTCTAAGGGATCTAACAACTAACTTTCTACAACGATGTGTTCAACTATTGCAATAATGCATCCAATTTCAAGGTGATTACAAACAAGTAACAATCATGTGTCCAATAAACATGTACGATTAACTTGCACATCTTTTGTTTAACTTAGCTCTAGCTTCGTAAAGAATTCAATGGCCGGATTGCCTTCGTGGTCTAATTTACGCAACATTATCCTACACTTCATACAGAAAACCATATCTCATAATCTAAATCCATAATTTCAATATTAATCATACCACCTCATAATTACTCTTGCTAAAAACTCTCCTATATACACCATATATATCACATCATATCTTATTTTGTTATAATATCACAATAATTAACATAAGATTAGTGTTATAACTTAAGAACTTTAAAGAGAATTGCATGAGTAAGAAGAAGAAAAATGTATAACTTATGAAAATGTATACAAGAGGTGCATTTTCTCCTCTACATTGAGGTGGTATTTATACAACAAAGATCAATCATTTTGGTTGACAAGAAAAACTATTTGGTAGATAAGTAGCATAGTAAACTTATCTACAAGTTTGACAAAGAGTTCATCCACTTGCTATGTAATAATTCATAATACTCCCCCTTGGATGACACTTTTCAAACCTCAAGAGTTTAAGTAGTGTCTCATTAAAAACCTTGCTAAAAAACTCAGTGGGAAAAAACCTTAGCTAAGGAAAAAAAAGTGCAGCTTATAACTCCCCCTCAAATTGTCTTCTGTAGATCATCACATTGTGTGTATGTTTTGCATGCCAATATCATAAATATGTTTGCCTTTGTAAAAAGATCAGTTGATGCTAGATGGAACGTATCTCATTTCAACTTGTTGATCTTTAATAAGGTCTTTAGTATATTAAAAGAATCTTGGTGGTATATGTTTTGTTCTATCACTTTTAAGTACCCTTCTTTCATTTGTGAGACACAAGTTGCATTATCTTCATAGATTGGTGTTGCATTTCTATCTTTCTCCGGTCCTCAAGAAGTTCATATAAGTTTTGTCATAGATCTTAACCATACACATTCTCTTAAAGCTTCATGTAGTGCAATGACTTCAGCATAATTTGAGGATGTCGCAATGAGTGTTTGTTTCTGAAAAAGCCATGAAATAATAGTTCCTCCATTCTAAAATACGTATCCAGTTTGAGATTATGCTTTATGGGGATCAAATAAATAACCTGCATCTGCATAACCAACCAACCATTCTTTTGAATTATTAGGATAAAACAAGCCTAAATAAATAGTACCTTGAAGATATCGAAAAATATGTTTAATCCCGTTCCTATGCCTTTTAGTAGGGGCCGAACTAAATATTGCTAACAAATTAACTGCAAAAGAAATGTCAGGTCTCGTAAAGTTAGTAAGATACATAAGAGTTCCAATTGCACTGAGATATGGTATATCTGGACCAGGAACCTCTTCATTATCTTCGTAAGGACGAAATGGATCATTATTAACATTGAGTGATCTAACAACCATAGGTGTGCTTAAAGGATTTGCTTTATCCATATTGAAACACTTTAAGAGTTTCTCAATATAAGTTGACTGATGTACAAGTACTCCATTATGCACATGCTCAATCTGCAAACCAAGACAATATTTGGTTTTTCCAAGGTCTTTCATTTCAAATTCTTTCTTTAAAAAAGCAATTGCTTCATTAATTTCCTTTTACGTCCTAATTATATTTAGATCATCAACATACATAGCTATGATCACATATCCTAATGTTGTCTTCTTAATGAAGACACATGGACAAATAAGGTTATTTGTGTATCCTTTACTTGTCAAATAATCACTCAAATGATTGTACCACATTCTTCCAGATTGTTTGAGTCCATACAAGGATCTTTGTAATTTGATAGAATACATTTCCTTAGGCTTTAAGCTTAATGCTTTGGGGAATTTAAAACCTTCAAGAATTTTCATATAGATGTCACAATCTAGTGATCCATACAAGTAAGTTGTGACAACATCCATAAGATGCATCTCTAAATTTTTAGAGACTGCTAAGCTAATTTAATATCTAAAGGTTATTGCATCCATAACAGGGGAGTATGTTTCCTCGTAATCAATCTTTGGGCTTTGTGAAAAACCTTGAGCTACAAGTCTAGCTTTATACCTTGTAACTTTATTTTTCTCATTTCGTTTTCATACAAAAACACATTTATACCCTACAGGCTTTACGTCCTTCGGAGTAATAACAATAGGTCCACAGACCTTTCGTTTTTTAAGTGAATCTAATTTAGTTTGCATAGCTCCTTTCCATTTATCCCAATCATGTCTATTTTGACAGTCACTAACTGATTTTAGTTCAGGATCATCATCTCCACTCATGATGCACTTGCTACAGAATAATAAAATATTTCAGCAATACTCTCCATTTCATCGTGATTCCATAAGATATGTGTGTGACCATAGTTAATTGACATTTCTTTGTTATTTTCATCCAAATCCTCCTCATGAGAGGTTTTGATATTTAGCGTTGTATCAAGATCATTCACTTTATGGTCAACTTCCTTTTCATGAGTTTTTCTTTTTCGAGTATTTTTATCCTTGGAACCAATTGGTCTTCCTCGTTTCAAACGTCTCTAAGATTCATGAGCCATTGTGTTATCTATTTGCTTATTTGGAATCTCAACTTGAGTTGCAGCATTAGCAGTTAGCATATGAGATTTAGTAACTCTGTTTGTATCAGTAATTGCATCAGGTAATTGATTTGCAATTTCTTGCAGGTGTATTATCTTTTGAACCTCTGTCTCACATTGTGTCACACCCCCAACCACGGCGGTTTCCCGCGGGGCATGAACGTCATGGAATCATAGTCATTGATCGACTAATACATGCTTCGGTAAAACATACGTTGCAAATAAGTTTAAAAATACATAATGGTTTTTAGAGTTAAATTGTGGAAGCAAAGGAACTAATGTAAGTTGTTTTCCAAACTTGACAAATACAGAAATAAATGTCCAAAAGAGAATTGTCCTAAATGCGATGTGATCCATGCTAGCTTAACTTGATGCAATTATCAAATACCTGAGAAAACATGCACAAAAATATGTCAACATAAAGTTGGTGAGTTCACAGGTTTTAAAGTAATAGTAAACAGTGTAATAGACCACAAGCCTTTCCATGATTTGATTATCGATCATACAATACTACAACATTATATAAGCATCGCAACCGAAGCTAGACTATAACTGCAATAGATTGGCCCTACCCATGCCTACCGTAAGCACAGGGGTGAACAGGCAAATAATACATCTATTTAGACCTCCAGTCAAGGTTAGGGTAATTAACCCGGGTGGGGGTAGTCAAACTGTGACAACTCACTCGAAACACACTCGATTATTTTGTGCCAATGCAGTAGACCAGTGATGGAACACACCATGTAACACAATTTTCGGGACGAAAATTCTTTCAACATGGGGATAATGTGACATCCGGTATTTTTCCGTTACCAAACTCCGTTAGTTCCGTTAGGTCTTGCATACACGTGTCGTGAGCACACACTAGTTGTCGTTGAACGTTGGTGACTTAATAATAATTAACAATGATAAACAGATAATAATTTAACTAATAATGTTGATTATTAGTTTGTGGCTAATATTAACTATGAATTTTACTTGTTAATGTGATTACGTGTTATATTTATGTTATATGCTTTATCATTAGTTGAGTTATACATGATTATTATTGATGATTAATAAAATTGGTGTTTAGTAGTTAAAAATTATTTAAAAAGTGTTAGAAAGATTGCTTTTTATAAAATATAAACAATAAGGGCTAAAAGGTAACATTTCTAAACACAATATTACCAAAAACAAACCCAACCCTAATCTCCACCCCCATTCGGCCGCGATCTCACTTCTCTCCCCCTCTCCCTTGCGATTTTGAACCAAGAACAAACATTCATCATTGATTTTGATCAAATACAAGGGTTACAATAAGTTAACAACATCAATTCTTAGCCATTACGCGATTAAATGTTAGATTTTTATGGGTTTTTCATGGTTTTTGAAGGGTGGCCGAACCCTAGTTCGAATTCTATATATGATGTTGAATTTTGATTGTATGATGTTAGTTATATTGTATTAATGATAGTTTACGTGGATTATGCAAGAAATTCGTAGTTTTGATGCGTAGTTCATAGCTTACTATTAATAGTAACTTTATTGCATGAACTTGGTGATTTGATGATGAATTAATGATGTTGTGATGATAATGATGTTGTGTGGATGTTGGATAGTGATTGTTATGCAAGAAAATCCATGAATTGATCATGTAGTTCATACCTTGCTAAAAGTAGAAACTTTTGGATATGAAATTTGTGAATTATGATGATTGATGACGTTGAACATGTTTAAATGATAGTTATGAGCTTGAATAGGTATTGTGTTGATGAATTCATGATTAAATTGAGCGTTAGATTGATTTTGGGATGTTACATTCCCAAAAGGAAAACTTTATTTGTGTGGAACATTGGATAGAAGAATTGGGCATGTTTATGATGTTAGGATCATGTTAGAATGTTTATTGGTGGTGTCTAATATGGTGGAATGTGTTAAATGAGTTGTATGATAATCTAAGTGGTATGATGATCTTGGTTGAACAAGTGGTTGATGAAGTGACATATGTGAACAACTTGTATGATAACTGTGTATGATGAGTTGCTATGCTTGATTAAATGGGATTTCAACAATAATGTCACCAACGGGTCAAACGGGTCAACTGGGTCAAATGTGTCTTGTTTTTTTCTAAAACCTTGGGTCAATGTGTTTATTGAGCACTTAGGGATTATTGATGATTCTGTGTACACGTACTCATGTACTTGCATGTTCTAGGTAACCTCTGAAGGTTGTCTTTCCTCTCTCTCAAGTTAGCTTTTATATCATTCGTGTGCACACCAGGTGAGTTCATGCCCCACTTTATTTACACTCTCTTTTAGGGGAGATAGCATACTCGTTCTGAAACGCTTTATTGATTATAAGTTGGGTATAGTGTAATGTAGTGCGATATACTATGAAATTCCTCACACTTTCGGATCGTTAATATTTGAAACTAGCGGGAAATCTTGGGTAGTACTACTGGGTTTGACAAGCCCAACCTGTGCGACTCGAGGTCAAACGGGTGCAATATTGTCCTAACACATGGTGTCACGACCTAATAAGTCTTGACAGGAGGCAATCAAACGAAACGCTGTCACCTTCGATTGCGAAATCACTATGATTATTACTTGTGAATTTAGACTAGCTATCTAATTCAATGCATTCTTATGTTTTATAACTGTTACTGTTATGTTTTACGCAAACTCTTGAACTCACCAACTATTGTGTTGACTCTTTTAGTATGCTATTCTCAGGTCGTGGTTAATGAAAAGCCTAGGAGCACTCACGGGTCAGCATTTGTGGGTCAGCATTGTTGGGAACATTTGTTGGTTTTGCTATTGAAATAATTATGTATTTGTTTTGAACAACGGTTGGCGCGTGTTTGCGCATTTTACATTGTGTTGCATTACTTTGGTTTGTCTTGTTTACTGAATGCTTTCGCACCGTTTTAAAGTTTTAAACTCTGATTTTGCTTCTGATTTTGCTTGAATGTTTCATATAGAGTCGTTCAGAGTAACTAATGACTAAGATCCTGGTTTGTTCACACACCTCGCGGTAAAACCCCGCACGTGGATTTTGAGGGTGTGACACAAACCCAATTGTACTATCCAGGATTACCTCGCTTTGGGAAATAAACTAACGGTCCAATAACAGGGGACTTCATACGGTAAGTAAACATCTTATATAACATGTGAAATCATTGTCAAGTAAATGTATCCAAGAAAATAGTAATTTGCATGTAATCTCTCCTAAAAGGAAAATAAATAAAAATGGGCCTTGAAACTCACCTGTGAAGTGAGTCGAGTGTGAAAAATCTGTAAGTATCGCAAGTGCTCGGGAAAATCCAAACTAAGTTCGCCCTAAAACAATTAAGGCAACTTATATCTAAGTAATTGCTCCTACGTGTAATGTGAGCATGTAACTATTTCATCCACACACTTGATAACAAAATGTTTGACTCGACGACCCGTTGGTGACACAAGATGGATATTTGTGAAATGTATATATTACTTAAAAAATATTAATAAATTATACTTCACTTGAAAGTATTCAAAAACCTTTGTATCTTAAACTTGACATATTATTTGGGTAATTAAATATCATTTTGACTCGACCCGAGATATGTCTCAAGTGTTTAAAACTTAATTATGTAATTTGCATATGAAATTATAAAAATTAGGGTTTTGAAACAATCTTATTTTCTTAGGTAAAATAATATTTGTATTATATTAATTGAAATATAATTTGAATTATTAACATCTATGTAAAATCACTAGCTTTCATATATTTACAATCCACGAATAAAAATAATTATTTAATTATTTTCTTAATAGGATTATTCCTTTATTTTATTTAGCTATTATGAAACTTAGCACATATTAAGTTAGGATTTCCTCCCTTTAAGTGATTTTATTATATTATAAATTTAAGTTCTCTTGAATGAAGTACTTAACTAATTTAGCCATTTTACCAACATATCTTTATCCAACCTTTTAGGTGACTTAGTAACTAATATTATAAAATCCATAAATTTATATTTTAAGTCTCATGTCCAAATAGCTAAGTCATGTGTTATCTTTGTCAAATAGTTATCTACTAACCATTTTAACACACTCTTTAGACTAACATAATATTTAGTTATGAAGCTCATATTTTTCATTTAAAGTTCCATGTATATATACTTAACCATTCTTGTAAACTTGGTCAAATTGTCATCTAAACTAAGTATAACTTGAAGAATATATATAAGTATTCATAATAATACTTGTAGATATTTAAAATTCCATAACCATATTATAACCCTTTTGTAGTTTTTTTTTGAGCTTTAACAAACTTTTATGACTTTTTTATAAGATCACCAACTAGTAACTTGGTTAAACATGGATCTATGAATATTACTTTTTAAGATCAAGAATCATTACTTAGTTCATGTTAAATTGTCTTGTGTGAAATATTATTCTTGAAAATCCTTGTAGGTAAAAACATCATTCTTAACATGAATGACTTTTATGGATGAAGATAATTACACATGAACTAGTAAATAAATAATATAATAAAATGAAAGATATATAAACAAAAAGAGAGTGTTCAAACTAAGATCAAGCAATAAATGATGGAAGGGTTGATGTAGGATGCTTGGAAGCTTCAAAAATCACTTGTCTTCAACAATGGCACTTGAACCAGCCAAAATTTGTAGGAAATGAGTTGGAAATCAAATGGAATGGTGGTGAAGGTACTTTGGCCGAATTTTTGAAGAAAATGAGTTCATAAAGATGAAGTGTGTTTGTGTAGGTAAATGTATTACAAGTCTTCCCTTATATTAGATTTTTTTACATTCAAACTTTACTTTATGGAGATTTGTATATGTTTAAACAAGAATGGAGGCTTTCATTTGTGGAAGGAAGATATAGAACTTTATTCTCTACAAATGTGTTTCACAAAAATAGAATTTTTTGAAAATACAAAGTCAACATATCTTTTGAAGATTTTATGGGGAAGAGAAGAGAGTGAGGGGATGGGGGGGTTTGGATGTCTAGGTGATGGGAATGGGGGGTTTTGTTTTATTTTTCAGTGGTATAGGGTATTTGGGTAGTATTTGTTGCACTATTAGTATTTTTACATATTTTTATATTTTTACTTTTTAAAATACATTAAAATATTATAAGAGCTTGTCTACTATCATATATTTTAATATTGATTGTATGTTAATGAAATATCGTGTATCTAGTAGTCGTATTACAACGATTCGTTCCGGGTAAAATATCAATTTACGCGATTAGGTTTATTTATAAATTTAAGCTTTTCCAATGTATTAATTTGGAATTTAAAATACTTTGAAACACTTTAAAGTATTTATTAGTATGTATATATTAATTATCACCAACGTTCGTGTGTGCCGGTTGTATCGCGTGTAAAAAAACGGTAATTACGCTTAATCACCGATGTATGAAATGTTATGCATGAAGTTTTGCAATGCATGAAATGACTTCAAATAATTAGAACTCAATTGAAACCATGTAATATATACATAATTATGACTAAGTCGAGCCGGGTATTGATTTGAAATTGCCGATTGTCACATACTCCCCATGTTAGAAAGAATTTCGTCCCGAAATTCAGTTAGTGTCTTCCATAGTCGCTAGGGTTTCGAACAAGTAAGGGTAGTTGAGTTTTATTTGATCTTTGCGTTCCCAAGTAAAATTCGGGTCCTTGTCTAGAATTCCACCGAACCTTCACTATAGGAATTCAGCTTCGTTTCATTCTCTTTACCTCTCGATCCATAATCTCCATAGGTTTCTCAATAAAATGAAGTTGATCATCAATCTGAACCTCATCCAGTGGTATAACTAGGGTTTTATCTGACAAGCACTTCTTCAGATTTGACACATGAAAAGTGTCATGAACACTACTAAGTTCTTGTGGTAGTTTGAGTTTGTAAGCTACAGGACCAATCCTTGCTAGGATTTTGAATGGTCCAATGTATCTAGGGTTTAGCTTACCACGTTTACCAAAATGAATAACTCCTTTCCATGATGAGACTTTAAGTAGAACTTCATCTCCCACTTGGAATTCCAACGGTTTGCGTCTCACGTCAGCGTAACTTTTCTGGCGGTCACGCGCGGCTTTGAGTCGGTTTCGAATTTGTGCCATCTTTTCTGTGGTCTCGAGTATGATCTGAGGGCCAGTAAGTTGGCTATCACCTACCTCAGTCCAACACAATGGTGATTGACACTTCCTCCCGTATAATGTTTTGAATGGTGCAACGTTGATTCTAGTGTGATAATTATTATTGTAAGAAAATTCGGCTAAAGGTAGATGAGTATCCCAACGGTGTCCAAAGTCTATCACACAAGCTCTAAGCATGTCTTCCATTGTTTAGATAGTCCTTTCGCTCTAACCATCTGTTTAGGGGTGGTATGCGGTACTCATATCCAATCGTGTACCCAAGGCCTTTTGTAATTATTTCCAGAATCTAGAGGTAAATCGACTATCTCGATTGGAGATAATGGAGATTGGCATTCCATGTCTTGAGACAACATCCTTGAGATAGATCTTGGTCAGCCTTACCATTTTATCAGTTTCCTTAATTGGTAGGAAATGTGTAGACTTCGTTAGTCGGTCCACGATTACCCAAATCGTATCACAACCAGTGGATGTCTTGGGTAGTTTTATGATGAAGTCCAAGGAAATCTATTCCCATTTTCATTGTGGAATCTCTGGTTGGTGAAGTAATCCTGATGGTTTCCGTGACATCCGGTAATTTTCCATTACCAAATTCCGTTAGTTCCGTTAGGTCTTTCATACACGTGTCGTGAACACACACTAGTTGTCGTTGAACGTTGGTGACTTAATAATAATTAACAATCATAAACAGATAATAATTTAACTAATAATATTGGTTGTTAGTTTGTGGTTACACGATTTATGAATTTTAGATATTATTTGTGAATTTCACCTTGTAACGTGCCAACGTGTTATATTTATTTTGTGTATCTTGTGGCTAGTGAAAATTATGCATGATCATTATTGTTAGTTTATAATGTTTATATTTTGTAGTTTAAACCTTTTACAAAGTGATAAAAGATTAGATTTACAAAAGGTAATTAAAAGGGGTTTAAAAGGTAAATTTTAATTAAGTTAAGTGACCAAAAACTCCAACCCTAGCCCCCCCCCCCACCTTCGGCCGCGATCTTCACCCATACGCACACACTTCGTGAATTTGAACCAAGAACAAGCAATTGATCATCGATTTTGGTTAGTTCCAAGGATTACAACACGTTAACATCATCAAATCTTAGCCACTACGCGATTAAAGGTTAGATTTTTATGATTTTTCATGGTTTTTGGGTGTTGGCCAAAACCCTAGTTCGAATGGGTGCTAGAAGTCAAATTTTGTGATGTTTGATGATTGTATGATGTTAGTTAGGTTGTATTGATGTTAGTTTACGTGGATTATACAAGAAATTTGTGATTTTGATGCGTGGATCATACCTTACTAATAATAGTAACTTTTGTGCATGAACTTGATGATTTGATGATGGATTGATGATGTTATGATGTTGATAATGTTGTGTGAATGTTGGGTTATGATTATTATGCAAGAAATCCATGAATTGATCATGTAGTTCATACCTTCTATAAGTAGAAACTTTTGGATATGAGATTTGTGAATTATGATGATTTGATGATGTTGAACGTGTCTAGATGATAGTTATGAGCTTGAATAGGTATTGTGTTGATGAATTCATGATTGAATTAAGCGTTAGATTGATTTTGGGATGTTACTTTCCCAAAAGGGAAACTTTATTTGTGTGGAACATTGGATAAGGTGAATTGGGCATGTTTATGATGTTAGGATCATGTTAGAATGTTTATTGGTTGTGTCTAATATAGTGGAATGTGTTAATTGGGTTGTATGGATACTTGATTGGTCAATTGGGAAATTTGGACTTTTATGGATTATACATGATGATGAATTATGTTAGGAGATTATGGAATCATGCTTGGGATTGTAATAGATCATTGTTGGGTATGTTGGTTGGCTTGAATCTTGTTGAATAATGGGATGTTGATCGTCATACACGCGTGCGAATCTGAGGCCCCTACTTAGTAGGATTGGCAGGGTTTAGGGTGTGAAGTCATCAGTGGCTTCACATGGCATGTTATGCATGATTAGACTTTATGTATGATGTACTAGTTGTGATGTAATTATAATTGTGTTGAGCATGTTGACTACTTGAGATTCGCATGAGTTGTATGATAATCTAAGTTGTATGATGACCTTGGTAAAACAAGTGGTTGATGAAGTTATATAGGTGAACAACTTGTATGATAACCATGTATGATGAGTTGCTATGCTTGATTAAAAGGGATTTCAATTAATATGTCACCAACGGGTCAACTGGGTCAAACACGTCTTGTTTTTCTAAAACCTTGGGTAAATGTGTTTATTGAGCACTTAGGGATTGTTGATGATTCTGTGTACACGTACTCATGTACTTGCGTGTTCTAGGTAATCTCTGAAGGTTGTCTTTCCTCTCTCTCAAGTTAGCTTTAATATCATTTGTGTGCACACCAGGTGAGTTCATTCCCCACTTTATTTACACTCTCTTTTGGGGGAGATAGCATACTCATTTTGAAACGCTTTATTGATTATAAGTTGTGTATAGTGTAATGTAATGCGATATACTATGAAAGTCCTCACACTTTCGGATCGTTAATATTGGAACTAGCGGGAAATCTTGGGTAGTACTACTGGGTTTGACAAGCCCCACCTGTGCGACTCGAGGTCAAACGGGTGCAATATTGTCCTAACACATGGTGTCACGACCTAGTAAGTCGTGACGGGAGGCAATCAAACGAAACGCTGTCAGCTTCGATCGTGAAATCACTACGATTATTACTTGTGAATTTAGACTAGCTATCTAATTTAATGCCCTCTTATGTTTTATAACTATTACTGTTATGTTTTACGCAAACACTTGAACTCACCAACCATTGTGTTGACTCTTTTAGTATGCTATTCTCAGGTCATGGTTAATGAAAAGCCTAGGAGCACTCACGGGTCAGCATTTGTGGGTCAGCATTGTTGGAAACATTTTATTTTGGCAATTGAAACAAGTTTCTGTAATTGGTTTTGAATAACGGTTGGGCGCGTGTTTTGCGCAATTTACATTTTGTACCCTTGTGTTTGCTTTACTTACAAAAATGCTTCCGCAAATATTTTGAAGTTTTAAACTCTGGTTTGGTTGAATGGTTCATATAGAGTCATTCTGAGTAACTAATGACTGAGATCCTGGTTTGTCACAAGCCTCGCGGTAAAACCCCGCACGTGGATTTTGAGGGTGTGACAGTTTCTGATATTCTGCCTTTCCCTTGGAACACGTGAGGCACTTGCTAATATAGATGGCTTTGTCTTCTTTCATATTAGGCCACCAGTATAACTCCTTTAGGTCCTGATACATCTTATCAAATCCCGGGTAGATGGAGTATCTGGATTTGTGTGCCTCGTTCATCACAAGATCTCTTAAGTTATCAAAACTTGGTACCCAAATTCGATTCATGAAGTAGCGAGCTCCATCTGACTTGACCTCAAATTGTTTATCCATGTCGCGAAGAGATTCATCCTTTAAATTTTGTTCTTGTTGTGCTTCGGATTGAGCGCCACAAATTTGAGTAGTTAGGCTCGTATGGATCGTCATCCCCAACGCTCGCACTCGCAAGGTTTTGGTTCGTTCCTTCCTGCTAGCGTCTGCTACAACGTTCTCTTTTCCAGGGTGATAACGAATCTCGCAATCATAGTCGTTCAGTAACTCGACCCACTTACGTTGTCTCATGTTCAGTTCCTTTTGATCGAATATGTGTTAAAGGCTTTTATGGTCAGTGAATATAGTACATTTGGTACCATACAAATAATGTCGCCAAATCTTTAGTTCATAAACGACAGCTCCTAATTCGAGGTCGTGAGTAGTGTAATTTTTCTCATGCACCTTCAATTGTCGAGAAGCATAAGCAATAACCTTGTCGTGTTGCATTAGGACACAACCAAGTCCTTGTCGTGATGCGTCGCAGTACACCACAAAACCATTGGTTCCCTCTGGTCGGGACATAATTGGTGCATAACCCAGTTTTTGCTTCAATAATTGAAATAACGCTTCCTGTTTATCACCCCAATCGAACTTGTCTTTCTGGGTTAAAGTCATCAACGGTTGGGCTATTTTGGAGAAATTTTCAAATGAAGCATCGGTAATAACCTGCAAGACCTAGGAATTGTCGCACCTCGGTCAGAGTCTTCGATGCTTCCCAGTTCTTAATGGCCTCTATCTTGGATGCGTCAACATGTATTCCCTTCTCGTTCACCACATGCCCGAGAAATTGCACTTCTCGGATCCAGAAGTCGCATTTTGAGAATTTTGCATACAATTTCTCATTCTTGAGTAGTTCCAAGATTAACCTTAAATGTTACTCGTGCTCATCCTTGGTTCGTGAATATATCAAGATGTTATCGATAAAGACGATTACAAATTTATCCAGATAGGGTTTGGACACTCTATTCATAAGGTCCATGAACATGGCTGGTGTATTGGTTAACCCAAATGGCATGACTATGAACTCATAGTGACCATAACGAGTTCGGAATGCGGTCTTAGGGACATCCTCCTCTTGGATAATTAATTGGTGATATCCTGAATGTAAATCAATCTTCGAGTAGTAGCTAGATCCTTGAAGTTGATCGAAGAAGTCATCTATTCATGGGTATGGATAACTATTCTTGATGGTGGGCTTGTTCAACTCAAAGTAGTCAATGCACATCCAGAATGATCCATCCTTCTTCTTGACAAACAAGACCGAAGCCCCTCGGGGTGAGAAACTCGGCCTTATGAATCATTTATCTAATAATTCTTGTAATTGATTAGACAACTCTTGCATCTCTGATGGTGCTAGTCGGTATGGTGATCGTGCTACCGGAGCAGCTCCAGGTACTAAGTCAATACGAAATTCGACTTGTCTTTGGGGTGGAAGTCCGGGCAAGTCCTCGGGAAAGACTTCCGGGTAGTCTTGCACGATGGGTATATCATCGATTCTTTTCTCATCTGCTTGCTTCTCTATCATATGTGCCAAGATTGCATGATAGACCTTTCGTATGTACTTCCAGGCCTTCTTACATAAAATGATCCTTAGCACCGCACCACATCTTTCTCCTTGAATCGATATTGTCTCTCCACTCATCCAACCTGCTAGTCATCCATTCCCACCGACGGATATCGATCCTTCGCCTTTTAAGCGCAGGCTCGGGGGTACAGTCACGGGTGGGTGTAGTAGGGTGGAACGGGATACGAACCCGCTTCCTAGGTGTGTGTGCACAAAGTGCACCCCCAGGATGGGTCCGATATCTACGGTATGATGGTGGTGGTAACGTCGGATTGACGTCACGGTGGCCATCTATAGCCACTGTCTCGGGAATAGCGGCTACAGGGGTGGGGTCAACAGCTCAGGATTAAGATCACGAGGATCAGTGTCAGGAATCTGGGGAGTAGGGTAAGTAGGCTACGAGGCTGAATCAGTAGGCTGGGGGGTCGGGTCAATTGGCTGTGGAATAGAGTCAACAGAATGAGGAATGACCTCAGTAGGCTCCGGATCGGAATCCACTGGGTCGGTGTTGGCCGTTTGTGAGACAGAATCAGTAATCACAGAATCAAGGTCGACTACCTCGGTGTCGGTTGGCTGAGGGGTGAAATCAGTAGGCTCGGGGAGGGTATCGACTGGCTCGGGGGGCTGGGTCAGTTGGCTGGGCATCGGTGGTAGTGTGGCTAGGCTCAAGTGGTGGCTCGATAAAAATGTGTGACTCGGTCACCGGAATGGCCATCGGCATCATCGGTCCAATGATGCGTGTGACTCCTAGAATGAGCTCCTCTGGGAGACTTGCATGAATCTCGGGTGCAGGCATCCACCAATACATGCCTGAGGGAGGGGGAGGTAACCCTTATCGGGCCGTGGGTATGGCCTTAGTGGTGTCAGGAATGGGGTTCGGAGTGGGAGCCGGGACAGCAGTAGGAGGAGGTGCACGGGTCTCGGCCTCCGTGGGGTTGGTAGGCTGGAGCATAACGTCGGGCTTAGGGGTCAGAATGGCAGGTGTAGATCCTATAGATGAGGTCGGAGATGTTGGCTCATACTCCGCATCTGAGTCAAAAACGTAGATCGGCATCGATGCAGACGCCATCTTTATGACAAGGGAACACACAAGTACAATTAAAATAAGTAAGGTTAATGCATAATGTACTAAGGCGGTGCAATGAGCTACAGTTATAGTCTAGGCTCACTAAATGTAACCTAATTCCCTATAACCAATGGCTCTGATACCAATCTGTCACACCCCTAACCACGACGGTTTCCTGCGGGGCCTGAATGTCATGGAATCATAGTCATTGATCGACTACTACATGATTCGGTAAAACATACGTTGCAAATAAGTTTAAAAATACATAATGGTTTTCAGAGTTAAATTAGGGAAGCAAAGGAACTAAAGTAAGTTGTTTTCCAAACTCGATAAATACAGAAATAAATGTCCAAAAGAGAATTGTCCTAAATGCGATGCGATCCATGCTAGCTTAACGTGATGCAATTTTCAAATACCTGAGAAAACATGCACAAAAATATGTCAACATAAAGTTGGTGAGTTCACAGGTATTAAAGTAATAGTAAATAGTGTAATGGACCACAAGCCTTTCCATGATTTGATTGTCGATCATACAATACTACAACATTATATAAGCATCGCAACCGAAGCTAGACTGTAACTGTAATAGATTGCCCCTACCCATACCTACCTTAAGCATGGGGATGAACAAGCTAATAATGCACCCGTTTAGACCTCCAGTCAAGGTTAGGGTAATTAACCCGGGTGGGGGTAGTCAAACCCAATAGTACTATCCATGATTACTCGCTTTGGGAAATAAACTAACGGTCCGATAACAGAGGACTTCATAACGTAAGTAAACAACTTATATAACATGTGAAATCGTTGTCAAGTAAATGTGTCCAAGAAAATAGTAATTTGCATGTAATCTCTCCCAAAAGGAAAATAAGTAAAAATGGGGCCGTGAAACTCACCTGTGAAGTGAGTCGAGTGTGAAAATCTGTAAGTATCGCAAGTGCTCGGGAAAATCCAAACTAAGTTCACCCTAAAACAATTAAGGCAACTTATGTCTAAGTAATTGCTCCTACGTGTAATGTGAGCATTGTAACTATTTCATCCACACACTTGGTAACAAAATGCTTGACTCGACGACCCGTTGGTGACACAAGATGGATATTTGTGAAATGTATAAATTACTTAGAAAATATTAATAAATTATACTTCACTTGAAAGTGTTCAAAAACCTTTGTATCTTAAAAAATATCATTTTTACTCGACCCGAGATATGTCTCAAGTGTTTAAAAATTAATTATGTAATTTGCATATGAAATTATTAGGGTTTTGAAACAATCTTATTTTCTTAGGTAAAATAATATTTGTATTATATTAATTGAAATACAATTTGAATTATTGACATCTAAGTAAAATCACTAGCTTTCATATTTTTACAATCCACGAATAAAAATAATTAGTTAATTATTGTCTTAGTAGGATTATTCCTTTATTTTATTTAGCTATTATGAAACTTAGCACATATTAAGTTAGGATTTCCTCCCTTTAAGTGATTTTATTATATTATAAATTTAAGTTCTCTTGAATGAAGTACTTAACTAATTTAGCCATTTTATCAACATATCTTTATCCAACCTTTTAGGTGACTTAGTAACTAATATTATAAAATCCATAAATTCATATTTTAAGTCTCATGTCCAAATAGCTAAGTCATGTGTTATCTTTGTCAAATAGTTATCTACTAACCATTTTAACACACTCTTTAGACTAACATAATATTTAGTTATGAAGTTCATATTTTTTATTTAAAGTTCCATGTATATATACTTAACCATTCTTGTAAACTTGGTCAAATTGTCATCTAGTCATAACCCAACTTTTGTAGTTATATTTTACCACTCACTAACTAAGTATAACTTGAAGAATATATATAAGTATTCATAATAATACTTGTAGATATTTAAAATTCTATAACCATATTATAACCCTTTTGTAGTTTTTCTTGAACTTTAGCAAACTTTTATGACTTTTTTATAAGATCACCAACTAGTAACTTGGTCAAACATGGATCTATGAATATTACTTTTTAAGAACAAGAATCATTACTTAGTTCATGTTAAATTGTCTTGTGTGAAATATTATTTTTGACAATCCTTGTAGGTAAAAATACCATTCTTAACATGAATGACTTTTGTGGATGAAGATAGTTACACATGAACTAGTAAATGAATAATATAATAAAACGAAAGATATATAAACAAAAAGAGAGTGTTCTTACTTAGATCAAGCAATAAAAGATGGAAGGGTTGATGTAGGATGCTTGGAAGCTTCAAAAATCACTTGGTCTTCAACAATGGCACTTGAACCACCCAAGATTTGTAGGAAATGAGTTGGAAATCAAATGGAATGGTGGTGAAGGTACTTTGGCCAAATTTTTGAAGAAAATGAGTTCATGAAGATGAAGTGTGTTTGTGTAGGTAAATGTATTACAAGTCTTCCCTTATATTAGTTTTTTTTTACACTCAAACTTTACTTTATGGAGATTTGTATATGTTCAAACAAAAATGGAGGCTTCCATTTGTGGAAGGAAGACATAGACTTTATTCTCTGCAAATATGTTTCACAAAAATAGAATTTTTTGAAAATACAAAGTCAACATATCTTTTGAAGATTTTATGGGGAAGAGAAGAGAGTGAGGGGATGGGGGGGGGGGGGGGTTTGGACGGCTAGGAGATGGGAATGGGGGGTTTGTTTTATTTTTCAGTGGTATAGGGTATTTGGGTAGTATTTGTTGCACTTTTATATATTTTTATATTTTTACTTTTTAAAATACATTAAAATATTATAAGAACTTGTCTACTATCATATATTTTAATATTGATTGTATGTTAATGAAATATCGTGTATCTAGAAGTCGCATTACAACGATTCGTTCCGAGTAAAATATCAATTTACGCGATTAGGTTTATTTATAAATTTAAGCTTTTCTAATGTATTAATTTGGAATCTAAAATAATTTGAAACACTTTAAAGTATTTATTAGTATGTATATGTAATTATCACCAACATTCGTGTGTGTCGGTTGTATCGTGTGTAAAAAAAAAGGTAATTACGCCGAATCACCGATGTATGAAATGTTATGCATGAAGTTTTGCAATGCATGAAATGACTTCAAATAATTTAGAACTCAATTGAAACTATGTAATATATACATAATTATGACTAAGTCAAGCCGGGTATTGACCTGAAATTGCTGATTGTCACACATTGTTTAGTTACTGGATCAAGATACAATAATGAAGAAACATACCATGAGACACCATTTTCTTGTTTTTTCTTTTCTCCCCCTAATGCTGGGAAATCTGACTCGTTAAAGTGACAATAAGCAAAACATGTTATAAATACATAAACTGTTTAAGGTTCAAGATATCTTATGATAGAACTCATATCCAACATATATTCCCAACCTTCTTTGAGGACCCTTTTTTGTGCGTTGTGGTGGTGCAATAGGGACATACACAGCACACCCAAAAATTCTAAGGTGGGAAATGTTTGGCTCATTGACAGAAACAAATTGTAAGGGAGAGTATTTATGATTTGCACTTGGTCTCGCATGGATTAGTGATCCAGCATAAAGAATCGCATGACCCTAAATAGGCACAGGAAGTTTTATCCTCATTATTAATGCTCTAGCTATTAGTTGTAGATGTTTGATTAATGACTTAGCTAAGTCATTTTGTGTGTGTACATGAGCAATAGGGTGCTCAACAATAATTCCAACAGACATGTAATAATCATTAAAAGCATGTGATATGAATTCACCAGCATTATCAAGTCTCACCTTTTTAATAGTATAATCAGGAAAATATGCTTGTAATTTGATAATTATGCAAGAAATTTCACAGATGCTATATTACGAGTTGATAACACTATCTCCTTGAATTCTTTCAAGAAACAAAAGTGATCATTTTTTAGTTTTCACAGGCGAAGGCCTTGTAATTAATTTTCCAAGAGAACAAGATGTACACAAAGGAATTTTATTCGATTGTGAGATCTTTTGATATTTCAATGGATGCCCATGAGTGTTTTAATTATTCTTCTCATCATTGTAGATTTTAGATGGCCTAATCTATCATGCCATAAGTTAAGTGTTTCAGGATCATAAAAATTTTCTTTAGCTGCCATATATGCCTGAGGCACATTAATATGTGTATAATGTAAACCAGACTGAAGTATTGGCAGTTTTTCTAATATCTGATCTTATATTATGATATGCAAATATTTTTTTCATTATCAACAGCCCTTGACTAAGTATCATATCCGTTATGATGTATGTTTTTGAAACTCAATAGATTTCTTGTTGATTTTGGATAAAATAAAGCATTTTTATTATAAGCTTTGTACTATTTGGTAATGCTAAATTAGCTTTTCTCACTCCTTATATCAGGTCTGTAGGGCCTGATATTGTATTAATGATTCCTTTTGTTGGTTTAAGTTTATAAAAATATTTATTAGATCTAAGTATAGTATGTGTGGCTCCACTATCCGCTAAACAGATATCTGCTTCATTTGTTTGATCTTGCGCTCCAGTGATGTTCATTTTAAATCTTGAAAGTATAAAGAAAAATAATAAGTGAATAACAAATATTATTATATTTTAACAAGAACTTTATTTAATCGAAAGAAAAACATTACATGAAGAAAAACACATAACTAAAGATAGAAAAGCACTTAATTGTTGCATATAACTATTGTGGTCAAGCAACATGTGTTTCAGAGTTCTATGTCAAAGTCTGCAGTGGTCAACTCAACATTAAGATCATCAAAATTATCAACATAGTTCTCTTCTTTCTCTTTCCTTTTAAGAGATTCTTGGTATAGTTTATATAAATATGAAGCTGTACGACAAGCATTTGACCAGTGGTTTATGCTACCACATCTAAAACAAGAACTACCATTATTTTTGGACCTACCAGCTTCATTCCCTTTGAGTTGGTTGGAATTGTTATTTTGTGAAGCGTGGTAATTGATTGTTCTTTGATTTCTACCACGGCCATATCCACGACCACGACCACGTTCATGACTATAAAAGTTACCTCGGTAATTGTTATTACCCTTGAAAGAATGGTTGAGACCATTAGGATAACTTTTATTAAAAGAACCACGACCATGACCTCGTCCCCACTTTCTTCTAGGGTTTTTAGTAGCAACATTTACTTCTGGAATTGCTAATGATCTCGTGGGACGAGCTTGTTGATTTTTCATCAAAAGCTTATTATTTTTTTCTGCTACAAAGAGAAATGAATTTAAATCAGAATATCTTTTAAACTTTTACAACCTATATTGTTGTTGCAAGTTTATATTTGATGCATGAAATGTGAAGAAAGTTTTCTTCAACATATCTTACTCGGTAACATTTTGTCCGCAGAATCTGAGGGTCGAGTATTTTTCTGAACAAAGAAGAGGTGTACTCGTTTACCTTTATAAAATCTTGGAACCTGAGATTGTTCCATTCATCTCTAGCAGCGGGAAGTAGAACTTCCCTTTGGTGATCAAACCTGCTTTTTAAATCTTTCCATAAAACGTATGGATTTTCACAATTTGAATATTCAAACTGTAACATTTCATCAATATGCTTATGCAAAAAGGCATCAACTTTCGCTTTGTCTTGTTCTGAGCAAACATTTCCCTCTTGTATAGTTTTTAAGACACCCATGGATTTAAGATATCTTTTTACATGACCCGTCCATGGCATATAGTTTTCTCACTGATATTAATAACTGGAAATTCGATTTTCGCAATGTTTGACATTTTTGTTTGCTAAACAAGAATTAAGCAAATTACTAGATAATTATTAGAATTCATATATATCAATAAGAATTGCGATACAATAAAACGGTAGAGCTATAAATAAATACCAAAATAAGAAAAGTTTAAATTCTTCAGGTAGTAGTTCAGCAATGGGGATAAGAATTAAAATGAGTATTATGGTTGTGAGTACTAAAACCAAGTGTATCATCTTTGAAAAATCACCTCGGATAAACTTGAGAAAAAAGATAATCCGTTTATTGTAAACGAAAATAGATTGAAAATAGATTGATAGTGGTCAATTTATAGTTTAAATTATAACCGTTTTGTAACGGCTATGTAATTGTTTACAACGGCTATATAACCGTTTATAACGGCTATGTAACCGTCGTGTGTGTATATATCGACAGTAATTTTAAATAAAATAAATAAGTATGAGATTATGTTATAAAAACATGAATTTAGTTTATAAAACCAAAAGAGAATAAGAATAAGACGTTAGTATGAATAAATATTTATAAACATAATCAAAATCTTAGTTGTATAAAGTTAGTTGACATAAAAGGAAATGTTAGTTATATAATTAAAGATTAAGTAAAAGTTAGATGCATAAGTAAATATTAGTTGCAAAGTAAAAGTTAAATGCATAAATAATAGGTTAGATGCATAAGTAAATGTTAGTTGCATAAGTAAAAGTTAGATACATAAATAATAGGTTAGATGCGTAAATAAAAGTTAGCTTGTTAGTAGTCTCATGGTTATCAAGATGTCCATAATAAGATCTCCTTTATGCTTATTTTATTTATCTTAATTATCTTCTCAATATACGATATTATATATTATTACTTAATGAAACCATTACCTTGATTAATGGATGACTTTATGCTTTATTGATCTTCTTGATTAGAGTTTAAAAGCTCTTGTGCTGATAACGTGTTATAATATCACAATAATTAACACAAGATTAGTGTTATAACTTAAGAACTTTAAAAAGAATTGCAAGAGCAAGAAGAAAAGAAATGTATAACTTATGAAAATGTATATAAGATGTGCATTTTCTCCTCTACATTGAGGTGACATTTATACTACAAAGATCAATCATTTTGATAAATAAGTAAAACTATTTGATAGATAAGTAACATAGTAAACGTATCAACAAGTTTGACAAAAGTTCATCCATTTGCTAAGACAATAATTCATAATGTATTTTATTTTTTTCAAATGCTATATATAGATAAATATATATATAAATGCACACATGTGTGTATGTCTACGTGTTTGTGTGTATATATATTAGTCCACTACTAAAACCAAAACCAAAACCAAAGTTTAGTGCCCCTCTGTCGGTCCTCTCCATCACCACCAACAACTATAATAATAATAATATTATTATTATTATTACTCTCCGGCCATGACTTCCACAACTCTCCGGCGACCCTCTCGCCGGAGCCCCTCATTCTCCTCATCATCATCATCATCTTCTTCATCATCATCAGCCTCTTTCTTCCCCTACGACTCACCGTCTCCGGAGACCCCACTCCGGTTCACCGGAATCCCCTTCTCATGGGAGCAATTCCCCGGAATCCCAAAGAAAAACAACACCCACAAACCCTCATCACACCATCTCCTCCCACTTCCGCCTTCGGGCCATTCGTTCCGAAAATCGTTTAGAAAAGAATCTGCAGCACCGGTGAGGAGTAGGTGTAACAATGGTGGTGATCGGAGTTTTCATGAGGATCCGTTTTTTGCAGCGTTTGTGGAGTGTTCGAAGGACGATGAGGCGGTGATCAAAGCGTCGAAACTGCGGTCGAGTGGCGGGTTGTATGGGTCGTGTTTGAGGGCGTGTGAAGTGGCTGAGTCTGTGGTTTATGTTCCGAGATCACGTACGGGTTACTTTCTCAGGTGAAGGTTTTGTGTCGTCGCTAAAAGTTTTAATATAATGGAGTGTGATCAAGTGGTTGTGTATGTGAACTAATTTGTGTGAGGTTAATTAGGGATGATTAATGCATATATGATGTTGGTTGTGGTTTATGGAAACTATAGTCTTATATGCATGGGTTACTGATCTATGAACAAAGTTTACTATTTGGTTATAATTTAGTTTTTGTGTGTGAAAGCTTATTTTTGGAAGATTATACTGGAAAACAAACTTTGTCTAGTGCAAGCTATATTGCACTTTTATGTCATATCACAAAAATGATTATAGTAAATATGTAATAACAAGTCCATACAAATATACAATACAAGTATTAATAAAACATTTCACATAAAATTAAGTTTATGTTAAACACATTGTAAGTTGGTTGTTTATATGTTTCACCCATCAAACCTTCTTCCTTGCTGATATTGGTGAAAAGTGAAAACTATAGGTGCAAACTAGTGGAGTTGAACTTGAACAGCTCGTGATGAGTTTCTAAATTTGGTTTGTTAAATTAGAGTTTTATTTCTAGAGCTTTAGATCAAAATAGATTGTTTTTTGAACAAATATTCTACTTTTTATCTTTGATAAGATTAGAACCTACATAGACTCTTATCTTATCTTATCATTAGGCTCTAACCTTTCATCCATTTTATATCAAACATTATAGTATATTACATAAAAACCTTATAAATAATTAACTCGTATAAGGTTCATAATTACGCTAGACAAGATTAATCAAACTTGATGTAAAGTTCGAGCGGTTCAAACTCTTCTATTAAAAGAGTTTTAATATAAGCTCGAGATGTACTTGATTTGGTTACACCCGTGATTAAATCTCAATACCGTTTGAACGTTCAAAAATAATACACGACAGTAAGAAAATATCATGTTCATCCTTAGATGAAACGACTGTATAGCATTTTTAAAAATAAAAAGAAGGGTTTTAAAAGGCACTTAAATATGAAGGTTTAAAAATTATTTAATAATTATAATTAGTTTTTTTTTAATTCAGAATATCCTAAATTTTCTTGAACAAATACATCACATGTATTATATAGAAACTGAACTCTAAACTTTTTGGTTATGGGACATATGAGCATGTTATAATATTTATAATTTTTTAAAACTAAACATGACCCGAAAAGGGATGTCATCAATACATCAATTGTAAAATTGTGGTTGGGTGGACCTTTTAGAAGACATTTTTATCGACTTTCTTAAAATTAAACTAGATCAAAAATAAATTTTATAAATGTTTATATATAGTTGTTTTACTTTGATAAATATTTAATTATTGTCGGCAAACTTGGGTAAAGAAGATAACTATTACATAAGCTAAAATGATTATTATTAGAATAACGTATGGTATAAATATTTAAAATGATTATTATTTTTCGTTATTTTTTAACAATTTGTTTTCTTCTGATTCCTTTATTAACTTTTACTTATATATTTAAACTCATAGTATTTTTGTGATAAAACGTCACTAATGCTATAAGAGCATAAGCAACTCTCGCTATTGTGGATGCTATTCGTAAACGTCATACACACCTACAAAATATTATTATAATTTAAATGTTAGTAATTGAATTAAATACTTAAAATAGTACATTATATAGACCACAAGTCAAATTTCGAAGTTAAATATTTGAATTAGAAGATGGGACCAAAGCGATCATATAATATAAATATTCTTTTGTTAATATAAACATTATTATATGACGATGCTTCGATATTCTATTTCAACTTGTATTTTCAATTTTACAAAACAAAAATTTAAAAAGAAAAACATAAGGGGATTAACTTGTCGTTTGCATATTATTAATACCCCTTAATTAGTCTCCACAATTAGATGAAAACCAATATTTTATTCATTAAAGTAATTAAACAACATAATTTAAAACTCTAAATTTATAAGTAATGGCCACGTTGCACCCTTTTATGATAGCTTGCATGCTTTTGCCTTGAATTTGAGAACACAGTGTGATTTTAGTATCGCGCATGTGATAAGTTATTATTGCTGTACATAATTACCAAAATCGCAAGTGAAGTGAGAATCATATTATATCCCATGTGAGACCCATTTTATTATAAGTATTGGACCACATTCACAACTCAAATTGCTTACAAGTTAGCAAACAATATTTAAGTGGCCATTACGCAAATTAAAAAGATTAAGAATGAGAGAGCTAATACAGGCTTTTGATAAGAATATATAAATGAATAAAATTTGAATGACTAAATGTGCCCATACATAATGCATATGTATTTGTCTTTATTTATATGAGAATATACCCATATTTACCGGGTAATAAAGATTATCAAAATGAGTTCACATATGAATTTACACTTTTAATTCAGCTAGGTTTTTAAATGCTTTCACATGGTTAAAAGTTGATGTTAATTCACATGTAAACTAGTTGTTACAAAATGAATACCGAAGAACAAATCTATCGAAATCAAGAATTCATAAGAATCTCTTGAATATTATTGAAATCACACAATTTAATACAATCATATATCATCCCCGATGAACAACAACTCCTCCCTTTTAAAGACCTAAAAGTTAGTTAACCAAAATTAAAAGCCATACTAAGAAAAACACAATTACTTCAGAACTAATTGATATGGTCATAATAGTCCCTAAACTTGTAACTAACGTAAACATAACCAAACTAAAGAAACCTTCGGAAGAAAACAAACTTCGGAAGATATCAATACTCGGAAGATTTCAGTGCAATCTTTTCTTCCATTTTTATTTTTTATGCTCCTAATGTTTTGGGGCATCCCGACAATTATATACCTGCTAATCCGATGTCCACCCCGCCTCATATTGTACCGGAATGGTATTTCCTACCGATCCATGTTTGAGACTTCGGAAGACACTTTGATCACACCTCGGAAGACTTCGGTTGACTTCACAATTCATAATCAACAATCTCCACCTTGAAGTCAACCTAAAAACCAATTCAACCAATCCCCAAGGAATCAAGGCAAAATTAAAGCTTAGAACAGGGCAACACTTTGGTAAAAACATCAGCTGCATTCAAATCTGTATCAATATGAACCACTTCAGCCTCTCTTAAACCAATCACTTCCCTAATGAAATGATACTTGACTCGAATATGTTTTGTTCTTTCATGAAAAACATTATTCTTAGTCAACTGAACTACTCCTTGATTGTCATAATATACAACAGCACATGATTCAAAGCCCAAATCAATGACAAATCTCTTCAACCATAAAGCCTCCTTAATAGCCTCAGTGAGAGCTATATATTCTGATTCTATAGTAAACAATGCTACCACAGATTGCAGCCTAGCTTTCCAGCTCACTAGATTACCCAAGAACTGAAAAGCAAAGCCAGTAATTGATCTACCTTTGTCCAAGTCTTTAGCATAATCAGAGTCAACATATCCTACCACTTTTTGATCCTGGACTGTATTTAACTCATAGACTATCCCACACTCTCTAGTACTATTAAGGTACCTTAATATCCATTTTACAGCATTCCAATGCATTTTCCCTAGACATCCCAAATATCTGCTAACCAGTCTAACACTATATCCAATATCAGGTCGACTACAAACCAATAAGTACATTAGACACCCAACTGCATTGGCATATAGAATTCTTGACATGAAACTTTCCTCCTCATCTGTTTGAGGACTATCAGTAGTTGATAACTTGAATTGCTGAGAAAGAGGACAAGCAACAGGCTTACTTTTATCCATACCAAAGTTCTTTAAAACTTTCAACAAATAAGAGCTTTGACATATATTCATCTGTCTTTTCCTCTATCTCTTGTAAGTTCCATCCCAATAATCTTCCGATCCTCACTAGGATTCTTCATCTCAAACTCAGACATCAGCAGATTCTTGGTAGCTTCTATTTCACCTTTATCTTTGCAAGCAACAAGCATATCATCCACGTATAGAAAAAGACATACAAATTGTTGATGACCATACTCCTTTATATAGACACAATCATCATAAGAACTTATTCTAAACCCATGACTTGTTACATAGTCATCAAACCGCTTATACCATTGCCTTGGTGATTGTTTCAAGCCATACAATGACTTCTTCAATAAACAAACCTTGTCTTCATGTCCTTCTACTTCAAAACCCTTTGGCTGAGACATGTATATCTTTTCATCTAAGAAATCATGTAAAAAGGCAGTTTTCACATCCAATTGTTCTAGTTCCATGTCTTCACTAGCAATAATTGAAAGCACAACCCTGATTGATGTGTGCTTAACCATTGGTGAGAATATCTCAGTGTAATCCACACCAGCTTTCTGTGTAAAGCCTTTTGCTACCAGTCTTGCCTTATACATAGGCTTCTCATCTACACCAACTCCATATTTCAACTTGAATAACCACTTGCAGGCTATCAACCTTTGATCTGATGGCCTATCTACAAGCTCCCAGGTTTCATTCTTATGTAAAGAAGCCATTTCATCCTCCATGGCAGCCAACCATTTATCATGGTCTTTAGACTTTAATGCCTCTTCAAAGGTCAAAGGCTCTAAGACTGCATCTCTTTCAGCTGTCATAAAAGCAACAGTAGAAATATCATCCCCCTCTCTAAACCTTAAAGGTGGCTACACTTGTCTTCTAGGCCTATCCCTTGCCAGGCTGTATTCAGGAGACTTGGTGGACACCCCCTCACTAGTTTCTTTCTCTTGGAAACCATCATGAGGTTGCAACTCCACCTCCACTTGAACTCCAGTATGACCTGCCTTCTGGGCACTCTGGCTCTCCTGATCTCTAATTAACTCCTTGTACATTACATTCTCATTGAATATAACATCTCTGCTGACAATTACCTTAGAATTTTCCAGCTTCCACAATCTATAACCCTTTACTCTTTCAGAGAAACCTAAAAAGACATACTTCTGAGCTCTGAGCTCTAAGCTCTAATTTCCCTTGGTTAATATGAGCATAAGCTAACGACCCAAAAACTTTTAAGCTGTTGTAGTTTACACTGACACCTGACCATACCCCCATTAGAGTTTTCTTATCTAAAGCAGCACTTGGTGATCTATTGACTAGATAAGCTGCTGTGGACATAGCCTCAGCCCAAAATGACTTGGGTAGCCCTGAACTAGATAACATGCACCTCACTTTATCCAGAAATGTCCTGTTCATTCTCTCCACAAGTCCATTTTACTGTGGAGTGCCAGGCACTGTGAGATGCCTAGCTATGCCCTGATCTTTACAGTAACTATTAAATTCTCCACAGCAAAACTCTAGGCCATTATCGGTCCTTAGCTTTTTCACCTTTCTTTCTACTTGGTTTTCCACCAAAGCCTTCCACTCTTTGAACTTTTGAAAAGCCTCATATTTCTTTTTCAAAGGATAAACCCACACTCTCCGTGAGTAATCATCAATTAGTGATAAGAAGTAGTATGCTCCACCTAATGACATGTGTTGTGTAGGTCCCCAAAGATCTAAGTGAACATAATCCAACAGACCTTTAGTTCTCTGAGTCCTATGGTTAAACTTCACCCTATGAGCCTCGCCAACAATGCAATGCTCACAGAAACCAATGTTACAATTTGAGATACCAGGAAGTACTCCTTGTCTACTCAGTTCAACTAATCCTAGTTGACTGATATGACCTAGTCTCTTATGCCATAAGGTGGCTTGCTTATTTACTGTAGCTGACAATGATATATTCCCCACTATAGACTCACCATCTAAAGTGTATATATTGTTTTCCCTTCTAGTACCAGACAGCATAACCAAGGACCCTTGAATCACTTTAGCTTTCCCATTTTTAAGACTCACAACACATCCTAATTTCTCAAAAGTACCCATGGACAGCAAACTTCTTTTGAGATCAGGGACATACCTTACTTCATCCAGCTTCAGTTCAGTGCCATTATGAAGTCTGAACAGCATTGATCCTCTGCCATGTATTTCACAATCCCTGTCATCACCCAGTTTAACTGTGCCTTCTTTCTTGATATTGAGATCAGTGAATGAGTCTTTATTTGGTGTAATGTGGAAAGAACACCCAGAGTATAACACCCACCCCTCCCTTGTATTGGTATTGACTGCCATCAAAACATCTGCATTGTCATACCCTTCAGAATTTTCATCAGCTTGGGTGTAATTTGTTGAACTCTTGGAGCTGTTAGATTCATTCCTCTTCTTCTTTAACTCCGGGCAGTTCTTTTTCAGATGCTTTTCTGAGTGACACAGAAAACACCTCTTCTTGAATCTTGACTTGGACCTGGACTGGTTTCTTGGCCTATTCCCCCTTGAATCCCTATAGTCTGATCTTCCTCTCGTGAGGAGGCCTTCTCCACCTTCTTCTTTCAGATCGGACCTTTTCTTCAATTCTCTTGAGTTGAGCGCAGCCAACACTTCCTCTATTGAGAGTGAATCTATACCATACGCAGAGTATCCATAAAGTGTTCATAGTGTTGGGGTAAAGAGGTCAAGAATATAATTGCTTGATCCTCTTCATCCAACTCTATTTCGATATTTTCCAAATCCAAAATCAACTTATTGAAGTCATCGGTATGATCTTCAATCGACTTCCCTGAATTCATTTGGAACGTATACAACCTCTTCTTAGGTATAGCCTATTCGCCAGGCTCTTTGTCATATACAGGGATTCCAATTTCGTCCATACTCCAGCCGCTGAGGTCTCTTTCGTTACTTCACGCAGAACCCAATCACCGAGACTCAAGATGATTGCGCTGTGAGCCTTAACTCCCATCTCCTTCCACATCTCGATAATCTCTTTCTTTCTTTCTCGGAAGTTCCATCAGGGATCTTTGCATCACCACCTGCCAAGGCATCCGCCAATCTCTGATGCACGAGAAGTGCTCTCATCTTCACCCTCCACAGGCTGAAATCATTCTTGCCATCAAATTTCTCGATTTCAAACTTTTTTGACACCACTTCTAACTGATCAATCACAGAGTGTATCTGTTCTTCAAATCGAGCTCCACCGGGCTCTGATACCACTTGTTACAAAATGAATACCGAAGAACAAATCTATCAAAATCAAGAATTCACAAGAATCTCTCGAATATTATTGAAATCACACAATTGAATACAATCATATATCATCCCCAATGAACAACAACTCTCCCTTTTAAAGACCTAAAAGTTAGTTAACCGAAATTAATAACTATACTAAGAAAAACACAATTACTCCAGAACTAATTGATATGGTCACAATTAGTCCCTGAACTTGTAATTAACGTAAACATAACCAAACTAAAGAAACCTTCGGAAGAAAACAAACTTTGGAAGATATCAATACTTCGGAAGATTTCAATTGAGACTTCGGAAGACACTTTGATCACACCTCGGAAGACTTCGGTGACTTCACATTCATAGTCAACACTAGTATTTGCTTCTTATTATAATTAATGGGTGATTCATATATGAATTTATATGATGGATTTACACATTTGATCACATTAGTCTAAAGTTAATATATAAACTAGTGTAAGTTCATATTTGAATCGGTTTTAAATATATAACTAAAACACTAATGATTCTTAATTCCTATATAATACATAGTTGAATCTACTATCCACTATCCAAAATCATCATCGTTTAGTTAAGTTGGAAGGCATTATGTAATAAACCACTTATCAAATCGCCACTATTAATTGTGTGTAGAAAATTGACCACTAACGTCCGAATCATCATATTAATATAAAGACAATATGAATTGAACATAGAAGAAGCATGATGGATGACCTTGACTTAATGTGTAAGTCAACTTCCGTGTTTCAAGTTAAAAAGAAGAATTACACATTTGGACACTATGATATATTCAAGAAAACGATAACAAGTTATGTTAAGAATGTTTAATGACTACTTAGAAATAAACTTATTCCCTAAGTTACATTAGCCTGCATCTTTTAGATACAACCCCAACTTTTATAACAGATAATTTTAAATTTTACTTAATATAAGGTTGGATAGAATATCTTTTAATCGGAAATCATCCAGGATTATTAATTGCCGGAGGAAAAAAAAAACTTGAAGGTCCCACTAATGCAAATTATTAAATTAGTGGTTACACCTTTGATGTGGCATTATTATTCTTCAATTCTTTTATAATTTTTTAAATGAAGTTACTCTTTTGCTTTTCTTTTATACTTTTAGTACACAATTTGAATATACAGTTAAGATTTTTTTATTTTTATTTGTATTTTGATATACAATAACAATAAATATATCATAACTATATATTCTAGGTTATATAAACCACTATATATGATAAGTTATATAAAAAAGTTTAAACTACATTTTAAATTAAAATTAGTAGGAAGTAAACTTAACAGACGGTAATATCATATCAAGGTACGTCCAACAACTATTTCCATAGTGTATATAGATTCACCTTATAAGAAAAATATCATCTCTTTTAGCCAAGAAAAAAATATTTTACACATTAGAAACCAAATTGCTCAGATTAGTTTTTTTATTCTAAAGTAACTCAATTTTAATTATCTGTTCCAATCTTGTATATATTTTTTTTTTTTTGGTGTTAAGGGAGAAGTAAAACATACATCATGATTGGATATCTTATATTGATTATTATTTTTCAGTTTGAGTTATATTAAACAATTATTAAAATTCATTATCACTTCATGAATTTATTTCTTAACTTTTACCTTCAATTTCAAATTAATTTAAAAAAAAAATCAAAATTATACAAAATTGAAACATTGTTAAAAGTAAAGTGACTTTATAAGTATTTATAAGTTATACCTTAATTACTATTTGTGAGGTTTTTACTTTAGTTTAGAAAAGCTTCATACATGTTATTTTTAATTTTTTTGGATACATAGATTATTTTTTAAAGACTTAATTACACGGGTGGTCTTTATGGTTAGGCCTGATTTCACTTTTGGTTCCTAACTCTCTGAAATTACAAGGTTGGTCCAAAACTTTGCACAAACGTAACAACGATGATCCCTGAAACGGATGGGCGTTAAGTATTGCCGTTAAGTGCGTGTGAAATGACAAAAATACTCCCTTTCACTTTTTTTCTTCTCCATCTTGTCTACTCCTACCACTATTAAAGCCTCTACCTTCAACCATCACCCCCACCACCTTCAACCACTGTCACCACCAGCACCACCTTCAACCACCACCACCACTACCTTCAACCTTCAACCTTCAACCACCACCACCTTCAACCACCACCACCACCTTCAACCTTCAACCACCAACACCACCTTTAACTACCGTCACCAACACCACCTTCACCATCGTCACCACCAGCACCATACCACCCACGTAACACCGTCGTTCTTGTTTTCCTCGAAAGTTCAGTTATCCGCCCACCTTAACTCGCTGAAAACCGGCCACCTTAACTTACCGAAAAACCGGCCACCATGGCCAGCCTCCCTCGCTTTAAACAAAATCATCGGCCAGAGCCTAACGCTACAACGAAACCCACCATCTCCGACGACTCTCCACCTCCATTATCTACATCGGATCTGAGACGCCATCCTTCAACCCTCCACCTCCAACGACCTCCACGTCCATCATCGACCCTCCACCTCCGGCGACCCTCCACCTCCTTCATCTGCATCAGATCTGTTGTTAATGCGATTCAGATCTGCTCACCTTCTGTCGCCACCATCGCCATCAGCACCATCGCCATAGGCATCTCCATCACTGGAGATGGTAGGCCGCCGGAGTTGGAGGGCTACCGGAATCAATTGGAGAAGACGATGATACATATCGTGTTGGATTTTGAGTGGGTCCCAATTTGAGAAGTAATATTTTTTTAATACAAGGATATTTTAGTCATTTTTAAAATATTAACTGAAAAACTTAACGGACATCCACTTCAGAGACCAAGTTTGTTACGTTTATGCCAACTATTGGACCAACCTTGTAGTTTCTAAGAGTTATGGATCAAAAGTGAAATCGGACCTAACCACATGGACCACCCGTGTAATTAAGTCTTTTATAAATTAAGACTTAATTTACTGGCCGAGATTAATCCCAACTCAAGAAATATTTATAGACACTCCCAACTTTTAGCTTATTTTCCTCTAACGATCCCTTACTAACTGAGAGTTAACACCGTTAGTTTTTTTATGACGTTGACTACTAATATGGCCAAAACACCAAACAGAAAGTTGAAATCAACCATCAGGTCGGTCAATCTGAAAAGTCTGCACCCTGAAACCCATCAATCTCCACCTTCTGATCTAAACCACTTGACTCGTTAAAGGTAGATTTCAAGTGATGATGAAGGCTAGACACCAGAAAACGGACCTAATAAAGGATGGGCAACGGCGGAGTTGAAAAGTGGCTCAAAGTTAGCCCCATATCATCAAAAAAAACTAACTGGCATTAACTCTCAGTTAGTAAGAGATCATTGGAGGAAAATAAGCTCAAGTTAGAAGTGTCTGTAAACATTTCTTAAATTGAGAATAATCTCGACCAATAAATAAATTCGGATTATTATTAAATTCATAACCAATTAAAAAATATGTTTGAATATGCCTTTTTGTGAAAGGTACAACAACTGCAATCTTAAATAACACATGGAAGTTTGGTCCATCTTTTTCAATTCTACCTATGTTAAGAGAAAACCATATGTTTCAGTTTTAAATATCAGTCGAGCATATTCAAGAGCCTTCTTGAATAATCATTGACTTCAGAAATAAGGTATAAAGAGCTATATGTAACTTTTGTTTCCACATCTAAAAAAAATGGTTACATTTATATACTAACAGGCTGATTTTGATAAAGATGAAAAAAGAGATAAGAAGCTGAGCCGATAACTTACCATACCAAATTGACCAAGATTAAAAAAATAATTAATTAATTAATTAAATTAATAAATAAATAAATGTTAACTAAGCTAACCAACTCATAATCAGCTTTTACACGACTTAACATATGATCACTGTATCAACGATTGCCAGGTGCAAACTAAACACAAATGTCATAATCAAACATATATTAAGCATAAACATATCAAATCTATATACAGCATAAATGAGCTTCCAACCCTTTAAAAGAAACACAGAGCATAAGAGTAATCAAAATGCATATGCTACAAGTGTCTAGGCAATGTGGTTGTAAATTGTAATTGTAATGCAGAATGAGTTTATGCTATGATACCCACAACTTGTAGATGGCATGCAACTGACTGAAGTCTGTAGCCTTCAAAGATAACATGTACATGTCCTTGAGTTTGTTGACATCTCCAGTCTGCTGGGAAGGAGCAAGAGATTTGTTTGTCGTCAAGGGAGAGCCACCAATAACATACTCTTTAACGTCATCTGCAGCCGACCCCAAAATCTCTCATACGCGCTGCTATCGTCTTTTTGTAACGTAATTCTATCTGCAGGCACATGCCGTCCTTCAAGCAAACTATTCAGAGCAGATTCAAGCATCTGCAATTAGTTAAAAAACTGTCAGCTAAAAGAGAGTAATTAATACACACCACATTTGAAATCCACCAAAAGCAATCTAATATGCTACAAGTCTACAAGTGAAACTTTCTGCCCAATTTCTTATGAATGAGTCGGTTTATTTAATAGGCCAGATCAAAAAAGATGAAGGAAGGGGTCAAATGGGTTGAAAATCTCATGAAGTATATCTTTGATGCACACACAATCTCTTAAATTGTTTAAACAAAATATTCATAAATATTGTTGTAAACATAACTCGCTACTTCTCTATAAGAATGGACAGAGCTTTGCTGTTCGACTAGTAAAAAGAATCTGTTTGACTCATTACCAAACCACCTTACTTGTTCATCTTGCCAACTCAAGTTAAAGATTTTTTGAGCCACAAATAAAATAATATATCTCAAAGTTCAATCCAGAATGGAAGGGAAAGATTTAGAAAAATGCAAGTGAAAGCAGGAACAGAGGTGTGTGTCTGCATACCGCATACGCATGAGATGACTTTGACAAGCTACAAGACAAATCCGCCCTTTCTATCAAAATAGTCAAATACATCGTAGAATGTGTTTTAGGCCCATAAAACTGCATAGACTTTTGCCAGTTCCTCTCGGCCAATGACGCGAACTGTTTAACTCTTTGAAATATATTGTTTTCACCTTTCAATAAATTACTTTTCTTCATATCCATCTCCAATAATCTCAAAACACAATCTCTCTGGTAGCAAGCAAGCTGAAAGTATGCATATGCAGCTTCTTGTTTCCTCAAATCCCCCAATAACTCATACATACACAAAGCCTCACTAATTGCATCATTAGCTGAAATCTCACACTTCCCAAATTCCATTTTAGATTTATAGACTTTCGCTTTCGTATTTTCTCTAGCTAGAAGCATTCCGAGCCTTAGATATGTATGAGCAAATTGTGTATATACATCATTGCTAAGATCACTAAGTATTGTCTCACTGGCATCAACCTGCTTTTTTGCTGCTCTATAGTATCTGAGTGATTCACAATACTGAGATTTTGCAGCATCTAGCTTTTGGTCGAATGTGTTCTTGAAAACTAGATGATTTCTAAATGGCTCCATTTGTGATACAATCTCCTCAGCTGCTGATCGTCTTCCATGGCCCAAATTTAAGTTAATTAAGATAATGTTAGTGTGATCAAAACCTTTTGGAATGAAGCTATAGCTTCAGAAAAAGCTTCTTCAGCTTTGTTAATTTCTTTTCTTTCTAGTCTCCTTCGGCCCAACTCATTGCAGACCCATCCTTTCTTCTTGAAAAGGGCATGCAACTCAGATGATGTACTAGAATGACCATCTAAACATTTTACGGCTTCTTTATAGCAAATAAGAGCACTTGTTAGATTATGATCTGTGTCGATATGCTCGTAACCATCAATGTACTTGAAAATCCCACCATTATGGTGTAGTTTTTTTCGCCTCTACTGAATCAGATTCGGTATCTTCACATGATTTTGCCTCTTCATTTTCATTGATGTTATTTTCAGATATCACTTTTGAAACAGGTTTTTCAGTCTGCATTTTTCCACGGCTGAAACGCGTATTACGGGTACTGCTACTACTTGCACTACTGCCGCTGCTGGCCCGGTCACTCTGGCAGCTACAGTTGACCAATGAGCAAGAAGAGCAGCTCTGGTTAAATTTCCCAAGTTTGTTCTTGAGCCTTTGGAGCTCCTTCTCACCTGAGGCGACATTTTTACCTCTTGACCAACAACATGTGGTTTCTCCTTCTGATTCTCCAAATGGAATTCAACATACACATCTCCAACCAGTGTCCATGCTTTAGCCCAAAAAAGATGAGATACGATGGATTTTGTATCGTTGATATCTATCTCAAAGGATGACCAACTCGGACTCATTGAAGAGATAAATCTTGAATCTTTTAGATGTTGCGGCATGGATCCATATACCAAACATGCTAGACGAACAACTTTCAAGGCTTGGTGTGACTGACCATCAACTATGTAGGCTTCTCCAAGGGCTAGATAAGATTCTCCAAGCAAAAGAACAAGTTTCCATAACTTGTCATCTAGTTTTGATGTTGGGAGCCACTTCCTAATGTCACAAACTTCAATGCAATCAGTATCACCACATGCACAAACAGAAAACTCAATTGGCAACCCTGCTGCATGATTATCAGGTTCATCGAGACAACTTTCAGAGCCTTGTAGCTGCCGTCTCCACCTTAGAGACTTAATAGCTTGTGAGACATGGTGTATTGCAGCCAGTTTAGAGGATATGAGATCAACATTAGCTTCCACCACAGAGTTACAGGTTGACTGCACCACTACATCTCCTGATTCAGCTTCATTTGACACCAGAAGTTTTCTAGATCCGCAACGGGGTGTATTATCCTCGTTATTCGGGCTGATACTTTCATGGATTATTAAATTAGACATCCCATTCAAGCATTCATCTGACTCATCTTCTGCATCAACCACAATATCTTTAGAGTCCAGAGGGAGTACTTCTGTTGTTAAATCTAGATCTTCATCGTAATCTAAAAGTAGCCTTGCAAATTGTTCATGAGCAAATGCGCGTACAACCTATTGGACATCCACAATGCAGTAATAAATGATTAGCTTGCCATGGAAACTAATAGCAATAAATATCTATCAAAGAAAGGGTTGCCTTAGGATGGAATACCAGTTGATCTGGCCGATCAAGGAAATCAAGACATTTCTTTAACAACCTTGCACACCTTGCCCTGTCATGAGGAGACTGAGGCAGAAAACACGTATTAGAAATATGCAACTGTTTGTTTATTCACTACTACTAGATTTGGCGAGTTCAACCATTTATAAATAAACTCATCAATTTTGGTTATGACTTGTGTTTTAGCTCAAATGACTCGGATGTCACCCAAAGTGTATTCTAAATGCATATAACTTCCTAAATCATTTTATTCAAAACTTCAGATAATTAGCTTGTCTAACTACATTCAATGTACTAGTTTATATATAAATATATATAACTCAAGATAAGTACTAGAAAGGGTTAGCAAACCAACCCAATCCAACATGACCACGTTTTGACATGTTACCAAACATGCCCGACCTACACATTTGACCACCTATAACTATTATGTGTCTTTAGAGAGAGAGATGGAATATAAACCCACCACTGAGAGTGAAAGCCTGTGAGCAACACGATAGAGTAGGGTTCCTAGTGAGAGTAGAGAATCGCTTCTCCCTCTATCAATTAGAGAAGGTATAAAGGTAGAGTCATCATCACAACTGTTAGTGGCATGACTCTTTGGGATAACAGAAAGATCAAACAGTTGAATGTTATCCTCGCCAGCATTTTTGTAGAGCTGCGCATACCCAGGAAACAATCATTATAATAGTAAAGAAAACAACCATAATAAAAAGCTGAAAAAGACTTAACCAGCGTAAAAAGAGAAGAAAAAGAAGTACCCAATAAGCTCCAGGGTCTTGCTTGCAATTTTCTTGAAGGAAGCGCAAAACAGAATGACCATTTTGCCGGACGATATGAGGATGAAAAGCAGGAGTGCCATCATCCGATACACCCTTGGATACAAAAATATCATCCGTTTTCAGCAGCTCGTATCCCTGAACAACACCGTTTTCATGGTAACAGATGGCTAATTCAGGTACACTTGCCATCACATTATCCAACCAAGCCTCAAGCCAAGTTAATGGACTAACCTGCCAAACAATAGATAGAATAAAGTAAGCATGTAGGAAAGAAAAAAAAAACAAAATAAACATTGGCATGGTGGGTGTGTAGTAGGTTGTGTAACAGGTTTGATCATTTTTCAGTCCTGACCCGGCAAGACAGCCCACATTAGGTGGAGTAGACCCATTAACACCTTTTTGTTGTCTTTTCTAAATTACGATTCCAGGTTATTAATGTGACATAAATTAATTACAAAAACAATAATTGTTACATAAATCTAAATCCTTCGAATAGAACAATCTCCAAGGTTTGTAAACTGTACACTAAAAATAGCCTTTGGGTGACTTTAAACCCATTTGACTTTTCCCTTCTAGTTAAAATTTGTATCCAGTCCTTATGACCCGTTTGAGATAACACAACACCCAAATCGTCGCATTCGTAATTAAAATTGCCACCTATAAGGAAATAAGCATGAATTTATGCAAACTAACCTGTCTTGAAACATCCCATAGGTGTAAACTCACTGCAACATGTTTGTCATTACTGAATATGAGCAAATCACTCCCCAAAAACATGCGCAAATTATTAAATTTCCAAAACAGAACCCTTAAGAATCCATCTCGGTTCATTCTTCTGTACATATCCGACTCTTGCATGGAGGGTCTAGGCGTTTCTTTGACTTTTGAGACCTTCTTAACAGCATCACGGTCTTTGTTTCTTTGGTTATCCTTTACTCCCAAAAAGATACTATCATGTTTTGCTTTTGGTTTTGGGTATTTGATTCCTTCCCTTTCATCAATTTCATTATTCCCGGTTAGAAAAGATGTGTGCCGTTCCTCTGACTTGGAATTTTGAGCTGAAGGAAGATCACATGCCTCCATCCTAACAGAGTGCATAGCAAAATTCCAAAATAAGGATTTGTCTGCACATTGTGATTGCTGTTTATGTCGTCTAACCAATTTTTCTCCCTCTTCCACATCCGGCCTGCAGTGTACATAATAGTGTTGAGACATTTGATAGTAAAGGATGGCAAAATGGGCTCGTGAGCTTTGGTTCCAATTGGGTTTACTCAAAACTGTTTTTTAAACAAATCTTTCAATTTTTTATAGATAAGTAGTGTGTGAATGTCAAAATGATTACAGAGATATTTATACCATTTCAGTAATAACATAACTTTTGGATGAAATTACGTAGGACTGCATTAAAAATAATATGGGTTGCTTCCCTTATTAACCAATTTTCTTATTTTACCCAATACAGATGCTCAAAATAATCATTCATAAACATATGGATTGACACTGACACCTCTATTTGACAGAGATGTAGCAGCAAAAATCAAGTCAACCCTATGCAGATGGCATTTACCCTGTATTTAGTATGAGAGACGGTCCAATCCGATGTACTGCAATCGAGAGGCGAGCCCTGGAATATGGGATTTTAAATATTTGCTTGAGAATGTCAGCTGGAGCAATAACATCGATTTCATCTTCATGCTCTGTTAAACCAGATACAGCAAGGGCTTCTCCTTTCCTTCTAAGGTTTGATGCAATCGTCCCACATCCATAAGGTACATCTACCAAGTGCATTAACAGAAGTCAGACAGGCACCACCAAAATAAACAAAATATGATTATGATTGTCTGAATGTCTAAAAGAAGTCATCGCTTTAGTAGCTCCAAAGACTTTGAACTACTTCTTTACCAGGAACGTAAACTTAAATTTAACTAATGTGATTAATCTTGATTCTTATTTGGTTTATAGATATTTAGGCATGACCAAAGGTGAATAGGGGGAAGGAGACGATTGTGGATCCATAAGTTATTTAAGCATAGAATAGAAAAAACGAGTAATCTCTAGACATAGCATTTTAATGTGTGTAAAGGTTTTTGAAGTTTCTCATAATGGTTTTACTGCTTCTTTACTGCAATGTTTGAATTTTGACATATTGCATTGACGGCTTTGTATGGTATTTTATGTTGTTGAGACTGATTCTAGCTAACATTGCATTATATTGATATTGCTTTGTGTTTCCTTAGATAAAGTCTGTCAATTTTTTGCTCATAAGTTAAACTAGTTATAGTTTTATTTTAAACAAATACTGTTTTGTTTAGAATGCGAAGAAAGATAGTTTTAACATTATAACATTAAACTACCCAGCCACCGAACAGGTATTAAACTAGTTCCTTTTGGTAGAGCATGTTAATATTATTGGATCCACCACTACACCTTCTTTGTTATTGGATGTATGTGTATATACAACTGTTTAGGTACTTTTATAAAATTGAAGTCAATCTTACGACGGAATATGAATCTGAATTCAATAAAAGGATATTTGGATTCATTATTTCAGTAATCATTTCATAACCGCATAAGAGAAGTAAATTTCAAAACGTTATATTTGAGAAACTTCTATATATTGAAGAAGACAAGTTGGAAAAACATGTAAAGCTTTTAAGGGAGTCCAAGGTGAGTGCTACTTTTCAGAAAAACGCTATTAAATAATATCAAGAAATGATACATCCATATTCAGACATATCATCCTAAACCCAAATAGCTGATATGATAACAACCACCTGAGTTTTAAGAAACTCTATATAAATGGACCTGATATTCCTAAAAAAATGCATCCATTTTCCTAGTTGGGTACGTCATGTGGAGTCCAGCAATATGTAAGAGATGATCTAGAATTACAAACACTGACGTTTTCAATTGGTGACTACATTCAGAAAATCTACCTCGTTTACCACATATTCCTAATTGCAGTGAGCAAACCAAAAAGATTTTTGAGGATGGATATATTGTCTCAAACTGAAAGACTCTATCCATCCCAAACAATACTCACTATAGAGTAATCAGCATGGTAATCAAGAAACATGAATTAACCAGCATCTTCATTCTTTTCTTTCTGCACAAGTTTTACCATATTCATATTCATGTGCAGGAACTTCACTTGTGCCACATGTTAATACATCCATGAACTTAATAAATCACCAAAAACCAGCCACATAAACACCCTAACGGAGGAAATCAGTGTAGAACCTATTTCACAATCATCTGAAAAACATAATCCTAACAGTTTCCGATGCTCTCTACAGGTTTAAACACACATAAACAAATAAAAACTTTACCTCCACCGGTCCTCGAATGAGCAGCAACCATCGGAAGAACCCTTTCCGGTATATTTGGCCGAAACGGTAGCGTATTCAGATTAGTCTCAGTCGGAATCACCCGATACCTCGGTGCTCCTTCCCTAAAAGCAATTAACAACAGTAATTATAACTACAATCACAATTATGTCTGTAAAACGAGCTTGAAGCTCAATTCGATTGGATTTGTTAGTTCTTACGTTGAAGCTGAAGGAACGAGAGCAGAACCAAATGCGGTAAACGGTTTATCAGTAACAGGGATGGAGCCGCAGAGGAAACCAACTGTTGGCTTTGTTTTCACGATTTCTAGTTCACCGACGCATTGAAGCTCCGGAGATCCTTCTAGCGTCGGAATCGAGGAAGACGACGGCGATTTCTCCATGTTTGTTCGATGATTTCTCTAGGTTTATGCTTGATTAAGCTATTAATCACTGATTATGAGGGCACCAATCCAGAATCTCAGAGAAGAATGATGATATTGTTGGAACCTAAAACCCTTTGGGGTAAACCTGCGTAAGAAATTTGTAACTTGTGCCGATTAGGATCATAAAATCTGATTTCTGATTTAATCATGCCTATTTAAATAATAATCTATTAAAAATGGGAAAATGGCGTAACTGGCGAATAGAGTATGAGGTTACTTGGTGGTCTAGAATGTTCTTAACAAGGCGGTGGTACTTGCGCGTTGTGCTTATGTGATTGAGAGACTTGATTCTGCATGTTAAAACATTAATAAAAAAAACACGTCACAGCTGGATATCAAAAAATCAAATGATTTGTATAACCATAAAACTACATTTTTTAGACGATATAACTAAGAAAACCTTTAAAAAAATTTTTTAACTAAAATAGAAAAGAATGAAATTTATAACTTTTTGAATATAAGTTCATAATGATAACCATAATAAAATTATGCTAGATGCCGAAATTCATTTTACATAAAAGTAAAAACGAAATAGTTTTTCTTAAATAAATGAGAAATAGTTAAGAGGAAGTAAAAATCATATAGGTTTTCAAATTAAAAAGTATAAAAGTTATTTTTAATGGACCCATTACCCCATATTAAAAGGCCGGTCCACTACCCACGTATAGCATTTGAGGTTTGTAAATAACAACTCAGTAGTAAATTACAATTAACATAACTTGTAAATGTTATATTATAAATCTTTTAAGCCTCCATATTAAGGAGCGTATAGGGTGAGCGTACCGGTTCCGTTAAGGGAGGGGAGGAAGAAGTGGCCGAGTGAGGATACAATTAAGAAAGAAAGAAGTGGCAAAGTGAGGAGTGAGTAAGGGAGGGAGAAGCGGTGGCCCTTTCACCGCTCTCACCAATTATGAGTGAGGGAGAAAGCCGAAGGAATCAATCTGTTTTTTTGTGTGAAATCCATTGGGATGACATTGTGTGTCCTAAAATTGGTGTTCATTATACATCAAGTAAAAATATGGATAGGTTGGACGTTATTTTAGATGCAAAATACACTGAGAACTACGAGAAACAACGGTTATACACTTGTACGTAGTGTTTTGAAAGTAGTACGTACGGCGGTTATGTAACTGTTTCCACTTTCTCCCTCTCCCTTGCTTTAATTATTTTATATACTTTTTATGTGCAAATGCATTATGCCGTTTTTAACATATTATTAATTATGAGAAATGCATTCTGATATAGAACTTGTACCCTTGATTTCATTCGAGGAATATACAAACATAGACATATACGAGGAAGCTTGTAATCCCCGCTACTATACATTATGCCATTTACAACATCATCTACAACCGCAAGTCATATATTCGCATTTACCACTTTCTCTACTTGTAATCCCCGCTAAAATTCTTAAAACATTGGGTTAATTATTTTTTTATGGTTATATGTGTTTATATTGAACTATGATTCAAAACTTACATGATAGTTTTTGTGATGAAACTAGTCAAAAAACAGGTATGATGTGATGTGTTTGTGAACTATGTTACATGTGTTACGTGTGTTACGTCGGTAGCAATCTTGTTTCATAGTAAATGCTTACTTGATTCTCAATAGTTGCTTTGAAGAATGTAAAGCCTTCTTCAAAGTATATTTTTCCACCCAAAAAAGCTGCAGTTGCTTCTGATGGTTCCACAATCTCCTTATTTATTTTCTTTATCGATCTAACTTCCGCTTGAACTTTTAATTCAGAAAAATGTTCTTCTTTCGAATCCATTAATTCATCTATTACTTGAGCTTTCTTTTTTAGCATTTGTTCATCTTCTGAGTTCAACACCTTTTCATTTGATGCATTTGAATCATTGTTGACAAAATGAATGTCTAGATACTCAAGAAACTTAAAGCACTAGTATAAAGTTCTCAAGTAAAGAAACAAACATTTTTAAGAGGGGTTTGTATCAGTAGTTCAATAACAACTTTGCACGTACCTTATCCAACTTTTTTAAGATCATCTTCGTCGTTTTTTTAGCATCATCTTGAATGTTAAATGAGTATTTAAGAATAGAGAATGAACATCTAAAGGTTCTCGTAGAGCTAGAGTGAAAGGAATAATTTCAAGAGTTTGTGGGATTTAAAACTAAGAATGATTGCATCTTGTAGTTCCATTCTTTCTTGCAAAGCTGATCTCATCCATGGTTGTGGAATCTCTATGACTAGATGAGACCTTAAACTAGCCTCTACACTATCATTACTAGATATGTTTCTTAGTGCCCTAGATCCCCTTATTTTGATAAATGTTTCAAATGAAATATACCCATCATGAGTTGTTATGGTTGGCGTCTTAATTATGTTACTACTATCCTCTTGATCAATTGAGGAGGCAAGAGCAGTAGCAGCCTTTCTACATTACATTGCTCTTTTCTACACTTCAAGAGCAACCTCTTTGGTTTTAGAATCCAGGCTAGATACATTCTCTTTCAAGTCAGACAATACTATCTTTAATGATTTGCTTGTGCGAGATAGTGCTTCATTTCGAAAATAATAAGATTTACCTTGATCCTACGGTACACACAGTAGTTGTTAGCTGTCACACCCCCGCTTATAGCGGAAACACGAGTATGTAACGGACGGGATCGTCATAACACATTGATCATTAATAGAGATGCGTTAAATGAAGAAAACCAACGTGTCATGACGTCACCCGACACAAACGGAGACTTGTGTCGCAGTTAGTCAATTCCACGACATAACATAGTCAAATAGTCAAAATGAAATTTAAATCCCACAACCCTGGATCAAGTAAACGAAAATATGATTAATAAAGATAATCCAAAACGAAACATAATTGATAGAAACGCCCAAGCAAGTCTAAAATGCATTTCTTAAGGTCATTACTAATGCAGCATCCCTAGCTATCATTGATGGTGGTTACCTGAAAAGATATGCTTAAAAGATCAACATATTGTTAGTGAGTTCACAGGTTTAAATAATAAATAAAACTTGATGATGTGTAATAGTTTAGTAGGACATAAGTGCATACAGTTATGAGCAAACAATATCACATGTAAACATGAGCCTCACAACTAAATCTATGACGCACACAGATCTTGTCGGAACATATTCACCCTAGGGCCTATCCGTGGCCATTGTCAGTCTCAACTAGTATACTAACAAATATAGGTAGGGGTGTCAGCCCAATAGTACTATCAACACCTGTCTGTTGGCTCTAACACCGGAGTTAAATAGTTGTGAATAAAAAACCACACAGATAACTCATGTATATACCAGATATTAACTTACTAACAGTAACACACAGAAGTCCCAAAATGTAAATGGGTTTACAGCATAAAAAGGGTGAGCATACTTTCCCCCTAAGTTTTATAAATAATTGAGATGAAAACGAGACCGCAAAACTCACCTTGAAATGTGACGAAATAAAGTGAACAAAAGGCTTCAACGAATGAGAGCAAACGACGATCTAACACCTATAATTAATTGAAATGTAATCTTAAAACATGTCTACAGAGTATCGATATAAATCTGGTTGATCTCGGGTCGGTTCGGGTTCGACGCGCGACACGCACACAAAATATGCATACTTTAATTATTTATTTAATAAATAAGAACGTGTATGAATTATATATATATATATATATATATATATATATATATATATATATATATATATATATATATATATATATATATATATATATAATTAATTAATTAATTCATATTCACTTACTATTATTCACTTTATATATATATATATAACTTTAGTTACTATTCACACAATGTCATACACGTTTGATAACACGCACGCATATATATATATATATATATATATATATATTATATATATATATATATATATATATATATATATATAATTAATTCATATTCACTTACTATTATTCACTTTATATATATATATATATATATATATATATATATATATATATATATATAACTTTAGTTACTATTCACACAATGTCATACACGTTTGATAACTAACACGCCCGCCCGCCGCCCGCACGCGCGCGCGCGCAACGCATGTACCTTAAAAAAGATAATAAAATAGTAGTATTATAATAATAGTAATAATAATATTAATAATAATAACAGTAATAATAATGATACAATATTAATAATATTAATAATAATATCCAACAATTTATATATTTAAATGGGTCCACCCACATACACACACCGGAACACACACACCAGTACAAACACAGCACACACACATCACATTTATATATACACTAGATTTTGTAAACCCGTGTATTACACGAGTTGAATAAATAAAATATTAATATAATAAAAATTAATAATTATAAAATAATATTCAAATATATGATACGATTGGAATTATATATGAGAAATTACTATAAATAATAAAACAGTTATATCAACTTTTTAAAATTTTGTTTTTAAATTTTTTTTCAAAAAAATAAACATTTTGTTCTAAAACAAACCGTATAAAAATGTTATTTTTTAAAATTTTCTTATTATAACTCCTAAATTTGATTATTTTTGGTTTTTAAAAAATTGACTTTTAAAAATATCAATTTTAAAATGTTTCGTATTTTTAAAAAAGTTTTATGCTTTAGAAAAAATTATTATTTTATAAAAATTTATTTATTTAGAAATAACATTAATCAATAGATTTCTTTCTTAATTTATTATATCTAAAAAAGTATTAAATAATATTATTAATAATTAAGATAATTATTTAATACGAGAGAGAGTCGGAAAATTTTTGGTGAGAATGACTGTGATGCTGCCACGTGTCATCTCAAGTTCCTCTTATGTTAAAGTATAAAGATAAAGATAAAAATTATTTATAAACACACACGTGCACTCACACACAACACACACACACATATATATATATATATATATATATATATATACATATCTTCATTCAACACACATATTTACATGTATATACATGGCTGCACACACAAGCAATCGTTACCAACATATACACACCGAAACACACACATTCGACACGCACATAGCAGCCGAAGGCTGCTGTGTTTTGTTCCTCTTGAACGACACACACTCACACACACGGTGGATGCACACACACACATGGTTGATGCACACAGGTGATACATACATATATATGATCAAGAACACCCATAGTTAACCAAAACCGAACCCGAACGCCCACGAATACAACCGAAATAGAACGAAACGTGCACGATACCTTCTCACAATGAAGAAACGGTGTTTCGGTTGTTGGCACAGTCGCGATCGGGAGGAGTCACGGCGATCGCAGGGGGGCTGCGTACGGTGGTGGTCACGGCAGTTAGGGTTACGGGTGGGGGAGGGGCCGAACAAAGGACAACATATATATATTTTTAAGTTTTGCAATTTAGTCCCTCACCTTTGATTATTTGCCAAACTAAACTAAATTGTTTATTTATTTATTCATTTTATATTACTAATAATAATAATAATAATAATAATAATAATAACAATAATAATAATAACAATAATAATTTTAGTAATAATTATAATATTTATAATGATGTTAATTATACTAATAATGTTTGGTATTATTAATTATTAATTATATATTATTTATCTAATTTATCATACTATACCATTAGGGTTAACGCGCAAGACGAAGAAGACAAGATTCGGGATGAGAAACGAATTAATTACGCAAAATAATAATACACGAGGAGAGTTAACGAGCTTCGGGTCAATTAACGGACCTGATAGTGATGAATGTCACATTAGCATTTGTGGTGCATATTCTATGGACTCAGGAAGTGGTCCAACTCCAAATGAAGAAATGTTTGAAGAAGTTTCTCCACTGATTTAGGATTCCTTTTGGTATTCTTATCATAGTGTTTGACTCTGAATAAAGGCTTAGAGGCTTGGTAGGGGTTTACACTAAAGAAGTTAGATCACTAAAAAAAGTTAAAGTAGCCTTATTATTTGTGGTTTGTTTAGGTGTGGTTTGTTTAGGTGTGGTTTTCACCTCTAGCTTAGCTGGGATTATAACTTCTAGTTTTGTTTTCCTTGGTTGTGATTAGAGAATTCGTACACCCTTAATATGTTGTACAGGGGCTTTCTTATTTGAGTATTTCTTTGTGATTTTAGTTTGTAAAAAGGAGGATTTGGGATCAGCTTTGGTTGGGATTCCCAAGTTGCCACCCTAAGGGTTAGTCACCTTAAGCATTGACTTAAATAGTATAGTTAATTTTTGTCTGGAAATATTTAGTAGGATTTCTAATAGGTGAGAAAATATTTGAATCCAATTGTATCTTACTATTTATATACTTAGTTTGTGAGAGTTGTCCCCCTTAACTCACCCTATATAATTTATTGCAAAAATCAAGGATCCATTCAGAAGTTTCTTTGTCATAGACATATTTTCAATCAAGTTTAGAAATAACATATTTTAGAAATTATACCTGTCATTTCTAATAAGTCCATGGATAGCAAAAGCTAAATCCATAATAGTGCCAGAAAATATGTACAATCAACCTTTAGTTATGAGATACCACACCTCCTTTGAATGTCAATTTGGCTAAGTCTTCTTCATAGCCCATTTCTTGAAAGGTGACACATACTTTTTTCGTAAATAAGGTTTATCATTTGTATCATCAAATCATAAATGCTTCATTATGATCTCTGGTGTAACAATAACAAGTTGATTGTGGATGGTAGCTTTGAGATGTTTGGTGTCATCGGCTTTAAATACTACGTATATTTTTCAAAACTGTAGAATATGGTTTTCACATATTGCGGGTGAAATTGTGATAACAAAGGAGCAATTGCTTTTTCCACAATAACTATAGAATAGAGGCAAATTATTCATATTCAATAGAATTGAGAGATGCAACAATGATGTTAAGATTTGAACTGAAACTAGGCATTCACCATTTATATTTGATAGAATCTTTATTATTAGCTCAAACTCTTGAGAAATTCCTTTCAAAATCACTACAAGATGGAGAAGACTAAGGTTTTTTTCTTTAATTTTCGAGCTTGGGTGAAATAACAAAAAAGATAGACTAAAAAGAAGATCTTATGCGTGATATGGCCATGACAGAGTGTAATGGTCATAATGCACATGTAGATGCTTGTTATGGTCATGACAAATAGACATGGCCATAAGAGTCTCTCAACTTCTAAAATCTTTCTTAATTTCTTGTATTTTTCTTTTAAGATCATCAAGTAACCATCCAAAACTATAAAATCTAAACAAATCATAATTAAGTATCAATCTGGATGAATTTATAACAAAAAAACTCAAAGTGAGGGAGAAATATACATTATTAACATGTATGTTTATTCACATATCAGTTTTCTAGCAACTTTTTTATCTTCTATCATGGCCCTTTTTTTTCCTAGGCTCTTTTATAACATCATGACTTTTTGGGTTTAATTTATTAAAAAGAATAAAGAGGTGGTCAGCTTCACATTTAAAAGAAAGCAGGGACTAAAGATAAGCTAATGAAAGTTACAACTCTAAACCCCCATAAATAGAAAGGGCAACCACCCCATGCATACATCTTGCGAATATAGTGGGCTAGAGAGAGAAATTTGAAATTTAAAGCAAAGGTATCGACTTTTACGTGTTATACGATAAATCCAAGTTAGACCTATGTTATTTGGGTGTTTATACACTATTTTGTGAGATAAAGTTGACAAATTTACGTGTGGATGTATAGATCTCGGTTTATACTCTTTGAATTAGGGTGGTTCCTCACAAGTTTTACGTGAAAAGGCGAGTTCTAGATCCCCACTTGTAATTGTTTTATGTATTTTGAGGCTAGTATGCATACTATAACTTATTTGTAAAAGTTTAAAGGAATTAAAGTGATAAAGATAATATTTTTATATGTTTTGTAAAGCTGATATGATGAACAGTAAGGTTGCACGAACCCTAGATTAGGGTATATGATTGTATGCATGTTAAAGAAATAGAAAAGTGTATAGGCTGATGCGAGTGAATCATCACCACCCGCATTGGCAAATGTCAACTGCATTGACCACTTTGATTGTAAGTGTTCTAATGCGGATGAGTTATTGTAGTACGCATTGACTGTGCTTCAATGCGAATGAGCATATAGTCACCCACATTGCCCAACTATTATCCGTATTGATGTCAAGTCGGCATTGATCGACTACTTAGATTATTCTAACTATTTTCTAATACGGATGAGTAAAGGAGAGCACCCGTATTTTATATGTCATCCGTATTGGCCATTAGAATTCTCTGTGTGTTCTAATGCAGACGAGTTCATTCGTTTACCGTATCACCTTAATTGTTACCTGCATTGACCTATTCACCCGTATTTCTTGTTCATCTGCATTGTCCGAGTATTGTTACTCGCATTGCCTATACGTGGTCAATCTATATATGTTTATTCACCCGTATTGCTATGTTGTTATTGTCTCATTGCTTCATCTACATTAACTTAATCTTAACCTATTTTGTTGATAATTGTCTGTATGATATAAAGCTATTCCGAATGAAATGTATTGCATATATGGACCGTGATGTGTAAGTTATAGTAGTATTATAGAAAAGAATCATATGTTATAGTGTTTATAAAACACCCACGATAAAGTGTTAAAGTATAATGAAATGCTAAACCATAATTATTGCTATGATATAATGTTAAAGTTAAGATAAAGAATGATAACAGTAAATCAAAGCATGTAAGCGGGTAGGGGCGTAAAATAACAAAGTCGCTGGTTAAAGTTAAACGTCTTGTAAGCCAAACAAGAGTTTTCATTTGTTGCATTCTCACCCGCTAGAGGAGATTTGCCTTGTGCAGTTTCACCTAATCAATGAGCTGTATCATTCATACTTAAACGATTGGGGCCTTGCTTGGTGCAAGTTCACCTAACAAGGGTTTGCTAGGTGCACTTAAAAGATATAGGCCTCAATTTGTACAGTTCCACCTAGCAGGAGTTATACCTTGTGTATGCTCACCCGTTATATAAGCATTATGCTTGTACTAGCTCAAAGTGAAAGTGAAAATATAAAGATAAAGTGAATGATCGAAAAAAGAGCTAAAGTATGAAGACTCATATAAAGTATTTAAAGATGTTAAAGTTAAAGTATTTGTAAATTATGGATGATTTAATTATTATAAAGTTACATATTTATATTGACTAATATGTCAAAATATTTTTCTTAAAGGTTTTTTGTCTTTTACTGCCTTTTACTATTGCCCTTTTCTTGCCTTGGCTCTAGGGGTGGACCTAAGAGGTTCTCTTGAGGGTCGCCCATAGCCCATGAACAGAAAGTTTGTGTTTCCTAATAACCTCTAAGAAATTTTGTCTATTAGCCCCATAAAATATTAACTTCAAACCTTAAGAAATTTTGAAGTCAACTCACAAGAAAACTTTAAAACCAACCCTCAATAAAAGCCAATTTAAATATACAAAAATTACAACAACCCCATTAAACAATTAACCTGATGATTAACAAACAATTTTGTTATAGCTTATAAAGTTACGATTTACCCGTAATTGAAAATTGATTAGCTTGGTCACTAATTTGTTTGTGGTTAAATCCCCCTCTCTCAAATTCGATTCTAAACAGTCGTAAACCTTCAATGTCGGCATTTATTTATAAAGTATTTTCAAATTTTACTTTATTATTTGATTATCTACTTAATTATTATCCAAATTTTAGTTTGAAACCTGTTGGCTAAATATTTTGTTAATAGTCATTAATCATAAACATAAACATGAGCTATTACTATATTAACCCAAAGGCAAGACAAAAGGATAAACATCATGTATCATCAATATTATGAGTATGATTAATTGTTTTAACAAAGTGTCTGATATGAACATCCAAGAGATTGAAAACTGTAGGAACCTATGAAGTTAAGAGGCTGATGCAACCAAAAGATACCAAAACAACCAAGTCTTCCAACATACACTTTGGAACAAAGGTGAACTAGCTTCGGAAGTTTTACACACTCAGGAAAATGCTAAGTGTAACATCTTTCGAAGCCAAAGTTCAGAAGAAACTGCTGCGGAAGCTTTACACTTAACTTGGAAAATATTCTAAGTGTAAAGTCTTCCGAAGCCAAAGACTCAACTCTTCCGAAGGTAAAAGATGAAGTCTTCCAAAGCTCTCAAGACAAAGTCTTCCGAAGTTGAGACAAGACTGATTTTCTTCTGAAGAGAGAGAAAATATACATTTTCCATCAACTTTATCATAAAGCAACCTACTTTCCGCTGCAGGCTCTGGTAGTTCACCTGCTATCACTAGTTGGTGAAACTTCCATACTTTATGATAAAGTAGATAAGGTCTTCGCCTGCAAGTTTCTGTTTTTGTTCCTTCTTGGCTTTTGTAATAGGGAAGTCAGTGAGCTATGACATGTCATAGTCACTAGTCAAAAGGCAATCTGTCTTTTGACTTTAGGCTGATCTTGTTGTCTAGACTAGTCACTTCCAACTGTCTTTTTGCATATTGACGGTTGTAGGATGTAGTATAAGTAGTCTTCGGTTCTTGTATTCACATATACTTGTACAGCACTTGTAATAGAACTAGAGAAGCAATATACAACTTCCTTGAAAGTTTTATCTTGTGCTCTTGCTTTTGCTTTTACTTGTGTTTGTCTTGTATCTTCAGTAAAAGTTCACAGTTCCCTATTTGAATTGTTAAGTGATCTTAAGATCCTCCTAAGTGTGTTAACTAAGTGCAAAGTCCCTTTTTAACGGTCCTGCATTTGGTATCAGAGCATTCCAGGCTCTTGTTTGCAAGATCTCACTATCTTCAAAACCTCTTAGTAACACACATCACTTAACTCTTCAAATGGCAGCTATCTCCAAAGCTGATATGGAAACTGGAACAATGACAAAGTCCCCACTGATCACTCCTGAGAATTTTGACACTTGGTGTCAAAGAATGGAAGGCTTTATCAAGTCTCAAGATTCCAGGATGTGGGAGTCTGTTTTCAATGGACCTCATGTACCGTGCACCTCTTCAGCTGCTGCTAGTGGTGGCATGATACCAAAGGAGAGGGCTGACTTTTCTGATGAAGACTGGAAAAGAACTGATATTGATCAGAAAGCCATGACAGCCCTCCAAACTCCATCTACAAAGGTTTCAAGAAGTGCAAGACCGCTAAACAGCTTTGGGATGCACTGAAACTGATGTATGAGGGTTCAAATGAAGTCAAGGAGAACAAGAAGGATCTCCTGAAGCAGCAGTTTGAAAACTTCACCTTCAAGATAGGTGAGACCATGACTCAACAATACTTCAGGTATGTTGAGATTGTGGATACTTTGGCTGATGTTGGGGTAACTATTGAGAACAGGGATATTATAAGGAAGTTCATGTCCTCTCTTCCCAGACAATGGACACACTACTATGTAGTCATTAAGAGGACTGAAAACCTCAAGACCCTTATTCTCACTGAGTTGTATGGGATACTCAGTGGATACCAAATGGAGATGAACATGTAAAATTCATCTGGTAACTCCAACACTCACCAGAGTTCAGCCCTTCATGTGGTTGAAAGGGATAGCAGAGAACCACAGCATCATCTCATCTGCTACCCTGAAAACTCATAAAAGGGTCCTTTCATCACCTTCCCAGAGACACCTAGAGAGAGCTACATCCAAGGAAGTCCCTTCCAAGAGACAAGTTCTTCTCAAGCTTTTGTCTCCACTGATGAAAGTTCAAGCAACTTTCTTTTCACTCTTGAAGACCTGGATTGTATCCATCCAGATGATCTGGAGTACATGGAGATAGTCCAGCAAATGGCTCTTCTCACTCACAGAGCCCAGAAGTTCTACAAGAGGACTGGGAGAAGGTTTTCTAGCAATGCTGCCAGTGAAAAGTTTAGGGTGGACAAGAGCAAAGTCAAGTGTTACAACTGTAACCAGATGGGACACTTTGCTAGAGAATGTCACACCCCAACCTTAACGGCGGAAACGTCGAGATGTGAGGGTTAAGATTGTTCACAGCCACATAACACTACCATAAATTGTAAATATAAAAATTCATAAGTTGAAATAAACATTACAACCAAATGTCTCAACAAACAAAAATAAACAAAATTCAACTTTCAAGTTTCAAGTAATTTTATTTATTTTCCTAGGTCCAAATCCTAGGTGTAAGCATGCTTCAAAAGATAATCTTCAACCTTGTGCATTTCCTGAAACATGTTAAAAATAAAGGGTCAACTTTAAAAGTTGGTGAGTTTCCATGGGTTAAACATACATATATATATATAAAAGTTTACAAGTAGCAATTCATGTCAATGGTTACGAATAAAGCAAGTTTATAGATAACATATAGCTACAATCAAACCTTGACCAAGAATATCATTTACAAGTTTAACGATTAGCTAAGTGTACTTGGTTCCCATGATGAACAAGCATACGTCATCAGGAGCCGGCAATAACCTCGGCTTTAGCACCAAATAGGCTTGTCAGACCCATAGATCTATGACGTCGCCAGGCTAGCAATAGTTAATAATTGTCAACATATAATGTCCCTCATATAAGACTCATAATATTACAAATAACCATGACAAAAAGTAAAGATGAATTGCATGTGTATTTACAAGTACCAAGATGTTTATAAGTGCAAGTTTATAAAGTTAACATGTTTCACCCCAAAAGGTGTGAAATAAAGTAAAAGAGAGGCATGAAAACTCACATGATATAAGTTGGTGTTAAAGGTAATAACAAGTAATTAAGTGTTGCTCCAACGATTCCTTTTACAAGATACCTAAACGTATATATTCCAAGATTAAGTCTAAAGATAAGTTTAACGATTCATACGTGAACTAGGGTTTCAAGTGGAGTTTGGGGCTTTTGACAACTAATTAAATTTAACAAATGGATTCACTTATGTTTTGGTTTAAATAATAGAGAAGTATACTATTTGAGTATTTTAATGAAAGGAAATCATTTATTAATAAGGTTTAAATATAAAGTTTAAATGATTTTTTTTTATAATCATTTGATGTAAACATGATTTAAACAATAATTAAAAGTAACGTATGAACCAATAATAATTTATTAAATTAAACCATCATTTAAAGTCCATTTTACAAGAAATAAACTAAAAATGACATTTGTTATATTGTTTTATTAAAAAGGGTATATAAATATTTAAATTTGAAAAATTTGCAGAAAATAATTGGTGACTTTAAAAATAATTAAAGTTTACAAAAATAATTTTTATAATTACTAAAATATTTCTGTATTTAAATTTGTTAAGAAAGGCTTTTAAAAATAATGTGGGTGCCCGTGTTCGAACCCAAGACCTCACAATTGTGGGGAGTTGTGTTTACCGTTAGGCTGGGTAGCCTATGCCTGTTAAAATCCGGCTTCCTTACTTTATAAACACAATCTCTGAAAAAACCCCCAAATCGCATAAACCCTAGAACCAACTTTGATCAAATTGAACATCCATTCGTTTAAGATAATGAAATCAACGTTGGGGCTTTTAATCCCCAAGTGATTTCGAGTGTATCTGCATATCCAATTACCTGGGTGGAAGTTTAAATCGATGAGAACGAGATGAAGAACAATCGCGACTGTGGTGAATCCGATTGAAGTGCAATTGGCGTTGATAATCGAATTAAATTCGTGTGAAGTTTCAGGGAATGTTCACGACCCTAAGCCCTTTGTCAATTCCAGTTTAGGTTGCTCGGAAGGTGGGTTTCGATTGAGTTGCAGGTCACGATGGAAGTGGGGATCGAATGCGGGGTTTGTGTGCTTCTCGGCTGAAATTGCAAGTGGTGATAGTTTAGGGATAGTTAAACGATTGTTCAGGTTTAATTAATTAGATTATTATTGAGTATTGAATGCCGAACGGCTCGATTGATAATTGCAACGGTTACTCGGTCATTCGAGTTCATAACCGTTGTTTAAACTCGATTAAGGTTCTAAAACGGTTTCAAATCATGCACACGAACCGATTGGGAAAGTTTTGTGTCGAAAATATGAAGGATTTCTGGGTTTTGGCCTCGCCGGAAGTCGGCCGAGGGGTGGCCGGTGGTTGGCCGCCGGAATCACGGGGAAAAGAGGGGAGGGGGTTTGGGTTTTGAATATTTACAGCTTTAGTCCCTGCGGTTTTCAACTTAATATTTTATGTACAAAACTTCTATTTTAAGTTTGTAAATTGTCTTAAAGGCCCCCTAACTTAATTAAACTTTAAGTTTTAAACATTTTAAACTTGTTAATTATTTAACTCTTATAAATTATTATTTCTATTATTATATATTTTTATCTTATTTTAACTATTATTATTATGTTTTATTATATTAAAAACAAATTATTAACTCTTAAATTAATGAATTAATGCACAATAAAAGAAATATTCATAAACAACCCATATAGTTTCATAAATGGTCCTTACAAGAACATAACAAGGTTAACTATTGATTAACGAAAACACGAAAGGTTACAGTCTCCCCAACTTTTAAGAATTTCGTCCCGAAATTAAGAATGAACTAGACGAACAAATACGGGTATTTCATCTTCATATGCTCCTCACGCTCCCAAGTAAACTCAGGTCCACGCTTATTTTCCCAACGAACCTTGACGATTGGGGTAGTAGTGGTCCTAGTCTTCTTCATAATGTGGTCCATGACTTCAACGGGTTTCTCAACAAAATGTAATGACTCGTCGATCTGGATGTCATCTAATGGGCATACAGACTTTCATCAGCCAAACATTTTCTCAAATTTGAGACATGGAAAACAGGATGAACCCCGTTAAGATCGGAAGGTAGTTCCAGTTTATAAGCCACTTTCCCAATCCTTTTCAGGATCTTGAAAGGTCCTACAAATCGTGGAGCTAATTTACCCTTCTTCCCAAAGCGAACGACTCCCTTCCATGGTGAGACTTTAAGAAGAACCATATCCCCAACTTGGAATTCCAACGGCTTGCGTCGTTTATCGGCATAACTTTTTTGTCGACTTCTAGCCACTTCAAGGTTCTTGCGAATCATGGAAACTTTATCGGTTGTTTCTTGTATGAGCTCAGGACCAGTGATGAAATTTTCACCAATGTCAGTCCAGCAGATCGGGGAACGACATTTACGACCGTAAAGTGCTTCAAAAGGTGCCATTTTGATACTCGAGTGGTAACTATTATTATACGAAAATTCCGCGAGAGGTAAATGCGTGTCCCAGTCACCACCAAAGTCAAGGACACAAAGACGTAGCAAATCCTCTAGGGTTTGAATGGTTCGCTCGGTTTGACCGTTCGTTTGAGGATGGTAAGCCGTGCTTAAATCCAGTTGAGTACCTAAAAGTTCTTGCATAGACGACCAAAAGTGCGAAGTGAAACGAGCGTCTCGGTCGGATATGATATGCAAAGGTACGCCATGACGACTCACAATCTCATCAATGTATATACGAGCTAACCTTGACGTATTGTAAGTGTCACGTATGGGTATGAAATGTGCCGACTTGGTCAATCGGTCAACGATCACCCATATGCTATCATGACCACGAGAGGTGCGAGGTAGTTTGGTTATGAAGTCCATGGATATGTGTTCCCATTTCCACATGGGAATCTCGGGTTGTTCAAGCAATCCACTAGGACGTTGATGTTCAGCTTTAACCTTCGTACACGTAAGACACTTAGCTACGTAAGTTGCTATGTCTTTCTTCATTCCAGGCCACCAGTATTGACCACGCAGATCCATATACATCTTATCGGAACCAGGATGAATTGAGTAACGAGTTTGATGAGCTTCATTCATGATAAAGGTACGAAGATTATCACAGTTTGGAACCCAAATTCGATTCAAGAAATACATCAACCCATTGGCTTTCGTTTCTAGTTGAGCTCGAAGGTTGTACTCCAATTCTTCTCCCATTTTTCCTCCTTCTTGAACCGCTTGTTGAGCCTCTATGATACAAGTCTCGATGTCATTCTCAATCCTCAAATTTTGTAGCAGCACCGTAGTCTCGTTAACATCCAGACAAATCTCAGTATCAAATTCTCCCAAGGTATCAAACCATTGTCGTCGATCGCGAATTTCTTGAAACGAGACCATCTTATTATGAATCTTACGACTTAGTGCATCGGCTACGACATTTGCCTTTCCAGGGTGGTAACGAATGTCACAATCATAATCACTAATCAACTCAACCCAACGTCGTTGTCTCATGTTGAGATCCTTTTGATTGAAGACGTGTTGTAGGCTTTTGTGATCGGTGTAGACTATACATTGCGTCCCATAAAGGTAATGCCTCCAAATCTTTAAGGCAAAAACCACAGCATCAAGTTCAAGATCATGTGTCGTATAATTCACCTCATGGACCTTCAATTGTCTCGATGCATATGCTATGACCTTTCCTCGTTGCATGAGAACACAACCAAGGCCTTGTTTAGATGCATCACAATATACGGTGAAATCATCGTTTCCATCGGGAAGGGTCAAGATAGGAGCATTACACAACTTGTGCTTTAAGGATTCAAAGGCTCCCTCTTGTTCAGACCCCCATTCGAATGGTTTATTCTTTTGGGTCAAGGAAGTAAGCGGTTTCGTGATTCGAGAGAAGTTGGCAATGAAACGTCGATAATACCCAGCAAGACCAAGGAAAGATCGAACCTCGGTTGGAGTTGTGGGAACACACCAATTTTTCACAGCTTCCACCTTTGCAGGGTCAACGTGAATTCCTTGACTATTCACCACGTGTCCCAGAAATTGGACCTCCTCAAGCCAAAATTCGCACTTTGAGAACTTTGCGTATAGTTGTTCTTTCTTCAATAGCTCAAGAACTTGTCGCAGGTGATGTTCGTGATCGGTTTTGGACTTGGAGTAGATAAGTATGTCGTCAATAAAGACAATCACGAACTTGTCTAGATACGGCTTCATACTCGATTCATGAGATCCATAAAGACAGCAGGAGCATTCGTTAAACCAAAGGGCATAACCATGAACTCATAGTGTCCATATCGGGTACGGAACGTAGTTTTTGGGATATCATCATCATGAACTCGTAATTGATGATAGCCAGAACGTAAGTCAATCTTTGAGAAAATAGCAGCTCCTTGAAGTTGGTCAAAAAGATCATCGATGCGAGGAAGAGGGTAGCGGTTCTTGATGGTAAGTTTGTTAAGCTCACGATAATCGATGCACATACGAAATGATCCATCTTTCTTCTTCACGAACAGAACAGGTGCACCCCAAGGCGATGAGCTAGGAAGGATAAAGCCCTTGTCGGATAGTTCTTGAAGTTGACCAGCCAGCTCTTGCATTTCTGACGGTGCAAGTCGATATGGTGATTTAGCCACAGGGTTCGCTCCCGGAATTAAATCGATCTTAAACTCGACTTCACGCACGGGAGGTAAACCGCTAAGGTCATCGGGAAACACTTCAGGAAAGTCTCGTACAATCGGGACATCCTTAAGATCGTTCCCTTTGACTTTCGTGTTGACCACGTAAGCCAAGAAGGCCATGTAATTCTTGCTTAGACATTTTCGGGCTTGAGTACACGACATGAGTTTGAGTCCTTTGGAGGATTTTTCACCGAACACTTTCAATGTACCCCCCGAATGTAAAGGAATTCGAATGCACTTCTCGAAACAAATAATTTCCGCATGATGTTTGGCTAGCCAATCCATGCCAATGATAACGTCAAAGCTTCCAAGTTTCATAGGAATAAGGTCGATAAAGAAATCATGCTCGTTTAGGCTCAAAATGCAATCACGAATAACGACATCAACGGTGATGGGTTCTCCATCGGCGACTTCGACAGTAAGAGGTCTTTCTAGTTTCGTATGTGGCTTAGCAAGTATAGGCTCAAATTCTATCGAGACAAAACTCTTATCAGCTCCAGAGTCAAACAGAACGTAGGCATAAGAATTATTAATAAGAAACATACCGTTCACCACATCGTTGTTTGCTTGTGCTTGGTTTGCATTGATGTTGAAGGCACGTCCTCGGGCTTGTGGTACGTTACCCGCAAGACGAGGGCATTGTGGGCGAAAATGACCAGGTTCCCCACAGTTGTAGCAAGCACGATTAGCAACTAACGCGGCATTGTTTGGTGCACGGTGACAAGTAGCCACCAAGTGTCCATACTTACCACACAGTGTACAGATACGGCACGGGGTATTACCCGCATGATGATACTTACAGACATTGCACAATGGTAGAGGACCAGCATAGGTTCTAGCAGCAGGTGCTTGTGTACCAGGAGCGGGTTGTCTTTGAGGTACCTTGGGTGTAGCCACAGCGAAATTACGCGCCGGTGTGAACTTGCGTTTCTTGTTGTTGTAAGACGGTTCATTCTTACTCTCCTTAGCTGCTTCAGGGACCGCCTTTTCAGTCTTCTTAGCCCCTTTGACAGACAAGGTGCCCGCTCGAATATGGTTTTCAGTAAGTTGAGCGGTGATGGTAATGGCATCTTCCAAAGTTGTGGGTCTACTTCCCACCACGGCATCTTGGATTTGAGGTGGCACCCCCTTGATGAACTTCTCAATGTTCCTAGGAACAGTGTCAACCATGTGAGGCAACAGGATGCTCAACTCGTGATGCCTAGTTGAATAGGCCAAATGATCTCCGCCATCTTGCTTGAGATTCCAAAACTCCTCCTCCAGCTTTTGCAGCTCACTTCTCGGGCAGAACTTTTGGATGGCAATGTTCTTGGATTCTTCCCAAGTTAGTGCCAACACAGCATCAGCATCACGATTCCTCTTCTAACTATTCCACCACGTAAGTGCTCTTTGTTGAAGAACACCTGTGGCATAACGGACTTTGAGTGCCTCGGGACACTCACAGTTGATGAAGGTGTTCTCCATGCTTTCAAACCACTCGAGAAGTCCAGTGGCTCCTTCCTTCCCACTAAAGCTAGTGGGTTTGCACGAGTTGAAATGCTTAAACGTGCAGGTTTGGTTGTTTCTTCCTTGATTTGCACTATTCTCTCCTTGCCCATTGCCATTAGTGTTGTTACTAGCGTTGGTCATCAAGGTGCTACTCAGTTCGGCAACCATGGTCGGAATGACTGCAGCCATTTGACGGGCAATCATGGCGACTAATTTGCGGTCGGAGCTACCACGCTTTCCATGATGACGAGACATGCTGGATACAAAATAAGTTAGTCATAGAAATTTGGAGGTAGAAAATAATAAATCAAACAAAGATTTTTCAAGACTTGTAAAACACACATGGAATGATTCCATTTGGTACGCATTACCATTTGGAAATGTTGACACGTCAAGGTGAGTTAACTCCAATTGCCTTAGAAACTTGTGTATATTGACCATAGTTTATCACTCATCCCAGAAATCCCCAGGTAAGCATAACTAGTCCCACGGGATTTATGCGAAATGCTTACCTTAGCCCGAAGGCTTTTTGCCAGGAAATCCAGAATACAGGTGTCTATGTGTCACACAATATTTCTTTAGGTTCATGGAATTAAAACCTTGATGAGATTTTCATAGGTTAGACATAAAGTCTAAAGATTTGAACCTTTTGATATAAAGCTTACGTTCCCACGTGTCGTCGAGAATAAGTTTAAGATATTTCATCGTCGAGAGAATAAAGGATTATGAATAAGTTTTAGAGGAGAGAAGGCAACCAAGTTTCTCAATTTTAAGGCAATCCTAACTAAAGGCATCAAGTTGCACATTAAGAGGCCCTCCTTAACAAGTAGCATTATGTAGCATGCAACAAAATATATTACAAGATCATAAAGACTTTTCTTATGAGGTTCATGCATCAACTATAGTCTAGGTCACCATTTCTAGTAACCTAAATCCCTATAGTTATGGGCTCTGATACCAATCCGTCACACCCCAACCTTAACGGCGGAAACGTCGAGATGTGAGGGTTAAGATTGTTCACAGCCACATAACACTACCATAAATTGTAAATATAAAAATTCATAAGTTGAAATAAACATTACAACCAAATGTCTCAACAAACAAAAATAAACAAAATTCAACTTTCAAGTTTCAAGTAATTTTATTTATTTTTCCTAGGTCCAAATCCTAGGTGTAAGCATGCTTCAAAAGATAATCATCAACCTTGTGCATTTCCTGAAACATGTTAAAATAAAGGGTCAACTTTAAAAGTTGGTGAGTTTCCATGGGTTAAGCATACATATATATATATAAAAGTTTACAAGTAGCAATTCATGTCAATGGTTACGAATAAAGCAAGTTTATAGATAACATATAGCTACAATCAAACCTTGACCAAGAATATCATTTACAAGTTTAACGATTAGCTAAGTGTACTTGGTTCCCATGATGAACAAGCATACGTCATCAGGAGCCGGCAATAACCTCGGCTTTAGCACCAAATAGGCTTGTCAGGCCCATAGATCTATGACGTCGCCAGGCTAGCAATAGTTAATGATTGTCAACATATAATGTCCATCATATAAGACTTACAATATTACAAATAACCATGACAAAAGTAAAGATGAATTGCATGTGTATTTACAAGTATCAAGATGTTTATAAGTGCAAGTTTATAAAGTTAACATGTTTCACCCCAAAAGGTGTGAAATAAAGTAAAAGAGGGGCATGAAAACTCACATGATATAAGTTGGTGTTAAAGGTAATAACAAGTAATTAAGTGTTCCTCCAACGATTCCTTTTACAAGATACCTAAACGTATATATTCCAAGATTAAGTCTAAAGATAAGTTTAACGATTCATACGTGAACTAGGGTTTCAAGTGGAGTTTGGGGCTTTTGACAACTAATTAAATTTAACAAATGGATTCACTTATGTTTTGGTTTAAATAATAGAGAAGTATACTATTTGAGTATTTTAATGAAAGGAAATCATTTATTAATAAGGTTTAAATATAAAGTTTAAATGATTTTTTTTTTTTATAATCATTTGATGTAAACATGATTTAAACAATAATTAAAAGTAACGTATGAACCAATAATAATTTATTAAATTAAACCATCATTTAAAGTCCATTTTACAAGAAATAAACTAAAAATGACATTTGTTATATTGTTTTATTAAAAAGGGTATAAATATTTAAATTTGAAAAATTTGCATAAAATAATTTGGTGACTTTAAAATAATTAAAGTTTACAAAAATGATTTTTATAATTATTAAAATATTTATGTATTTAAATTTGTTAAGAAAAGGCTTTTAAAAAATAATGTGGGTGCCCAGGTTCGAACCCAAGACCTCACAATTGTGGGGAGTTGTGTTACCGTTAGGATCAGCGATCTAAGTTTGATCAATTAGAGTTGAATCGCAGCGGAATTAGAACAAGAATTAGACAAATATAGCAAGAACACAATAGATATTCAATGGAACAGTACACGGTTATAGAGAAAGAGGGTTTTCTGCAAAAGGGATAATATCATTCATGCACAAATGCTTCGGTATGGCGGCCGCTAAGCTTCACTAAGCTGCGCTAAGCTATAGCTGCACACCTTACAATTAGGTCAACATTCCTTATATAAAGGAATGTGACGTCTGCTGATGTCACTTGATAGTGACATCTAACAGAATTATTACAAACAACTGAAAGTAAGCAAACTACTGAGAATGTTCACAACAACTGAGAACATCTCAGAGTATGCTAAGTACAAGATGAAACTAAAACTACTGAAACTACAAGTACTGATTACAAGAAACATAAAACTACTGAAAGGAAACCATCACAACTACTGAAGAGGTCTTCTTCAGCTGTTGTGACAACATCTGAAACTTGGTCTTCAGTCTTTGTCTTCAGCTTTTGTCTTCAGACTTTGTCTTCAGCTCTTGTCTTCAGACTTTGTCTTCAGCTTTGTCTTCAGACTTTGTCTTCAGTTCTTTAGCTTCAGACTTTGTCTTCAGCTCTTTCACTTCAGACTTTGTCTTCAGCTCTTTCACTTCAGACTTTGTCTTCAGACCTTGTTATCAGTTGATGTCTTCAGCTGTTGCAGACTACTTCAGTTGTTGTAATGTCTGTGGGACTTAAAGGTTTTTCTGATCAGGCTCATTGGTTCTTTTGGTCCAACAAACTCCCCCTGAACCAATGCAGCCAAAACCTTTAAGCTTATTGAGGTCCCACTTATTCTTGGCAGAAATACTCTCTTGATCAGCTTCAGAGATATCAGATAAGCACAGGCCAGGGAACAGGTTTCAGTAGATGTGAATGTCAAAGGATGGAAGGGAACTCTGTCTTGGGGAACTGGACACAGAGCTGTTATCCCAACCATGAAACCTACTTCCCATTGATGAGTCTATAAGACTCTCTGACGTAGGCCTCAAGGAGAACAACTTGTTCCTCCTTAGTGAGTTCTTCTGCTTCTCCTTCGAAGAAGAACTCTGGGCCATAGTACTCTGATAGGTACTTTATTGTCTTTCCATTTTTCAACTCAACAGTTGTTATCTCTCTGTAAGCAAATTCATCTGGGTGAGTCCCTTCTAATAACAACTGGAGTTCATTTTTCTTGATCTCTTCAAGCCTCTTGTATAACAACCCCTTCTTGACCATTTTGTTCTCCATTAGAGTTTGAGGGGTCATCTTTGACTTGTAGGCTCTCTTGAAGTCTTCAAGTATCTCCCAGGGTGAGACTACAATGGCCAACATAATAACAGCATCTATGGTCTTTCTCACTTGGCCATTGTATCTACTTGGTATGGATTTCTTATGAATTCTAGAACTAACCCTGGGGTCTGGCCAAATCCTTACTCTCTCCTTTTGATATTGAAAGGTATGCCTGAGAGCATACAGCCTTTGAGCGTGTTTCTTCATGGCTTGTATAGATGATGACTGAGGAAACTCTTTGTCAACCATCTTCAAAAGTTGCTCATCGTGCTGTTTCTGCTGTTCTTCTTCTTCAATCTTAACTTTCACCATTTGCCTCTGAAAGTCTGGTGTGATCATTTGTTGACTTCTGGGCTCAGGTATTTTTAGAACAGCAGAGATTGGCAGACTGTCTTCTTCATCATCTTCTTCTTCTTCCATCCTCAACACCCTTCTCCTCCTTCTGGGTGCATCATTGGATGTGGTTTGAGGTGGTTTTTGGGGTAAGGGAGTTGGTTTTGAGGGTTGAGTTGGTTTAAGTTTAGGTTTAGGGATTGGTTTGGAGAGTTGTGGGGTTGGTTGTTTTTGAGTGGGAGTTTGGGAAGGCTGATCTAGCATTTTTGTGGTAAGTTTGGCTTTGGAAAGCTTGGCCATATCAGTTCTCTTCCCAGCACCTGCTTCATCTAAGGCTTCGATAATCAACCCCTTATTGAATGCTTCAGAAGCACAGATTCTGGTGGTTATTGCCAGAATACTGTCTCTGGTCCATGATTTAATCTCAATTAATGATCTTCCCAAGTATTTTGCAATAAACCTGATCATTATCTCCAACCTCTCCCTTTCCATCACACTGTAACTGGCCCATCTCTCTTGTATCTCTTTAATCTCCAGCCTTCTGATCTCAGTGTCTAATGTAGCTGTATCAAAGCCTTGTCTGAAGAGTTGGTCTATTATTCTGTCCATTGATCTGCTGTGAGCTTCATCAGCTTCTTTAATCAGATCTTCCAATGATTTCTCTTCATCAGGCTTTTGAGTTTCAGCACTTTTCTTTCTCTTGTATGTGATCAGCTGTTTTTCCTTTTCTAACTCCTTTTCTTTCTCTTGTTGTTTCTCATCTTCCACTCTCTTTCTCTTTCTTTCTTTCACTGCCTTAGACTCCCCCTTTTTGGGTGCATTGGGTTCAGGGGTTTGAATGGCAGAAAGCTTCTTTTGCACAGCATCATCAACAAGTGTTTGTAGATTTGAGGAGATCCTCTCATCAATGGCTTTATGCACAATCTCATTGATGATGGGAGTGATGAGAGGTAAGGAATGTTGAAAGGTAGCAACCATCTGCTCAGAGGGGTTCTGTCCCTGAGAGGTGGTGCCAAAAGCAGTGGCTGGTGGCTCAGTTGAGTGTAGTGGCTGAGTGTTTGGTGAACCTTCAGATGAAGGTGCCATCTGTGGGTTTATTGGGGCAGATGGACTTTGATCCTGAGACATTTTGGCAAGCAGTTCTTTGAGTCTGCTCACCTCAGCCTCAAGGATTGTGTTATGGGCTAAGACATCAAGAAAAAGCCCAGGTCATCATCAGTCTTTGCTGAATCACCTGACCTCCTGATTGAATCAGGATGTACATGCCCTGAGTGTAGATCAGTTGTAGCATGTGCCCCTTGTTCTTGGTTCTGGGGACTTCCTGCCTCAGGACTGAGTCCTTCATCGGCAGTTGCCTCTGGTGAGGTCTTAGAGATGTTACCAACTGCATCCTGTTCATTTGCTGAATCAGTAGAAGTGGCAGCCTCACCAGATGTTCTAACCTCCTCCTCTACACGGGGAGATTGAACATTATAACCCCTGTGCTGTGGGTTATCAGCAGCATTTTGGTCCTCTTCCTCAGCTGTTGAGGTTCTCCCCATTGTAATTGGTTTCTGGGGAGGAGGAGAGGAATGCAGCTGACTCAGCACTTGTGCAACTATAATGGTTGGGCTTTGAGGGGCGGTTGCATTTGGAGATAGGTTTGAAGCAGATTGCACCCGGGGTGACTGGTGCTCTTCAATGGTAACCTTCTCAATTGAGATAGGTTCCAGCATTGTGGTATCCCCAATTATGGTTGCATCAGGATCCTGTTGAGAGGATGCCTGAGCGGCTAGGGCTGGTGGAGTCTTTGACACTACTGGGGGGTTAGAACCAGTAAGTGTTTCCTGTATTGGTGGTACAGGGGCATCCTCAGGGGACTCATCTCCCTGAGTAGCCTTTTTGGGCTTTTTGGTGTTGGGTTTGGTGGGGACTTTGGATCTGGAAGTGGAGGCTGTGGGTTCCCGCTGCTTGGGTTTTAGCAGCCGGGCAGCCCCTTTCAGTGTAGGGTCAGAGTTGTGCCTGGAGTATACTTCAGGCAATACAGCCGGAGCAGGGACTCCAAGGCCAACAAGGCCGTCTGATTTTAGCTGATTTAAAATTATGGCCATGAGAAACCTGGGATATAATATCCATCTGTTTGCCACAGGTTTCAAAGCCAGATCCTTTAGTTCCATGAAAACTATCTCAGAAAAATTTAGATTTTGTCGTTCAAAGATAGAGTATAATACCTGTTGCCATCGGGAGGACATCTGATCCCATGAGGAGGTTTTTGATGCAAGGCAGACATTCACCATGTGGAATATAAGACGTTCAGCATCATGGAAGTGCTTCTTCAGAATGGTGGTAGCACTTAAGTCTCCTTCATACCCGTTATTGATGAAAGACATATCAGTTGTGCCTTTCGGGTATTCTGTGACACAGGTGGCATCATGTAGATTTAGGGTTTGTCGAATGATGTCTGGAGTGATGACCACCTGTTTCTGGTTAACCAACGACTGGAGAGTGATTTGGCTATCATTCTCACCAGTTTGCACAGAGACGTTGGTCCAGAATTGGCTTAGGGAATCGGGGTATATGGTAGGATTCAGAAGAAAAGCGGTTCGGTACTGGGAATCTACCATAAGATCGATGGCATTATCAAATTTGTTCCAAAAGGCCGATTTCGAGAGGTAGGCAACACAGTTGTGTCTGGGTTTGAGTTTCATGGTCGCCATTGTTGAGAGAGTGAAGGACATAAAACGGCTAATGAAACGTTTGAAAGTAGGTTTAGGTATTTATAGGGTAAGAAAAGGCTGATATAAAACGACTGAAAGTGTTGGTGCTGTCATCAGTTGTTTGAAAACAACTGAAGACCTGGTTTTAACTTTCAGAAGTTGTAACAACTGAAGACTTGGTATTAGTCATCAGTAGTTGTGAAACTACTGAAGACATGGTTTTGGCTTCAGGTGTTGTAAACAACTGAAGATTTGGTGTTAGTCATCAGTAGTTGTAAAACTACTGAAGACATGGTTTTGGCTTCAGTTGTATGAAGTGAAACAGCAGTTGTAGAAACAACTGAAGAGAAAAGTTTCTCATCAGCTGTTGTCGTCAATTCTTAGCTCATCAGCTGTTTCATTCTGACCTCAACACTTATCAGACTTTTTGTCTGATTTTCAGACGTTTCATTGGTCATCAGTACTTATCTGTTATACTGACATCAGTAGTTGTAACTACATCAGTAGTTGTAACCACATCAGTTCTTTTCAACAGATAGAGTACTTCAGTACTTTTAAGTAATTTAGTCTTCAGTAGTTATGAAAACTACTGAGGATAAAAGAAATCAGTACTTATTTGTGACAATAGTATACGAATGCTCATCAGTACTTGTTGACTGAGATCATCAGTAGTTGTCACTTATTCTAGCTGCAGCATACCAAGCCTTAACACTAGGTTTTGGAAAGTTGAACTGTCCAAAGGCTTAGTAAATATGTCTGCAAGCTCATCAGCACTAGGAACAAACTTTGGATCAATCAGACCTTTTTCAAAACAATCCCTAATAAAATGGTGTCTGATCTCAATATGTTTGGTCCTAGAGTGCTGGACTGGATTCTTGACAATACAAAGAGCTGAAGCACTATCCATTAGTAATGGAGTCTTAGTCTCTGTAATGCCATAATCCAATAATTGATTCTGAAGCCAGAGTACCTGAGATGTACAACTTGCAGCAGCAATGTACTCGGCTTCAGCAGTGGATGTAGCAACAGATGTTTGTTTCTTACTCTGCCAAGAAACCAAACAGTTGCCTAGGAATTGACATCCACCAGAAGTTGATTTTCTAGTTAATTTACACCCTGCATAGTCACTATCAGAAAAAGCAACTAATTTGCAAGAGTGCCCAGTGGAATACCAAAGACCTAGAGATTGAGTACCTTGCAGATATCTAAAGATCCTCTTGACTGCAATCAAATGAGACTCTTTAGGAGCAGCCTGAAATCTAGCACAAACACAAGTTGCAAACATAATATCTGGTCTAGAAGCTGTTAAGTACATCAAGGACCCAATCATACATCTGTAAAGTGTTTCATCAACAGCTTTACCTTTCTGATCTGCATCCAGTTGTGTGGTGCTGCACATGGGAGTAGAACAGGGCTTACAGTTTTGTAAATCAAACTTTTCCAAAAGACTCTTTGTGTATTTTGACTGATGAATGAAAGTTCCATCAGCCTTTTGTTTGATTTGCAAACCTAGAAAGAACTGTAATTCTCCCATGGCACTCATTTCGAATTTTTGTTGCATCAACTTTGTAAATGCATCACACAACTGTGGATCAGAGGATGCAAAAATAATATCATCAACATAAATTTGAACAAGGAGCTTATGCTGACCCACTTTCTTAATGAACAAAGTTTTATCTATGGAGCCTCTAGTGAAATTATTCTGAAGAAGAAAATTTGACAGTGTTTCATACCAGGCTCTAGGAGCTTGTTTCAACCCATAAAGAGCCTTATCAAGTTTATACACCCAATCAGGATGTTTATTATCCTCAAAACCTGGTGGTTGACACACATAAACCTCTTCTTTTATTTTACCATATAAAAATGCACTTTTGACATCCATTTGAAAAACTTTAAGATTGTGGAATGCAGCATAGGCTAAGAACAATCTAATTGCCTCCAGTCTGGCTACAGGGGCAAAGGTTTCATCATAATCAATACCTTCTTCTTGTGAAAACCCCTGGACAACCAGTCTGGCCTTGTTCTTGACAATTTGCCCATTTTCATCTGTTTTATTCCTAAACACCCATTTAGTGCCTATTGCACACTTACCTGGGGGTAGAGGAACCAGTTCCCACACTTGCTGCTTTTTGAACTGAAGAAGCTCAAGCTGCATGGCATCAACCCATCCATTGTCTCTTAATGCAATATGATAGTTCTTTGGCTCTTGCTGACTGATGAAGAGAGCATAGAAGCAGAAGTTGGACAATTGACTTCTAGTTGAGACACCAGCATTGATATCACCAATGATTTGAGACATTGGGTGATTCTTCAGCTCTTGGTACACTATGAGATCTGTGCAAGTGTTTGTAGCACGCTCAGCAGCAACAGATGTTGATCCAGATTCTTGAAACCAAGTATTAGATGGCAAGTCAAATGAAGTAGAGGATTCAGAAATCTCATCAGCATTTGTTGTGGATGGTGCTACTGAAGCTACAGGAACATCAAGTTTAGTAGACTCAGGCAGTTGATCACTAAACTTGAATAGGTGAGTACTGGGATCATCATCAACATCAGTACCACCAGATGGATGACTAGCTGCAGAAGGTGATGAATTCACATGATCTGCAACAGCTGGAGGCTGATAAGGAACATATTGCAGTATGTCCAGATCAAACAACTCCACAGGGTTTTGTGGATTTTGTCCTTAGGAGATTCATTGAACTTCACATGCAAGGTTTCTTCAACCATCTTTGTTCTGCAGTTGAACACTCTGTAAGCCTTGCAAGTGGATGAATACCCAACAAAATACCCTGCATCCACCTTAGAATCAAACTTTTGGAGTTGATCCTTTGTGTTGAGAATGTAACAAGGACACCCAAATGCTCTGAAGAATGAAATTAGAGGAGCCAAATGATGTAGAACTTCATAAGGAGTCTTCATCAACCTCTGATTCACTAAAGCTCTATTTTGCACATAGCATGCTGTGTTGACAGCTTCAGCCCAAAAGGTCAGTGGCAAACCAGAGTCAGCCAACATGGACCTTGCAGCTTCAATTAGGGTCCTGTTCTTTCTCTCCACTACTCCATTTTGTTCTGGAGTCCTTGGGATGCTATACTGCCTCTTGATTCCTTTTGAAAGGTAGAAATCATCAAGTGTATGGTTTCTAAATTCAGTTCCATTATCACTTCTTATACACTTGACTGATAGGGAATACTGCTTCTCAACATACAACACAAAGTTAATAATTGTCTGAGCAGCCTCATCCTTTGAATGCAAGAAGAAGGTCCATACAAATCTGGAGTAATCATCCACAATTACCAGACAGTATTTCTTCTTTGCCATGCTCATTACTCTCACAGGACCAAAGAGATCCATGTGCAGTAATTGCAAGCAGGCAGTGGACTTTGGTTCTTCTATAGGAGGGAATGAAACTTTGTGTTGTTTTCCTTTTAAACAAGCAGTGCAGGTTTCATCACAGTGGAACTCCTTTATTGGTAGACCTCTCACTAAACTATTGTGGATCAGCTGATTCATGTTTTTGAGATTAACATGACCCAGCCTTCTATGCCACAGTTTAGATTCCTGAGGAGAGGCCTTGGAGAACAGGCAAGGATGACCTTTTAAATCAATCTTCTTTGACAAATCCAAGGCATATACTCTTCCTATCCTGTTGGCCTTCAGGAGAGTATGTTCATCCAATACCTTGTCAATCAGCCTCAGAACTTTGGAAGACAGAATCCGGCAGTTCTGGCTTGTGAAAAGTGCAACATGCCCTTTATCACACATCTGACTGACACTCAGTAGATTATACTTGAGATTCTCCACATGGTTAACATCATCAAATCTGATTTCTCCATTTGACACAAATCCTTTCCCGATGATGTAACCCTTAGCATCATTTCCAAATGAGACAAATCCCTTCTTTCCTTGAGAGTAGTCATTAAGAAGAGAACTGCTCCCAGTCATATGCATAGATCCTCCACTGTCTACATACCAGATGCTTCTTTGGCATGCTGAAGAACCCTGCATTTATCATAAGAAACTAGTTAGCTTTAGAGACCCAAACCTTTTTGGTTTTGGGTCTGTTTTCATCAACAGATTTAACCATAACTTGTTTCTCATGATTAACAGCTGATGAAGGTGGAGATGGTGCTGAAATGGATTTCTTAGATTTGGGCTTGGATTTCCTTTTCAGTGGTTTGATCACAGGTGCATCTAGTTGGTTAACTCTCCCCAACAAATGCTGAACCATCATAACAAGTTGTGTCTGATTTGTTGCTAAAGCCTTCAGCTCATTTGACACATCAGTACTTGTTTTTGATGAGTTCCTGTGACCCACCATTTCCTCCTTCTTGAAATTCACAGACTTAGTCTGATGTTTATCATGAGGAACACTATCAGCTGTTTTCTGATAAACCCCATCCTTCTTTTTGGATTTTGGCGAGGCCTTGGGTTTATCAGTTTGAGATGACTGTGGTACAAACTTGGTCTCAAACTCATTTTTCATTTTATTAATCTCTTCTTTAATGAGCTTATCTCTGTTGAGTTTGGAACCCTTTTTGTACCAGCATTCATCAGATAGATGATTGAATTTACCACATATTTCACATGGCTTATTCTTCATCTTGGATTGATCAACTGCTGAAGTGGAAACTACTGAAGGTGTGATCTTCAGTACTTTCCTCCTTTCAGTACTTGTGTTAAGTACTGAAGGATCGGTAACAACTGAAGACTTGTTCTTCAGCTGTTCTCTATCCGTCCTGAAAGACCGTATGATAGATTCCTCAGCAGTTGTTAATCCTTTTATTTCAGCAGATTTGAAATGCTTTTCAGATGTTGTGACTTGCCCTTCAGTACTTGGAGTACTTTGAGGGACAACATCTGAATTGCTCAGCTTCATGTGTTTATCAGCATTTAAACCATCAGGCAATTGATTTGCTGAGATCTTAACACTGACTTCATCCTCTAATTTTGTATTATCATTTGAGGATGAATCACATGATGATGTGGTTTGGAAATTACTTTCACCTTCAGATTTTACTATTGATTTTGAAGTAAAATCAGTAGGTGGTGCAGTATGATTGTAACCTATTCCAAACTTCACATTTGAAGCTGTTTGCTTGCTGAGAAGCATTTCAAATCCCTTGCAGGATGTTACCCAGCGGTCACACTCAACTTGGGTAGCTGCAAGTGTCTCTTTGAGACTTCTGTGGTTCTCAAGTATGACCTCTACCTTAGCCTTTTCATCATTAAGTTGGCATTTAAGCTTGTAAATCTCATCATCTTTGTCATTAAGAGCAGACTCATACTCAGCTTTTCTTTTGGAAATAGTTTTCTCAAGCTCAAGATTTTGATTGATTAAAGCTACATTTGCCTCTCTAATAGAGACAAAGGCAGCTATGCATGATTCAGAACATAACTTGGCTTTAGCCTCAGAAGATACCTGGGTTACCTGTGAAGATGATGCATTGGAGCAGGAACCCTCAGTAGACTCCAGGGCCATGAGAGCAAGATTCCCAAAAGGATGTTCACCACCATGTTGACCAGCACCAGCAAATAATTGCTCATTGAAACCAGAAAGATCATCTGGTGAGCTGCTCCAGTCAACAACTCCTGGTGTGAAGAAGCTGTGATGAGGTTGAGATTGTGATGGAGATGGTTGAGGCTCAGGTAGGGCTTGAGGTTGTTGTGCTATAGGAACTTGAACTGGATTTGGCTGTGGCATGTAATAGCAGGGATATGGATATGGCATTGGACCCTGAGGGACAAAATATGCAGGAGATTGAGGTTGTGAGTGATGACCAGAACTAGCAGGATGTTGCCCTTTGTTTTGTGAACTATTGCTTGGAAAGGTCACAAAGGGTGCAGAGGAGTTAGATCCAGTTGATCTACACTCTCTTGCAAAGTGCCCAAGCCTGTGGCATTTGTGACACCTCAACTTACTCTTGTCAAAACCAACTTTGGTTTTGCCAGAGAGTCCTGGAAATTTCCTACCAGTTCTCTTGTAGAACTTTTGAGATCTGATATTGATCAAGGCCATTTGGCTCAAAATATCCATCTCTTCTAAATCATCATCAGCAATACCCATCAAATCATCCATGATAAAGCATAAATTATCACTATTACACCCAGAATGACTGTCAACACCAACAAATGCATGATCAGAACTGTTTGAAGAGAAATCTATATGCTCATCATAATGGCTTTCTGATCCAGCATATTCTGACTCATGACCGACCAAGGCAGTGTTCCCTGGTACAAAGTCATCAGTGAGCTTTCCTGATGATGCCAGTTTCCTTTTCTGCTCTATCTCTCTTTCAAATGTAAGCAGTTTCCCATGGAGTTGGGTGAGAGATAGGCTATCCAGATTTGCACTGGAGCGTAGGACAATGGTGTATGTGTCCCATCTCTCAGGCAGTGATCTGAGGAATCTGTTGTTCATCTGGCTGTTAGTATACTCATGCTTGACCATTTTCAGCTCAGAGATCAAGCAGGAGAAACGCTCAAACTGTTGAGTCAGTGTCTCACCCTTCCTATGAGAGAATGTCTCATATTGTTGGGCGAGGATTTCTCTGTTGTTTGCTAAGACCTCATCAGTTCCTCCGAATTGTTCCTTCAAAGCATTCCAGAGGTCATGAGCAGTTTCATGATGCATAAGCCCAGAATAGATTTCATTAGGCAGTGCCATGGCCAGAATTCCATGGGCTTTAGCATCAATCTCAAACAGTTTACGATCTTCATCTGAGTATTGCTCCTTCTTCTTCGGAACCATTTGGTTGGTCTCCGGATTGTTCACCATAGGCTTGTGTGGACCGTGAACCACAGATGTCCAACAACCTGAACTGTTAACAGACAGGTGATGGAGCATTCTTCGTTGCCATATGTTATACTCACTCCTAACCAGCATCGGAGGCTTGGTTGAGGAGCCAGTATTGTGAGGGTCATTAGAAGGAGTAGTCATTCTCAGATTCAAACCAATTCAATCAAGTTTCAACAGATTTAGCACAAAAACACAACAAACTCAATATGAACCAAGAAGAAACTCAAATTGACTAACCAGAAGCAGCAGAAGACCAATCTCTATAACCAATTCTTGCAAATATGCTAATTCGATCAAACTTTAGATATCGAAATAGCAGTTTCAATGATCAATTGTTAAACCGATCAATGATTAACCCGCTCTGATACCATTTGACAGGATCAGTGATCTAAGTTTGATCAATTAGAGTTGAATCGCAGCGGAATTAGAACAAGAATTAGACAAATATAGCAAGAACACAATAGATATTCAATGGAACAGTACACGGTTATAGAGAAAGAGGGTTTTCTGCAAAAGGGATAATATCATTCATGCACAAATGCTTCGGTATGGCGGCCGCTAAGCTTCACTAAGTGCGCTAAGCTACACTATAGCTGCACACCTTACAATTAGGTCAACATTCCTTATATAAAGGAATGTGACGTCTGCTGATGTCACTTGATAGTGACATCTAACAGAATTATTACAAACAACTGAAAGTAAGCAAACTACTGAGAATGTTCACAACAACTGAGAACATCTCAGAGTATGCTAAGTACAAGATGAAACTAAAACTACTGAAACTACAAGTACTGATTACAAGAAACATAAAACTACTGAAAGGAAACCATCACAACTACTGAAGAGGTCTTCTTCAGCTGTTGTGACAACATCTGAAACTTGGTCTTCAGTCTTTGTCTTCAGCTTTTGTCTTCAGACTTTGTCTTCAGTTCTTTAGCTTCAGACTTTGTCTTCAGCTTTTCACTTCAGACTTTGTCTTCAGCTCTTTCACTTCAGACTTTGTCTTCAGCTCTTTCACTTCAGACTTTGTCTTCAGACCTTGTTATCAGTTGATGTCTTCAGCTGTTGCAGACTACTTCAGTTGTTGTAATGTCTGTGGGACTTAAAGGTTTTTCTGATCAGGCTCATTGGTTCTTTTGGTCCAACACTATGCCTGCTAAAAGCCGGCTTCCTTACTTTATAAACACAATCTCTGGAAAAACCCCCAAATCGCATAAACCCTAGAACCACTTTGATCAAATTGAACATCCATTCGTTTAGATATGAAATCAACGTTGGGGCTTTTAATCCCCAAGTGATTTCGAGTGTATCTGCATATCCAATTACCTGGGTGGAAGTTAAATCGATGAGAACGATGAAGAACAATCGCGACTGTGGTGAATCCGATTGAAGTGCAATTGGCGATGATAATCGAATTAAATTCGTGTGAAGTTTCAGGGAATGTTCACGACCCTAAGCCCTTTGTCAATTCCAGTTTAGGTTGCTCGAAGGTGGGTTTCGATTGAGTTGCAGGTCACGATGGAAGTGGGGATCGATGCGGGGTTTGTGTGCTTCTCGGCTGAAATTGCAAGTGGTGATAGTTTAGGGATAGTTAAACGATTGTTCAGTTAATTAATTAGATTATTATTGAGTATTGAAGCTGAGCTTTCAAGCTGAAGATGCATCTCCAAACCAAGCACTCATGGCTGATCATGATGAAGCCAAGGTACTTGAACATCTTTGCTCTCCTGAATGTATTGCTAAAGTAAATAGATACAGGTCCTACAACTTGGAAATGAGATCTGACATTAAGTCTTTAAATATTTTAAAAGCTGATTTTAAAAGAGCTGAAAATGACTATAAACTAAAGATAGAAGATCTAGAGAAAACAGTCTCAACTCTTAAACATGAGCAAACAAACTACACGACTCAAATTAAGGATCTCATAACCAAGTTGACTGAATGCTAGGCTGAGCTTGTGATCAGCAAAGCCAGGGAAGAAAAATGTGTTCTTGAAGAAGAGACCTTCAAGAACATGATATCCTCGTCTCTGCATGCAAAGTTTGTTATCAGAATAAGTAGGGACTGGGATCTAGTGAGATAGCTCCTCCACACACTCTACTGTCAGTCAGATCTCCTAGGTGTGGAACTGGTCAAGATGAGTTGCCATCCATAGACCCCAGTGATGAAGAGGATGAAGAGGAGAAGGTGAGGGATGACTCTGAGATGAGTGAAGAGAGTTAATCCAAAAAGCGTCACCATGCTCCTAAGGAGGAAAAAGAAGTTGGTTTGAGCAAAACCAAGAGAAAGAACTTGATCAGAAGAGCAAAAAGAAGATCCAGAAAAGCTCAAGAGATCAAGACCACCTTTGATCCCAAACAGAAGCAAGTATTTATCTCTACAGGGTTCAAGGTGATGAAAGCTGAAGATCCTGTCAAGAATTCTAGTACCAAGAGTTCTACTTCAGCTTCAACTCACTCCAGCAACAACAAGAAGACTGATCAGCCGTGTGTCACTGCTACACAGCCAGAACCATCCACTTCAAAAAGCAAGCTTCACCCTAAGAAGTCTGCTGCATCATCTGAAAAGGTGGAGAAAGAAAAGGAAAGTGTTCAAGCTCAGTCTTCTTTGGAAAAAAGACTCTCAGAAGGAAAGAATTGGATTGTGTTATATGTGGTAGTACTTCACATCTGGCTAAGGATTGTCAATACAATCCCAAGAGTACTATCCACATGATCAAGAAGAAAACTTTTGAGAAGAACAAGAAACAAACAGCTTCGGAAGGAAAATCAGTTTCCTTCGGAAGCTCCAAAATGAAGAAAAAGGCAAGTAGGAAATTGCCTTCGGAAGAAAAGTTGGTCTCGAAAGAAAGGAATGCTTTCGAAGTACTGAAGCTTGCTGCAGTGAAAGCAAGATCTTCCGAAGGATCCATCTCCAAAGCTTTCGAAGCTACAAAAGCTTCCGAAGTATTGAAGGTCAAGCCCAATCTTCCAAAGGTGGTATGGAAGATGAAGGAAGACCTTGAGACTGAAAGCTCCTTTTCAGCAACAGCAAATGATCCTCAAAGCCTGAACATAGGATCACTTACTGTTTCATTGCCTTCATCTGAATTTTATAAGCCCAAGACCAATAAGGCTTGGGTTTCCAAATGTAACTAAATCATCTCTTTTGTGCAGGGATAGCCAAAGGCAAACAGAAATATGTGGATCATTGATAGTGGCTGCTCCAGGCACATGACAGGCAATGAGTCCCTACTTCAAAACTTTAAAAGAATTGATGGAGGACCAGTTGCTTTTGGAGGAGATGCAGGAGGTTATATCACTGGCAGGGGCATGGTCTCAAATGGTAAGCTTAGCATTGAGAAGGTAAACTTTGTCAAGGAGCTTGGATACAATCTTTTGAGTGTGTCCCAATTTTGTGACCAAAAGCATCACATGCCTTTACTGAGCATAAGTGCATTGTTCTCAAGCCCAGGGTTGACATTCCTCAAGAGCATATTTTGCTCAGAGCCCCCAGAAAAGGGAACATGTACAAGATGGACTTGCAGGAAACATCTCCCTCTGGAGAGATTTCTTGCTTTCTATCTAAAGCAAATAGTGATGAGTCTTTCTTTTAGTATAAAAGAATGTGCCATGTAAACTTTAAGAATATAATAAACTATTAAGAATGATTTGGTAATTGGAATGCCAAAGAAAGAGTTTACAAGTGATGACCACTGTGTTGCATGCCTGAAGGGGAAGCAACACAAATGTCTCACAAGCCAAAGGAAATAAACTCTATCACTACTCCCCTACACTTGTTACATATGGATCTGTTTGGCCCCACCAGTGTAATGAGTTTAGGAAGGAACTCATACTGTTTGGTGATCACAGATGATTTCACAAGATTCACTTGGGTGTTTTTCCTTAGAACTAAGGATGAAACTCCTGAATCTTAAAGAATTTCATTCTGAAAATTGAGAATCAATCTGATCACAAGGTCAAAATCATAAGATATGATCAAGGAACCGAATTCAAAACAAATCCTCGATTCATTTTGTGCTAAAAAGGGTATTTCAAGACAATATAGTGCTCCCCAGGACTCCTCAGCAAAATGGTGTTGCTGAGAGGAGAAACAGGACACTTATTGAAGCTGCAAGAACCATGTTGTCTGACTCTAAACTGCCCATCACCTTCTGGGCAGAGGCTGTCAACACAGCCTGCTATGTGCAGAACAAATTTTGGTAGTTAAGACACATGGTAAGACTCCTTACGAACTGTGGCACAAAAGGAGACCATTCATTAGTTTCCTCAGAACATTTGGATGTCCTTGCACCATCTTGAATACCAAAGATCAAATAGCCAAGTTTGCTGAGAAATCAGATGATGGACACTTTGTTGGTTACTCTTCTCAAGCTAAGGCTTATAGAGTATACAATCTTAAAACTAGATCATTGAGGAGTCGGCCAATGTGACCTTCAATGAACACACACCTTGTGTGAAAGGTTCTGGTCCGGATTGGTTGTTTGATCTTGACTTAGTTACCAACTGTTTTAACAAATCTTGTGAGAATGTTTCAGGATCTACAAATAACAGGTCAACAGAAGATCTTGATCCAAGATTTGAGCTGAGAAGACCAAACAAGAAGACTCCTTCAGCTCCAGTGGTGACTAACCCTGAATTGAAGCTCCCATCAGCACTAGCATGACAAATACTGATGATTCAAATGAATTGCCTTTAAATTCTAGCTCAGAGGCTCAGAATTCAGGAGAAGGAACGTCAAATGCAGGAGGAGGAACTGGAGGTGGTGACAGTGATCAAGAATTTCTTGATGCTGATAACCACTCCATTGAAGATAACATGAATGATGTCACACACTCATTGGATCAAGTTTCTCTTGATAAGTGTGCTGATGTGGTGGGAGACACCTTATTACCAGATCAGAATTTCTTAAATTTAGATCTATCTAACCAACTTGTTGTGATCCCTCAACTTCGGATCCACAAGTCACATCCCACCACAAACATCATTGAAATGTTGACTCAGGGGTAAGAACAAGAGGACAAGCTCATGACAGCCATGTTTGTCTACATTCTTGTTTCTTATCCCAGATAGAGCCGAAGAAGGTTGATGAGGCTTTGAAGGATGGAAGCTGGGTTGAAGCTATGCAAGATGACCTGCTTCAAATCAAAAGACAGAAGGCTTGGAACTTATGCCCTCTTCCTCAAAGGAAGAGTGTCATAGGAACCAAATGGGTATTCAGGAACAAGAAAGATGATAGAGGGATCATCATCAAGAACAAGGCTAGACTGGTTGTCCAAGGATACACTCAAGAAGAAGGGATTGATTACACTGATGTCTTTGCTCCAGTTGCAAGACTTAAAGCTGTAAGAATATTTTTGGCTTATGCTGCATCCAAGGATTTCAAGGTCTACCAGCTTGATGTGAAGTGTGCATTTCTCTATGGGGTGATTGATGAAGAAGTTTATATTAAACAACCACCTGGCTTTGCAGACCCAGATCATCCTGATTATCTTTGCAAGCTTGATAAAGCCCTTTATGGACTGCATCAAGCTCCAAGAAAGTGGTATGAGACACTATAAACATATCTTTGTCTACATGGATACAAAAGAGGTACTATTGATGGGACTCTCTTCATCAAAGAAACAGGAAGTGACATATTGCTAGTTCAGATATATGTGGATGACATCATCTTTGGTTTAACTAATCCAAAGCTTTGCAAAGACTTTGAAATGCTGATGAAGAATAGATTTGAAATGAGTGTCATGGGGGAACTCAATTTCTTTCTAGGAATTCAAGTGAAGCCGGTTGAAGATGGCATCTTCATCAGTCAGTCAAAGTATGTACAGGACATACTTACAAGATTCAAGATGACTGACTGTAAGGTTGCAAAGACACCCATAGCCAGAAACCACTCTCTTGGTCCTGATCTTGAGGGGGAGTGTGTTGATGAACATCTCTACAGGGCTATGATTGAGTCATTTATGTATCTTACTTCTAGCAGGCCTGATATCATGTTTGCCACATGCATATGTGCAAGATATCAAGCCAACCCCAAGATGTCACACCTAATCACTGTCAAAAGGATTCTTAGATATCTCAAAGGTGCTCCAAATCTAGGCCTTTGGTATCCAAAGAATTCAGACTTTAATCTGTATGCTTATACAGATAGTGATTATGGTTGCTGCAACATGACTGTAAAGTCCACATCTGGGGGGTGTCAGTTCCTGGGTGGAAGGTTAGTCTCTTGGCAATGCAAGAAGCAATCCTGTGTGTCTGCATCAACTGCTGAAGCTGAATACATTGCTGCTGCCAGCTGCTGTGCTCAAGTGCTTTGGATTCAGAATCAGATGCTAGACTATGGGTTCAATTTCAAAGAGACTTCCATCCACATAGACAACAACAGTGCTATCTCTATTACAGAGAATCCTGTGCAGCACTCAAGGACCAAACACATCAATATCAGGTATCATCTGATTAGAGATAATTTTGAAAAGGGTTGATAAAACTAATCAAAGTTAACACAAATGAATAATATGCTGATCTGTTCAAAAGCTTTTGATGAACAGAGATTTAAATCTTGTATCAGCTATTAGGATCATTAACTTTGAATAGTTTTTTTTTATAACTTAATCAATATTATTTCTTAAAACTATGTGTCCAAGGTTGTCTATTAGATCACTTCATAAGCCCAGTTCTCTTTGGAAGAAAAACGACTTTTAAAATGATATCTCTTAGAATGATGAAAATTTACCTTCGGAAGAAACAAAAGTTGCATTCGGAAGAAATTTATGTCTAAATCATTTAAACAGCTTATCTGAGATTTACCTTCGGAAGAAATTCTTGAAGTATCTTCCGAAGCTTAAATTTGGTATAAGTACTTAAATGCATTTTAGGAACAAATTTCTTCCGAAAGCAATTTAGTCTCGGAAGACTCATTTATTTCTCCGAAGCCAAAATTTTCAAAACTCTTTGAAATATCTTCCGAAGCAAAATTGCTTTCGGAAGCTTTGATTGCAAAGCTTCCGAAACCAAAATTGCCTTCGGAAGCTTTTACTACTTCCAGAAAACTAACTTTTTGGCGCCTTTTTCAGAAGTAGGACCCACTTGCGGATTTCAAAGTTTATCTTTTTGTCATAACTTTGTCTCAAATCCAGAGTATATCTTTCCAAACGGTTCTATTTCATCTCACTTCTCTCATTGTTCCTTAACCTAAAATTACCCCAAATTTCATCTTCTCTTCTTCCTTCCTTCACTACAAAGCTTCTTCAAATGGCCAATCTTGATCGTCGTAACGACCCTGATTCACCATGCACCTACACAGGCAACACAATCAAGTTGCTCTGTTAAACTCTGAGAAGGATCCAAGCTTCTCAGACGTTGTAGGTATCTTTCTTTGTCTCACTACTTCACCTCCCTTACAATCGATCCTCCTCTCTATGAGGATCAGTTGCTTGAGTTCTGGCGGACCTGTCAAGAGTCACCATGGACGGGGAGAAGGCACTGTCTGCCACAGTGCAGGGAGGACGGTTTTCATCACTCCGCCATTATAAACACCCATTTGCCTGGATGATGAAGCAGGTGAGTTGTCCTTTCCAAAATCTGCTGTCAACCAATCCTTTGCGCAGATGGGCTACAAAGGTGACTTTTCAGTCAAGACCTTCAGGAAGGGAAGGTCTCATTCCAATGGAATACCTCCTCCATGTCGTCATCCACAGCTTATCCAACAAACATGGAGGATGGGACCAGATTCCAGAAGACCTCTCCTTCATTGTCCATGGGATGGTTCAAGGGGTCAAATTCAGGTACTCTCAGTTTGTTTTTACAAATTTACTAGCGAATTTGGATTCCTTAGAATATTACATGTTCCCCGGTATGTTCAACACATTCTCAACTGTGAATTGGGACCACAGTTGAGGGGAACAGTAATGTTCTAAAACTTGCACAACATAGGCCCGGTATTTTCAAGATATGAAAAAAGCCAACTGTTGGGTTCTCAGGGGTAGAAACAGCCCTTGTCCCGAAATGTTTGAGCTCATTGCTCAGGGTGACATCCTAGCTGCACCATCTAGTGATGAACCAACACCCTCCACCTCTCAACCACCATCAAGGCCAACATTACCCTCACCTACCACTAAAATCCAAACGAACCCCTGCACTTGCTATTGAGCATGTGCAGGCCCCATATCACAACCCATACAGGAGGAAGTGGAATCTCGAGCTCCCACTTCCCCTGAGGAGTAGACCACTCCCATCTTCAAACATCAGTGCTGAGGTTCCTCATGCTCAGCCTGATGAGCTCACAACTCCACAAACAGCCTTAAGCCATCACTCTGAGTCTCAACACTCTAGTGATCAACCTTCAGGGGAAAGCTACCATCCCCAGCCTCTTGATCTCAACCGCCCATACCCAGCCTTGACTTCTACTCTGATGAAGATTTGGGTTTCAGTGAGTACCATGAATCTCTCATCTCTACCCACACTCAAGGAGAGATGAGTGCACTCCTCACTTCACCCATTTCTAGCCCACATCAAACACCCCAAACTGAGGTGGATCTTCCTGTGATTGTCCAGGAGACCCATGTGAAGAGGCTCTCACTGTTGCCAGTGATTACATCTTAAGACCTCAACCACGGCAACCCAGCCTCTTGACACTGTCATTAGCAGGGGAAATCCAGCAGCCAAGAACCCCATGCTGGTGGTGAGGAGCGGACCTTGTTCACCTCCTTCATCCCCCAATGATTCTTCAACTGAAGATGAGGGGAGTCTGAAACTCAGGGTGCACCAACTCGAAGACATCTGCACCCAACTGTTTCAAAGATAGCTCACCTTGAATCACAGGTGACTATCTTGCAAAGGAGGGTCCATGACCAGCAACTTGAGATCACCGATCTCAAGGGCCATTAGCTGAGAGACCCATAGGACAAACTCATCCAGGTCCACAAGAACCTGTGGATGTTATGGATCACTTCCCCAGCTCACCTATGCATGAGGGTGATGCTACCAAAAAAGGGAGGAAGTTCTGACAACCACAGAACCTGGGAGTTCTTCCTCAAGTATGGACATACATGACTCACCATCCTATCTTGTAGTGTCCATGCTCAGCAATCTCCTCTAGACAGTGATCTGGAACTGCTCATTCAACACGTTTTAGGAGGGAGTGCCAAGAGCAATGTCTGCCCCATCTGAGAACCCAATCTGGGGTTAGGGGTATGACAGTGATAGGAAAGCTCTTGTGATCTCTAGAGCTCAGGGTCAACAAGAATTTCATATCTCCACCCTGAGCTTCTATGAGAGTATAAACTTGGTAGATCTGGCACTTGTCAACCCAAGCAATAACAGACAAGCTGTCAGATTAGCCAATCAAATTCAAGACTGGGTGGCTGGCATTCAAAAGGAGAATAGCATCATATAGACAGAGGCTAGCAGTTGAAGCCTTTGGTCAACTGGATGTTGAGGTAGACCCCAAGATTAGCTTCGAAGGGAAAGCCTTGACTGAAGGCCTAGAGGCTGAGACTGTGAACCTTGAGACAAGATCTCCTCCGGTACCCCCATACCCTCAGTGAGGCACCAGCTGTGATGGTGCTTCATAACCTCTCTCTGGCCGAGCTTGACTGCTGAATCAAGCAATGAAGGCCAAAGCTCTCCTCAGGCTGAGTCATCAAGATCTGCGCTCTCCTCAGGCTGAGTCAAGGCAAACAAAGGCAAAAGAGATGACTCCTGAAGAGATTGAAGAAGAAAAGAGAGAGAGGAAGAGGAAGCTAAGGGGAGAGAGTTCAAGTGTTCCCCAGGATTCATGCAAGCTGCAATTCTGGCTGCCCCTATACCAAACACTCAAGAAGATGAATTAAGGGCAGCCAGGCTCAACTATCTGGGACCAGGAACTACAACATAGATGATCTCATCTCTCTCCCCTTAGAGGAGTTAAATGAACTGGCTGACATTGAATTGTCAAAGGAGAGGAAGGAAGCAGAGGATGCAGCTTGACCCTCAAACACAAGGAAGAAATGAGGAGAAAAAGGCTTTACAAGAACATTCCTGTCCTCTCTCCAGTTCAAGAAAGTCCTGAGTCAGAGACTGTGGCTGCTGAACAACCTCAGGTAGTTGATGAAGAAGAAAGATTTAAAATGATCAACTACCTGAGTGCCACAGGTCTCTATCAGGCACTTGCACTTTTTCCCTTGCCTTATGATTATGTATTATTTGAATACAATAAGCAGCTGGAAGAACAAGCCAAGAAAGAAAAGCAAGCTGCTAGGAAGAGGCAAAGGGAAGAAGCTGCAAAATCAAGAGCCATCATCCAGAAAAGTCAGAAAAAGTCTGCAGATAGGCAGAGGATGATGAGCTTCTTGAAGAGTGTATGGGTTCCCCAAAAGAAGGCTTGGTCCCATGTCTCTATCTACACAATGGATGAGCACATAAGGGTGATCAAGCAGAAGATAAAAGGGTAGAGCTTGTGGACTTTCATTCATCATCAAGTCAAGCTCAACCTGAAGTTGAGGTAAAGGTGGAACCTATAGAGACAAACCACATGCACCTGAAGCTGCACAACAGCCAACTTCATCTTCTAACCCACAGCAGGTTCTCTCCTCCCTCTCCTTCTGAAACTGGGAGAGAGGAGATCCCAACTGAGAGGGAATCCACTGAAGAACCTGGTACTGAAGACCAACCCTCTCAGTTAAAATCATCAGGGAGGAAAAAAGGATGGCAAAAGAAGATCATCTTCAAAGAAGAAAAGGCATCCACCTCCCAACCTCAGGATGAGTCAGAACATCCTGAGGAAGTGCATGAAGAGGACTCTCAACCAACTCCTATCATAGTAGAGCCTCTCTCTGTTGGAAGACAAATTCTCTCCTGGACATTTGCTGAAGATCCAGACAGATGGTATGTCACTAGAGATCAGGGAGAACAACATGTCTACTTCACAGTGACATGCTTGAACTCCCTCTGCATGATCTCTATACATGAGAAGGTACTTCATGAGTCTGAAGAATCCAGATCTGCTGATGAAGAAAGAATTCTGAAGATCCTCATGTGGACTATCCCAGTCTGAAGAACCTCTCTATTTTGGTAGCATCAGCCTAGGGGGAGTTTGTAGGAACCTCTGAAGTTAAGAAGCTGATGCAACCAAAGATACCAAAACAACCAAGTCTTCCACATGCATTTCGAACAAAGGTGAACTAGCTTCGAGTTTTACACACTCAAGAAAATGCTAAGTGTAAAATCTTCCGAAGCCAAAGTTCAGAAGAAACTGTTGTGAAAGCTTTACACTTAACTTGGAAAATATTCTAAGTGTAAAGTCTTCCGAAGCCAAAGACTCAACTCTTCTTCAAGGTAAAAGATGAAGTCTTCCGAAGCTCTCAAGACAAAGTCTTCCGAAGATGAAAACGACTGATTTTCTTCTGAAGAGAGAGAAAAGATACCTTTTCCATCAACTTTATCATAAAGCAACCTACTTTCCGCTGCAGTTCTGGTAGTTCACCTGCTATCACTAGTTGGTGAAACTTCCATACTTTATGATAAAGTAGATAAGGTCTTCGCCTGCAAGTTTTGTTTTTTGTTCCTTCTTGGCTTTTGTAATAGGAAAGTCAGTGAGCTATGGCATGTCATAGTCACTAGTCAAAAACAATCTGCCTTTTGACTTTAGGCTGATCTTGTTGTCTAGATTAGTCACTTCCAACTGTCTTTTTTGCATATTGACGGTTGTAGGATGTAGTATAAGTAGTCTTCGGTTCTTGTATTCACATATACTTGTACAACACTTGTAAGAACTAGAGAAGCAATATACAACTTCCTTGAAAATTTATCTTGTGCCTTCTCTTGCTTTTACTTGTGTTTGTTTGTATCTTCAGTAATAATTCACAGTTCCCTATTTGAATTGTTAAGTGATCTTAAGATCCTCCTAAGTGTGTTAACTAAGTGCAAGCTAAAGTACCCTTTAACTTCCTTCAAAAAACCATTTCAAAAGCCAACATCTAACTTAACTTTTTTAGTGATAAGATTTGAGTGATAATTTGAAACATACGTGCTTAGATATGTTTTTTCTAGTTGTTAATGACTAGATTTTTAACGATATTCATTTCTATCATGTATTTTTATATCGATTGACATAATGTTATTAATACATTAGAGATTCAATTTGGTTTTATGTTTTTCTTTTTGACCTAACCTTAAAGGAATCAAACCAAAAATATTAAATATTTATACAAAACCAATCCCTAAATACTTCCGACCCATGACAAAAAAAATCTAGATCCGCCACTCTTGCTTGCTCTTTATATTAACATTAAGTTTCCTTTCATTCATCTTTTTCATATATAGTTTCTTGTGATGGAAATTGCCCATCTGTCTTTTAGGCGTGAGAGCGTACTGCTTACATGTATGACATTTGGCATGCCGTGAGCTTTCAAACAATTCCAAAATGCTCACGTAAAGTATGGAGCAATTTTCTAAACTCTTTATTCATGTCACAAGCCTTATGATACTCCAATCTCTTATCGAACCTTGGAGAAATCATGGCTAACATGACCATTGATGCATCAGATGAATCATCCACATGTTAGCCTCGGATTTCGTTAATCCTTTTAGAGGAAGAAGGTGAGGGTACATCAAGTAAACAAGTTTGAACAACATAATACTTTTTTCAGCAATGAAATCAGTTCTCAAGTTATGGAACCATTATAAGAAGTTTTTGCCGATAAGTTTCTTTTGGTACAGGATAGACCAAAGAGAAAGTTTGGAGTGAAAGGGACTATTTACATCTATAAAACAAAGTAGATTTTTCTTTATATGATCATTATTCATGATGTAACCTAGTGTTGTCAAATGTCAATACTTAGAAATAAAAGTTTAACATATCCCACCCCACAAGAAAAAAAAAAGAAAAAGAAAAGAAAGATTTTCTTCACACGGTCTCTACTTGGAATAAGGTCGCAAACCACAATTGGGGTTTTTTATTTTTTTGTATTCATGTGTAAATAAATGTTCGATCAGAAATCCGGTTGAGTTTGTTTGATCCTCTTTCGTGTGCAACGATTAAGAGTGGAAAATCATTCCTCAAGTCTTGAGTGGTGTGACACTCCTATCACAGTCCTCGTCGGAACTCGTACCCCCCCCCCCCATATGGGGCTATCTATCGCCGTCAGTTATTATTCCAGGTGAGGAACTGTTTGTATCAGACCTAATTCTTGCGCAGATTAGAAATCATCTAGTTTGTTTTTGAACAAAAAACACCATTCTTTACAAGGTGTTCACAGTTTGGCCGGTTCGGCCAAGATTTATGGGCAAGGTGACGGTTTGACGATTTGTACAAATGCAAGCTGAACGGGCCAACAGTTTGGCGGTTCAATTTTGACGGTTTGACAGCTTATATAGTTTTCACGTTGATACGGTTTTCGCCCATATACTACTAATATTAATGGTGTTTTTTTCATTCAAAAACAAACTCAACGGGATGATCTTTAGTCTGATCGAACATTTATTTTCTTGTATTCATGTGTTGATGATGACGATGCTACTTTGATAAGTGGAGAACAAGATGGGTTTTGATGTAGTTGGAACTTGGTCAAGCAAAGCATAGGACAATAAGGATGTTGGTGTAATTTTCTTGATTATCATCTACAAAACCCCACTATCCTTTATAAAAGCTTCGGAAACAAAATAAACCAAAGGGAAGTTACTAGAACATGATGCCCACTAATATAACTAAAGGAATTGCTAAAAGAAACATCAAGTTGCATGGCAAAGACATTTACCCACTAATATAATTGAAACAAACAAACAATGAATGTATACATTGATATCGAACTTAAACTTGTATACAGCCGGCCTGGTTTTCACAGCCGGTTTCACGTTCCAAACCGCAAACCGGCCAAATGTCTACGATTTGGACGGTTCGGTTTATACGGTTTGAATGTCTATATATCAAACCGACCACCCTGGCCAATAAGTATTCAATTCGGCCGGTTTGAACGGGTTGGATGTTTTTTGAATACCCCTATTTATATCTATGCATGTCAAGCATGGACTTTACTTCTTTTCGCATTTTGATGTCAAAATTTCTTTTAACTATTAAATTTTGGCATAAGTGCCTAATCATGACATAAAACATATTTTTCCAAAAGAAAATTAAGGGGAAACGACCTGAACATAACAACATTTAACTAAACATGTTCGCGGGTTAGACCAAAACTGACCAAATCCGACCCAAATCCATCTTGACTAAGGCAGAAGTAGAGGTGGGCATAAAAACCGGGTCGGACCCGACCCGGAACCGGGTACGGGTACGACCCGGTATATGTATACCCGGTTTGGACCCGAAAAAAACCCGTAGGGTTGGAACCGGGTATGATTTTCTAGAATTTCTTAGAACCCGACCCGAACCGGAACCCGTTGAACCGGGTTGGACCCGGTTTTGACCGTTTTTTTTTTTTAAAAAGTAGCCGTTTTTTAACGGCTATATAGCCGTTGGGATCGATTTTGGCCTTTTTGTCACTTTTAGGCTATAAGTTAGTATAAATAGGTGTGGGTTGATATGGTTTAGTACCCAAGTCTCAAACGCAAAAAACATACGCAAAAAACGCAAAAAATACTCTCGTTTACTCTCGTTTTACACGTTCACTCTCTCGTTTTACACTTTCACTCTCTTCAATCTTGATATGGCTCACTCACAATCTTCCGTTGGTCAAGGTTCGTCCAACGCTCCAACCGTCGTTCGTGTTCTTGCACACAATCGTAACATGGATGTTTGGTGCAATTGGGATATGGTTGAGTTGAGTGACGGGTCTGTAAAGGCTCGTTGCAAGTTTTGTGGAGCTTTGCTTGCTAAAGATTCTAACACGACTTTAAACAAACACATTAGCAAGAAGTTTTGTAAGTCGTTGAAAAGTAATCCGGATTCGCAACAAACACAATTGGGTGGAGACGGTGGAATCTTTAATTACGATGTTAATACGGTTCGAGATCGAATGGCGAAGTTCGTGATTCAAGAAGCTTGCCTTTTAGTCACTTCGACAATCCTCGGTTGACCAACTTAATTCGAGAGACGCTTCAACCTCGTTACACCCACGTAAGTCGTACTACACTTAGACGTTATTGTTTAAAATTATGGAAACAAGCAAAAAATGATTTAATTGTATTATTTGAAAATTTAAATACCGGTGTAAACTTAACTAGTGACGTTTGGTCGGCTCCACACGGTTTACCCGAATCGTACCTTTGCGTCACCGCTCATTGGGTGGATCCCAAATCATGGCAATTGATGAAACGTACGATTGCATTTGATCTTTTTCCGCATCCACACACCGGAGATTTTTTGTTTTACTTTTTAGATAATGTAATAAGTACTTTTAAATTACAAAATAAACTTTTTCAATTGCATTTGATAACGCCTCTAACAACACAACCGCGGTTGAAAAATTAAATTAAATATCTTCCGATTGCAAACGGTGATTTTTTCCATACTCGTTGTGTTGCACATATTATTAATTTAGTAGTGCAAGACGGACTATCCGGGCAATATGTTAATAACTTTATTACATCTTTTCGATTTATGTTACATGACGTTTTAAAAAAAGTAGAAAAAGATATCAAGATTATAAACAACTTTGTAAGGATACACTCTATATTTTTAGGTCCTAATTGGGATGTACCTACTCGTGGAATTCGACTTGTCACATGTTTGAATGTGCTTTAAAACAAAAGGCACTTTGAAAGCTTTTCATAATAGTCTTTCGGATAATGGTGAAGCCGACCCATTCCGGATGCGGGTTGGGAGAATCTTCAACGTCTATCCGAGTTTCTTGAGGTTTTTAAAAACTCAACAACAAAATTATCGGGAGTTTATTATTCCACTAGTTATTCGGTGCTTCAAGAATTATATTTTATGTCTTTGAATTTTAAAATTTTCAAAATAAAAATAATATGTTTAATCAAATGATAGAACCAATGAAAGAAAAGTTTAAAAAATATTTTAAGGACTTACCACCCGTTTTTACGTGTGCCGCCGCTTTAAATCCGTTTCTAAATGTTGCGGGGGTTGAATGTTTGATAGATGAGATAAATGACAATTGGATATGCATGACGAAAACCTAATTTTTCAAACGAGGCAAAAGAAAATTTTAATCATAGTTTGAAAACAATTTATAATTTTTATTTAAATAGATATGGGCCTAACGTAAACATAACCATGCCAAGCGAATCAACCTCAAGTGCTAGTACATCGGTTAAAGACCCAGTTTTGACTATGTTGAATGTTGTCGGGATGTGACGGCTAAACGACAAAGGGGTAACACCCCACAAGTGAGCTCGGTAGATATAGTGGAACGGATTTTATTTCCACTATGACTACCGAAGAAGATTATCGTGCATTCGATATTTTGGCTTGGTGGAAAGGAAAAGAATCTCAATTTCCGATTCTTTCTGCTATGGCCCGTGATTTACTAAGCGTCCAAGCTTCTACGGTAGCTTCGGAATCTGCTTTTTCTCTTAGTGGCAGGGTAATATCATTACGAGAACAAGACTAACTCCGGAAGCAGTGGAGATGTGCATTTGTTTAAAGGATCACTTAGACGCAACGGATCGTATACAAGACCAAACAAGCCTCGAAGACGAGATTACACTCGAAGCTAAAGTACATGATGAAGAGGTAGAAGACGGAGTATCTTCTGGCATATCCGATGAAGAATTAGCATTTGATCAAGCATCTCGTAGTAGATAAAATTAGACGATATTGTTATTTTTTATTGATTCATTTATGTATTTTTAAGTGTTTAATATTATATGTCTTTCATGTTCTTTTTAAATTTCTTTGTCATTCAAATGTTTTATATAAAAAGTATTAATATTTGTATATTATAAGTGTAACCTTTTCTGTCAAGATTTGTATATATTTATATATAAGTTGTTTAAATTTTTGTCATTCAATGAACCCGGTTAGAAAAAGAAAAAATAAGAAAAAAAAAAGAAAAAAAAATATAAGAAAAAAAAAAATACGACCCGGTGTTCGACACACACACAAGAAAAGAAAAAAAGGAAAAAACCCGGTTGAACCCGGGTTTCATACCCGAACCGAACCCGACCCGACCCTACCCGGGTATACCGGGTAGGGTTTGTATCCGCTGAACCCGACCCGGGTTCGTACCCGGGTTCACCAATACCCGGGTACAAAAAACCCGGTTGGGCCCAAACCCGGTTTGTACCCGGGCCCGGGTACGGCCCAAAACCGATTTGCCCACTCTAGCAGAAGCATGAAATTTTGTTAATTTAATGTTTGTTTCTAGGTTGTGTCAGAATAATTCATACCCTACTCCCGTATTGGCTAGGGATATCTAGGCCTTAATCGATGTTGTGGTATATCTGAATCAAGAGCTGTATCTAGAAAGGTCTACAACACTATTAGAAATGGTCTACAACACTATTTTTTAGAACAAGACACTTGATGGAAATGTAGATTATGACATATAAGGCAACACGCAGATCATGCTGCAAATCTTCATTAGAGGATGGAATATCAGTGCCATTAACGAGGAAAGAATACAGACTAGACTAATCATGATTGACATATTTCTCAAGTACAAAGATGTAAAACAAATCGCAAAAGAACAGCAAGAGTTCCTAAACAATACGTCATAGAACGTAGGCAACGTATCAAGGGAGAGTAGATGCAGGGGAATCTTGATAGCCCGTGATGCCCAAGATCCGAATTCGAGTGTTTGGCTGCATGGTTTAAAGTAAAAACAATCAAATACAAACTAGACTTCACCAACATTCCACAACAGGAGTTTAATTTTGATTTCTTTGGGTTTTATTTTATAATAGTTGGAAGGATGGATGTACAAATGTAACATGACCATTCAATAAATCATATGAAGTTGAATTCCACTAAAAGATATGATATTGATAATCACATGTATAGAATCACCTGTCTGTGGCCAATATTCCTTCTGTAATTCTTCTTCTTCTTGTACTTGAAGACCACCACCTTTGGGTCCAGCCCCTACACAGCGCATAATAAAAGCAGTGAGCCGAATATGACCTGGGAATATCATATTAAAGGTTACATAATGGGCGGGTCGGGTGAAGGCCTAAATGAGTTAGGTTTAGTATCAGCGGAAAGGGGTTGGTACATTATCCAAAAACACTGTTTTAGGATGTTGTAAGAGTTATACATACACACTGGGAGACTTGTCACATGTTTGACTCGTTCAAGTCATTTGACGTGTTTCATTTCAAAGAAAGTTTTAATGTTTTTCCCCTTTGACCCGTTAGAGATAAAACACAACCTAAATCTACAAAGTCGTAAGCGGGTTGAAATTGCCTCTAGGAAATGTAGAAATAAACATTACACCATGTTTAGAAAAATGAAGTACCTGTTCCTCCACTACTGCGTGTACAGCGGCATTAGGAACCAGTGGCTTCCCAATGTATGCGCTGGTTTTCGTGCCAACAAGTAACACCTTGTTCAGGATTATCTATATATGCCAACTCGTGTCAGAAGTTAAAACGCAAGAAACATAAAGTCAAACGTAGGTTGATTTTAGTCTTAGTAATTACATAAAAAGAGAAATAATCATAAATTTGATAACCAAAATGAAAATGTTGTTCCATCAAAGGGAGTAGTAGGGGTGTGAACTACTGACACACCATGAACCTAACATGGAATTCGTAGGTTTGGGTTTAGTCTAAACGGGTTTGGATTAGCTTGCAACGACCCACCAACACGCTTAGCTAAACGAGTTGGGTTCGAGTTGACCTAGCAGGTTTGCTGGTTTGACCTCTATGTTTCCATAATCTTTTTTTTCCAATGTCATAACTTAATACTAATTGGGTATTTTGTCTCATAATTTAAAAGATAAAAAGAGAAACAAGCATCAAACTTTGTACTTTAAACCTAATTGTTTTATATACAAATGCATTTATAGTTGCAAATTTGAAACTTATCCTATTAATACGCAAAAAAATGAATCTGCAAAAGTGCTTGTGATGTTTGGATTCATGTGTCGGACATGATTTTATGGTTCTGGTTCATGTCGGGACCCTAAACACGACCCATTTGACACCCCTAATTATATTAAGACCTTATGAAAAGACAACATATAAGCACAAACAATCCACATGAAATCAAGCTTAATTGATTACCTTATCATTAACATTGGCACCCTTGAGCCTCTGAGTGTACAGAAATCGCCCCGGAAAAACTATATACTGCCTACCCCCAATCTGAACAATATCAATAAACAACAACAATCAATCATCCAAAACACCCACAATTCTCCATCAAAGAATCATCATCAAAATCGAAAAATCTCACAATAGTAATATCCATACGTTTAAACACCCGATAATCTCGCATTCATCCAATTCGATTTCAACAACCAACAATCAGTTCAAAGCACACCCAATTGCCAATACCATTTGCACAAAATTCTCAATCAAAAACCATAAGGGGTTGTTAAACCGCAAATGTATCGTCAAATTCAACTCACCATAACAACAGCGAACACTTCTTCCCCTTTGGATTCATTAGCAACCAGGGTTTGCTCCGCCGGTTGCGCCTGCTCAAACTCAACCGCTTCGGCTCCGGCTTCCGATTCAACAGATGGGGTTTCCGTTTGCGAGAGTTTAGGGACGATTGACGATGAGTACGATGGTCTGTTGCAAGAGGTGAATCTGAGGGAAGAAGGTGAAATTGGGGGTGAATTAGAGGGGAAATTGAAGGTGATTGTTGTTGTGGTTGTTGGGGCTGAGGTTTTGTGGGTGAAGATGGAGGTGATGGAGGTGATGGAGGATGATAAGCTCATCGCCATTGTTGGAGCTCTGCTATCACTATCTGTTTACAGAGGCTATCTTATCCTACGTTCAGTGTCTATCGGTATATGGGGAAGATGGTGTGTAGATTATGTTTTTGGCTTGCATTTTAGTCCTTGAGGTTTTGGTTTTGCGACTTTTAACATATATAATAACTTGAAAGTGTTTTTATTGGTTGTTATAAACTAGAGTAATCTTCTCTACAAGATGTTATAAAATACAAAGTTTATTTGTGAAACTATTAGATTTAACTACACAAAAGATGACAAATATTTGTTGGTTATAATAATAATTATACAATTAATCGTTAAAAAACTAAACTGAAAAGAATTATTTTTGAGGAAACTACAAACAAAACTTATGATAAACGTTAAAAAAAAGCAATATCAAATGAGTGTAGCAGTTTAAGAAAGTACCATATTATATGTTTTTGGATCTTAAGGGTAAACAGCTATTATATATGTTTTTGTACCCGATACTTGATGTGAAGAATAAATGACAACTGATAGATAGAAAATAACACATGTTATGTATTATGATTTTACTAGGTAGAGACTAGGTCCTATAAAAAAAGATAAAAGCTGGTGAGTTACTTCCTTTAAAGGAACAAATTGAAGCTTCATACAAGACACAACATGTGTTTTCTCGCCCTTATGAGGGTTTTCACCATCATATGGTCGAATGAGAGAAGACTAAATGAATAGCATAGAGTGACTTACTTATATGAAGACGCACACCAAAGGTAGAAGTACTGCGGGTAAAATCTTGTGGATGACGAGGATACTTTTACTAATAAAATAGACATCACCATAAATAGATATATAACATTAAGAATATTATAATATTTCATATGTAGATGAACATTTCGAGTGGGCTATCATAGTCAACTACATTTTAAGACAGATAATTCATTACTAATATGACAAAAGATTGAGCCTCTTAGTTAATGTACTACATAAGTATGAGAATATATGTTGTATCGAAGGATGGGAATATTTAAAATTATTTCATACATACTCTTTAGTAAATATGTATTTTATTAAAGGGGATTGTTTGAACAAACACTAACTCGTTACTATCCATAAATCACTAACGTGTGGATAGAGTGGATGGTGCAAAGACATTGATCCCAAATGAACCAAAAGTCCTTTGTCTCAGCACTAGCAATCTTAAATAGAATGTTAGATTTACTAGTGCTAGATCAAAGAAAGACGCGTCCATGCATGGTTATCACTCTAGTGAGTAGATTGGAAATGGAAAACCAGAAGATTCGTACGACACGAGGAAAGCATTGGACATAGTTCATATAAGCTTTCATGATTTAATCACATCATGGAGCTATGATCCAAGAACAAGAACTTATACAATAGCTAGAGCTCTTGCCGATCCTGAAACCATGAACGAATTAAAGCTTTTAGGACTTCCAAAGTGCATCTTATAAGAGCTTGCAAGTCTCCCCATGTATAATCCGTCCAAAGATCATCACGGGGAAGTTAACTATCAAGATGGTCAAACAAATAGTCAAACATTTCAAGTAAGTTTTGATAGCATAGCCTATATAGAATAATTGATGCCGAAGTTTCTCAAAACATGATCATCCATTGATTTAGTTAATAAGCTACTAAGAAATAAAGCATCCGAAGAATCCAATTGCTGAATACACGGTCATTTGCTGATGGTAGTGTGCTTCCGAAAGACTGCATGTTTCCGAAACATAGTCTCCGTTTGAACAACAAGGCGTATTCCGACATACTACACTCATGAAGAATTCTTTCTATTTTGATACACTATTAGTGTTTAATGTACTATCTTATGCTAGCTCCGTTGAGCAGTGGAACAACCGTAGTTGCTATTGTGCATTATATTATAACTTGTAATATTTGAGTTTCTATTGTTCTTATTACATTTGTGAGAGTTGTTAGCATTGATAAACATATATTCCACATCTATTAATCAATATCAATGAAACAATCTTGTTATTAATTCACTCATGATCCAAGATCTATATTAAAAGAGATGATCGTACGAAGTCACATGAACATCTTGTAAAAGTTTATTTCTCCAACAATCCAAAATTAACAATGATATGTTTAGAGAGACGTTTCAGAATCGAAAACAATTATTTTGGCAAATAGTTGACGATATGCAAAGAAACTTTAATTGTTTTTAATACGGATATGATACAAGATGGAAGAACAGTTTCATAACATTGCAATTGTGTGCATATGTAATACATTATCTAGCATATGAAAATGTTTCCGACTTATTGGATGATTACTTGAATATGTCTAAAAGAACATCTTGTGAAAGCGTACAATAATTTTGTGATGTGCCACTAGATTGTATGTGAAAGAATATTTACGTAGGCTAACTTCAGATTGTTAGTCCCAAGAGCACTTGAATCATAAAATAACAATGAAGATTCGGATCTAAATGATAAAATATGAAGAACTTGGATGAACACTCAAGAACATCAATAAAAAAAAACCCCATTTGATCTATTTTGATTTGCATAAGATGTTGATTACATGGAAACCCTCAAATCTAGCTCATGCAAGCTTAACAACACTCTAATGACTCTAGCTATTTATAGTCTAATGACAATTAGACTTAATGACATTTAGCACCCTAAACTATGAATAAAACATGACAATTATAAAATTACAATTAAAACACAAACTAGACTAATAAAGATTAAATGTATATTTTGTTGACAACAAAATATATATATTAACTCTAAGACCCGTGTTCTTTGTATCTTCAACGTCTCACTACTAATCTTCGTCCCGAACGCGTCGTCTTGACTATTGAGTTGACTTTGACCGTTGACGTTGACTTTTGTTGACTTTGACTGTGTTAATAATATTAGACTATCTTTCAGACCCAACAATACTCCCCCTTAGTCTATTATTATCAACGTCTTTTATCGTGATCGGCACCGATAAGTCAATTGCACTTGATCTTTAATTTGGTAAGCTTCAGTCTCAATTTTAAGGTCTAACAATTTCGAAACCCTAGACAGATGCTTTCCAAATTTTGTTGCTAAAGATCTTTATCTCACAAGCTCCCCTTTTTTCTATGCTCCCCTTGTTGTCTGCATCCTCTTGATTATAATGAGACCACTTTCTTGAATTTCCGAGTGCTTCAGAAGATGTAGGAGGAAGATTCTTAACTCGGTATCTTCTGTAATTTGAGGAACATGTTCTCTGGTTTGGTTCATTGCTCAAGTGATGATCGACCATCACTTGCTGCAAAACCTGCAACACAATCACAAACATATTCTACACATTTCTCGTTAGATCATTTCAACAATACAAATAAACCCGTGTTTATCTGTGAATATAAACAAGCGAAATCATGTTCGTTTGTGTGTGCAATTTCCCGTGAAATGTATGAAAATATGAGATTTTAATAGCATAATATGAAAGACTTGAAATATATATATATATATATATTATAATTATTTTACACCAAGAACTAATTTGATCATGAGATCACATCCTCAAGATATACTTAAGCAAAAAGATGTATTTAAACATCGATAAGTTAGTGAGATCACACTAATACAGAGTCTGATCACAATTTTAAATTTTTGATAGCCAAAACAATTCAAGAATGATTGTTGGTATATTTATCCAATTTAAACCCATGACTTATTCTTTACAACGAGTGATCTGCAACTGATTTTATCATGTTTTAGGTTCGATTAGAGAAGCTCAGGTAACTTGGTTCCCACAGACATCCAGCAAAGAACTTATCCCATCGTCAGGGCTTACGGAGTAATATGATTAACTCTGCTTGACTTCCTTTTGAGGTTCAACAGTGATCTTAATTTAAGAATCACCGTGCCTTTATTTTGAGGAACAGATGATGAGAGCTCCAGGTCTATACTTACGTATAACAGAGGAGATGACCATCTAAGCGTGCTGATGAGAGCTTTAGGTCTATACTCACGTATAACAGAGAAGAATCGCTCCAGGTCAATGCTTCCGCATAGCAGAGGAGATAAGCACGAAATATACATCTGAAAAGCAAACGAGAAGCTACATTCAGGACTTAGGGATAGGGAGATTTTGGGAATAGAAGGAATCAAGGCAGAAGTCAGATACTCTCAACCCATTTTTGACGAGACTTGTAACTTTGTGCAAGCCGAGATATTGTGAAATGATCCTTATCATCGAGTTCCAAAGCTTTAGTTAGGCTACAGATCATTGTCTACTTCGTTTTCGGGCTGAGCCTACCAAGCGTATCATATAATGAAAACTGTCTTTTTCAGATTTTAGAATTTGAAGTAATACAAACATCTACCTCAGTTACTATCATTTCTCACAAAGTACAAGTCATGCAAACAAGCATTCCAAGAAAACATACTATCATTTCTCATTCATCCCAAATCAAGTTCTTAGTTCCCATTTCAATCAATTTTTTTTTTTAATTTTTTGTTATTATTTTTTATTATTATTTAATAAACGGAAACAAAAATAGAATTTTACCAAAGAAAGTCTTCCATTTCACTCTAACGAAGGATTAAAATGAACTATCAAGAGAAATGCAGAGATTGTGAAATAAGATGTGAAAATGCAGATAAGGATCTAAAATGTGGATAAGATACCAAATCCATAACCTATTTGTTCCGCCTCAAATTTGAATGAGGAACATTCTCTGTCGGTAAATCGGATTACTAACAGTCCTCCTGAACCGTTCCTGCACTCATTAACAGATTAGTTAGAAAAGGGGGCCCAGGCCATCGTAGTCCTGGGTGTTCCATTTGCATCAGTGTAATAAACCTGTCTAAAGGCACAACCTTTTATCTTTTCTTCTTTCCTTTTAATTTGCCAAATTTGTTTTGGTTCAAACATTTTTTATTTGAATAAATTAAATTTGGAAATCATTTTCTGTTTAAAATTCAAAGAAAAAGATTTGGTTTGGATGCGTTTGTCACTTTCATCTTTGAATCATGTGAAACCAGCTCCACATGCGAAGGTTTGGATAGAATGTTTGTCATCCAACCGTTCAAAGATATGTTATTTTTACCTTGGAATCCAAAGAAGCAACCCGTGTTGCCTTTACCGTCTTGCACATTCCTTCTAGACTCTGATCCGGAGTAGCAATTCGTTTTGCCTTTACCATCCGAAGCATGTTTCTTTGGGCATTTCTTGAGCACGTGATCTTCCTTTCCACACCTGAAGCAAGCCTTGAATGGCTTTTGATGCTTGACTGGCCCATGTGGTACAGGTGGGGATTGAGCTTTCCTTGAACTTGATGCAGCTTGTTGTTTGTTGCATTCTATTGCTTGTTAAATATGTGGTTTCTTCTCGAATCTTTTATGAGCTTGAGGTATGACGGACTAGGATGGAGATTTCTTCTTTTTAGTTTTGGATGAACAACGGGCTTGTTTTGTAACCGGGAGTGAGATCCGTATTGATCTTTATTTAGGTTTTAGAAGCTTTTGGGACTTGATAATTTCAGGTAATATCTTGATCTTTGAGGACCCGACGCTTTCCTTTGTGTTTGATTCATCATCCGAGCTTGTCTGGTCTTCAATAGACACCTCCGCTTCCAGTGGATCTTAATTGATAGGAATTGGGTGTGTTGATGTAGTTGCAGCTTGATGATTAGGTGATTCCTGATTTATCTCTTCCTTCACAATTATGACAGGCTCAAAGGTAGGAATTTCACCTGCTTTAAACTTATCAAAGGAGTTAAAAGAAACAGCAGGTACAGGTTTACAAATAACAGAAGCTGAGCAGTCATTTGCTTGATTGTCAACACCTTGTTTACTGTATCCCATACTAGTAGAAGAATCATAATCATCTCGCAACTTTTTATGATTTATTCCTTCTAAACCCTCATGTAAATTGTTAGCAGGTTGCTCGAACAGATCATTTTTCGGGTGAGGTTAGGAATAGGAGAATAGCATAGAGTAGATGGAGGGGGAACTGAATTAAATATAGTTTTAATGTCTGAATGATATCCAACCCTAATTTTTACCCGCACCCCTTGTTGTTTAGCATTTATCGAGCTTTGTTTAAAGCTGAGTCGTTTCAAATTGAGCTAGAACTGCTCTTTCTCTTAAAATATTAATTTTTAAATTTCTTTCCAACAGATTTCTTTTCAAAAGATCAATTTTAGCCAATGCTTCATTAAGTTTTATTGAAAAAGCTATTTCATTCTGCTTGAGTTCTTTGTTTATGGTTTTAATTATTTTTCGTTATCTAGCAATAACCTATTTGCTTTATAGATACCAAACAAACGAATTTTGCAAGCAGATGAGCACATGTCTTGAACTGTCTTCAGCTGCCAAGGCTTTCTTGCAGTTGCAGACCCTTGTGTTTCTTTTGTGTTCCTCTTCCTTGGCCTTTAGCGTCTCTTCATCCTCAGCTTCCTTTTTTCCTTTATCATTTTTCTTAACTTCATTAGCATCAGTTCTCTTACAATCAAGTCCAATTTCATTACCGACTCTCAAAGCTTCACAATTCTCTTTTACAGTCTCCCTGATTTCAGCAGTTGAATCAGAATTAGTTTCCATCGACTTCAAACTCTCAATCATCTCGGTTTTGTAATCAAGTATGCTTGTCGCAGAAGAGATAAGAGCTACATTCAGTCTGTTAGTTTGAGATGGAAACATGGCTTGATGAAATTCTCTTTTCTTGATATCCAGCTCAGCAGATTTCAGCTTGTTAATCACATCTATCAACTTGTAATCCAGAAAATTTCTTTCTTTCTTAAGCATTTTAACATGAGAATTCCACTCGGGTGGAGGAGATTTAAGAAGCTGTTGAACTTATTCATAGTTGGTGAGTTGTGAGTCATGCTTCTTCACATTATTTGGCACAGATATAAATCGATCAATGAAATCTGAGAACTTTTCATTTTTCATACCTGCAAAACAATCAAACCGACTTTGTGACATTGTGACGTTGTCTGATTCGAGATCGTCAGAAAACAACATTTTCATTTAAAATATTAAATTCACTTTAACACCCAAAACTAAAAATATTTTTCCAAAAACTTGATGAATAATATTCTCCCCTGAAAAAAATACTTTTAATGTCAACTAATTGGTTTCTAAAATATTGAATTCACTTTAATACCCAAAACTAAATATTTTTTATTCTTTATTATTTAATACAAACATTTCAAAACTTCGGTGGCAAAAGGTATGATGTGATGAAACCACATGTAAGCATAAGCTAACCTCAAACCTCTAATTGAATCAACAAATACACTCAACAAGTACACTTGTTCTCATCTGCTCATGTATATGAATAATGGCCTTCTAAGTCACAATCATCCAATTTCCCCTGATTCTCAAGCCCTAAAACACTCAAACCCACAGAATCCCCAAACCCTTCGATAATCTTGGTTGAACCTCAATGGTAGTGACGATTATGATGTCTGTAACATCTCATCCCCATTTCAAATTCACTTTCTCCATCTCACAAAACCCCCATCAATCATCCCCATTTCAAACGCATTTTGAATCATCTTCTTTGATGATCTTTAAGTCCTCAAGAACAAGAAGAATTCAAAAGCCTCATCCTTTGTCTTCTTTCAGTTTGGCGAACTCGAAATTACGCTCTTCTTCTACCTTTCTTCTTTGTTTTGGTTTGATTTTGACGGTGGTTGATGTGGTGGTGAGGATGTCGGGTGAAGGTAGAGGGTTGGTGTTGATATGGTGGTGACGGGTGTAGGCTACGGTGGTAGGTTGCTGTGGCGGGTGATGAGGTCGAGTGGGAGGGTGGAACGGGTGTAAGCTATGAAGGGGGGGGGGTCGACGGTGGTATCGATCGAGGGAGGGGTCGGTCGAGGGAGGGGCGGCGACCGCGACGCCGGTGATGAAGGTGGATTTGCGGAGGGATTGTGGGGTGGGGTTTGTGGGTTTTGTTGTCTGGTGTTTATAAATCGAGAAATTAGGGTTCCAACGGGATGCTCTGATGGGTGTTAATGTTGAAAAGGGTGATGATTTGGGGAAGGTAATGGATGTAGGGCGAGGTGGTGGTGTCGGTGGTAGTGGGTGGTGGTGATGTCGATCGAGTGTGAAGGTAGGTGTGGTTGTTGTCGGTTGTGGCGGTGGAAACCGGTGGTTGATGATCAGTGATGGTGGGTTAGGCGATAGTGGTATGGTGGTGCTCGACTACAAAGACAGCAGTGGTGAAGGGGAGCTGTTACAATGGTACGATGGTGGTGTTGGTCAGTCTAGGGATGGGTGAGTGGGTGGAAAACACTTAGTTTCGCTGGGAAAATTCGCCGAAACTTTGCCGGAAAACGCAAGTTCGCCGGCAAGTTCGCCGGAGTATCAATAGGTTCGCTGGAAAACAATAAGTTCGTCGGATCGAGAACTATCGTTCAAAATGGCTGTCAAAATCTCCCAAATATGATACAAACTCGCCGTATGAAGATTTGAAGGTTCTTCAAAGGCTGCCAAGAACACACACAGTGTGTGTGAGAGAGAAACACCTTTAAACTTCAAATTTCTTTTCAATTTCTTGTAGAAATCGATTTGTAGATGTAAAATATGAAACAATGTTGTAATTCTGCTATGAAATGATGTAGATCTGATCAAAATCAGTAAGATTGATGAACATAAAACTCAGATCTAGTTTCTCTCTCTAAGACCCCATTTTCTCTCTCTAAAATACTTCAAAATCAGTAACAAAATCTTCAAACCAGTAATAGAAATTGATTCAAGTTGGCTCTGATACCATATTGTTAGTCCCAAGAGTAGGGCTGCAAACGAACTGAACGTTCAGCGAACAGTTCGTGAACTGTTCGGCGGGAAGTTCGTTTATGTTTGCTCGTTTAGTAAATGAACGAACACGAACAAGAAAATTCCATTCGTTTAGTTAAACAAACGAACATGAACACAAGCCGTGTTCGTTCATTTATGTTCGTGAACGTTCGATAATGTGTTCATTTATGTTCGTTAATGTCCGTTCGTGAACGTTCGATAATGTGTTCGTTTATGTTCGTTAATGTGTTCGATTATATTCTTAATTTTTGTGTTAGTTATTTTTATGACAATTATATCAAGTGTTTTTTGATATTTATGTTACGTGTTTATTTATTTTTGGTAAATTTTGTGATAAAAATGCTGATTTTATTCTAAAATAAATATGCAATCATTTGTATTCGTTTGTGTTCATTGAGTTCTTTGTGTTCGTCATGTTCCTGAACATTTATTCATTTTCGTTTGATTTTGTTTGTGTTCGTTTGCGTTCGGTAAGTGTTCATGAACAGTTCATGAACATGTTCATTTCCTTAATGAACGAACACGAACAAGGAAACCCGTTCGATAAGTGTTCGTGAACAGTTCATGAACAAGTTTATTTCTTAATGAACGAACACGAACAAGGCCTTGTTCGTGTTCGTTTGGTTCGTTTGCAGCCCTACCCAAGAGCACTTGAATCATAAAATAGAAATGAAGATTTGTATCAAAATGATAAAATATGAAGAACTTGGATGAACACTCAAGAACATCAATGAAAAAACCCCATTTGATCCATATTGATTTGCATAAGATGTTGATTACATGGAAACCCTCAAATCTAGCTCATGCAAGCTTAACAACACTCTAATAACTCTAGCTATTTATAGTCTAATGACAATTAGACTTAATGACATTTAGCACCCTAAACTATGAATAAAGCATGATAATTATGAAATTACAATTAAAACACAAACTAGACTAATAAAGATTAAATGTATATTTTGTTGACAACAAAATATATATATTAACTCTAAAACCCGTGTTCTTTGTATCTTCAACGTCTCACTACTAATCTTCGTCCCGGACACGTCGTCTTGACTGTTGCGTTGACTTTGACCATTGACGTTGATTTTTGTTGACTTTGACTGTGTTGATAATATTATACTATCTTTCAGACCTAACACAGATGACATACAAATTCTATAATCCTGTTGTGAAACATGACATGGTTTTCTAGTGATGTTAGATAGTGATCTATACTCTTATTAGTTTTGTCGTTTATTTGTTAATGTTCTTAATAGTTGTATTTCTTATTTGCTAGGTGGTGTTAACTATATGCATTAGGTTTGGAGAAATTGCGACATGACAATGTTATACATGAGAAAAACTAGTACCCGACCCTCATGTTTGAAACGGTAGCCTCACAAGACACATGGTTTTGACATGTATTCTTTTGTCTCGTCGGTTCAAACAACGACATCAATGAACTGAGGTGGTGCTTGTTTTTTTAGAAAAGAGCTTCTTGGGCACTTTTGTCTGCACCAAGAAGAGGACGAGCAGACATTTAAGGTTATAGACTATTTGTTTTTCGGAAGACATTTTATTAAAAAATGTCTTCCCGTCCTCTTCTTATAGAAGACCCAACCCCACATCTTCTAACATCTTCCAACCTCTTCATAAATAAAAAACCCTAAAAAGCCACCTCCACCGCCGACCTCTTCATCCATTCTTGTTTCTTTTCCCACTCACCACACCATCGAAGAGCTTCCTCCACCGCCGCTGCTCACCATCGCTGGCCTCCTCCACCTCCACCCCCCATCGCCTGCTCCTCCTACACCATCACACATCGCCTGCTCCTCCTACACCATCGTACATCACCGGCTTCCTCCACCTCTACTGCAGCACATCGCCTCCTCCACCATCTCCCTGCTCCTCCGCAACACCACAACCATCAAGGAAACAGGTAATCATCAAGCAACCATTTTTTTAAATGGATGTATAGTACTTAGATCTAGGGTTTTTTTATGTTTAGGTTTGTTTGATTTGTCACAATGGATTATGTTTAGGTTTGATAATGTTTAGGTTTGTTTGATTTATCACAATGGATTATATTTAGGTTTGATAATGTTTAGGTTTGTTTATGTTTGATTTTGTTTTGGGCTTGTTTGATTTGTCACAATGTATTATGTTTAGGTTTGATAATGTTTAGGTTTGTTTGATTTGTCATAATATAATATGTTTAGGTTTGATAATGTTTAGGTTTGTTTATTTTTGATTTTGTTTAGGTTTGTTTGATTTGTCACAATGGATTATGTTTATTTTGATTTTGTTTAGGTTTGTTTGATTTGTCACAATGGATTATGTTTAGGTTTGATAATGTTTAGGTTTGTTTATGTTTGTTTGATTTGTCACATGGATTATGTTTAGGTTTGTTTATGTTTGATTGTGTTTTTGTTGTTGCTTGTTTGTTGGTTAACAGAAATGGGCGAGAAACATCAATGGTCAAATGAGCATATACAATGCTTATTAGAGACTTGTGTTGAAGAAATAAATAAGGTGGGTAGGAAAGGTTTGAGTATGCAAAAAGACTCTTGGAATAGGTTTGGTAAAGTTCTTAAAGAAAAGTTTGGCTTTGAGTTGAATAAAAAACAAATGAAGAACGCCTACGATAATTTGAAAGCCAAATACATAGGATAGGTGTATTTGAAAAACAAAACGGGCACCAAATATAATGCTCAAACAAATACTTTTACCCTAACAAACGAGGAGTGGGAAGAATTTAAGAAGGTATGTTCATATATATATATATATATATATATATATATATATATATATATATATATATATATATATATATATATATATTTAACTGCTTCTTATAAACATAAACTTAAATATTTTTTATTTTGGGTTTAGGGGCATCCGAAGGCTGGATCTTTGAAAACGACTCCATTGCCTTTTCTAGAACTTTGTGCACAATTGTTTGATGGTAATACTCCTACTGGAAATTGCAAGTGGACCTCAACCCAAACAACATCAGTTGCTGGATCATCTTCTGCTCAACGTGTCAAACCACTTATGATTACAAATACCATTCTTCATGACACAGAAGATTATGCCGGCTCTTATGATTTTGAACACCACACTTCCGAGCCTACTCCTGAGGATACCCCCGAGCCTACCTTGGAACCTACCCCCGACCCTATTCCAAACAAAAGGGCAAAAACCTCAAAATCATCTATCACTTCTGATGATTTAACATCTAATATGAAAAAGGTTCTTTAATATTTGATTAAAGGAAACAAGATTTAGCATGTTGTTGTCCCTGCTAGTAAACGAGATTTATATAGAGGACGGGAAAAAGGGGATTGTTATCAAAACGCATTAGCATTTGTGACTTTAACATGATTTTTACATTCATTGTGGCCGACTTGGAAGGAGTAGCACATGATTCTAGAATATTATCAGAGGTCTTATTAGATCCACATGCATCATTCCCATTTCCACCACCAGGTATGTTTATGGTTTGTTAATTATTTAATTATGCTAGTATACTATTGTAATTAATTATTTACCTTTACAGACAAATATTATCTTTGTGATGCCGCATATGCACACATACGAGGATTTATGGCTCCATATCGCAATATTAGGTATTGGCTTGGAGATTTTCGCCGGAGGTGTGCATTGACCAATAAAGAAAAATTTAACCATGCACATGCAAAACTTCGGAACGTCATTGAGCGTTCTTTGGGTGTCTTGAAAGCACAATTCCCTATTTTAAAGAGGATGGCACCATTTCCGTTGGTTACACAAAGAAACACTACCATTGCATGTTTCACACTATATAATTTTATAAGGAAAGAGGGATTGAGCGATGAGTTCTTTACACAATACGATCAACCCAATGTGTCCATTGGAAATAGTCATGTTCATGTTGATGCTGATGAAGACGAAGTTGAAGCACATGGTACTGCATCAGATCGGGAATATATAACTCAGTTACGAGATGAAATTGTTGAGCAGTTAATGTAAATTATGTATAAATGATTTTGAAAAATGTGTTTTGTGGTTTATAAATATTATTTCAGTGTTGTAGAACTATTATTTAAATTTCAACATTGAAGTACTTTCAGTTTATTTAAATTTCAATTTATTTAAAGTTTCGTTTATTTCATCAGTCTGCAGACGTTACAAAACAGATAGTCTTCTTCTTACAGACTGCAGAGGTTTGATCCACCGCTTCTGTTATAAATATCTGCAGATTTGATCCGCACACTACAAATATTTTCTTGTAAAAAAAACAATAACACCTGAATCATTTAAAAATGTTGTAAATGGAAAAAACTACATGTGTTGACGAAAATCAATTTAAGCATGTTAGATAGGCGTCGCGAGGGAGAGAGATACAATATAGGGAGTAATAGTATTATAATAATACTCCCTTTCGTAGATTTGAACATTTGAAGTTGGATTCCATTGTCGACTACATCTCACACACAATTCACATTCACCATTCAAATCCACAAATCTCCATTCCTAGGGTTCATGTAGTTGACTGCAATTCAAATCCAATTCACCAACTCCACCATCATCAACAATCCATCATCCCTCAATTCAGCTGATCGATCCCAATTCTCACGAATCTAGCGTCAATCAAACCAACATAACATCAAATCAAACCCTATCCAATCCTCTTCACACCTCCAATGGCACCACCGAATTCATCGCCATCATCTCACAATGAAGATTGAGGGTTTCGCCTTCTTTACCTTGTGTTCATCGTCTTCAAATTCGCTTCGAATCGGGTGTGATGGCGGCGCCGAGGATTCTGTTGGTGGATCCCGAGAGGTTGATGAGGGATGTGGAGATGGCGGAAGATTCGCCTACTAGTAAGAAGCCTGTAGGTGTTGAGTTCGAGAGGAGGTTCCCTTTGACTAGATGGGAATTCATGGTGGCTTCTGGTGTGTTATTTGTGTTTGCGATTGGGTTGTTTTGTATATATCAGACAATGCCAGCTGCGGAGTATGGTAAACTTAAGCTGCCGCGATCTGTTTCGGATCTGCGGCTCCTCAAGTAAGTATGGGGATCTGAATTCTTGGTGTTTTTACGGTTTTAACTGTTGCTGATCTGAATGTAGTGAGTTGGATTATGCTTGTGCTAGGATCTTTTGTGGTTTGTTTCTTTGTACGTTGGTGATTATGTGATATTTACAAAATGTGGATTAGAATATGCAAAGAGAGAAGAGCACAGATAGATACAGGTTTATGGTTGGAATTTAGAAGTTTTTAGGATGTGATTCTGTGGATTTGGAAAATGAAAGAGAAGTTTGAGAATAGTGTTTTGAATTCGCATTTGCTTGTTTTAGGTTCATATGCATGGTGAGATGGTAGAGTAAATGATGTGTTGTTGGGCATCAATAGAATTGTGTGGAAACAGATGTTTAATGTAATAGCTCTTTATAAAATAGATAAGGCGGATAATAGATTAATAGAGGATTACAACATATCAGTGGCTCTACTCTGCTAGTTGAAGCGTACATTTATTTCATCTTCAACTTGCTGTGAATGACTTCTATTAGGTTGGTTAAAATGTTTGTATGTTGATGGCCAGATTGTGAATGAACAACACATGAAAGATCAATGATTTGCTGACTTACAACCTGCCCAGTTAGAATTGGAAACTCTGACTATGTTTCCAGGTCCCTCTTTAATGAATCCCTCTGACCCTGCCCCTTATAAACAGGGTCTCATTGCCCACTGACCTGTTGAGATATCTTGCTGTACCAAGAACATCATTCTGATGTCCTTTGACAGAAATTGACTAACCACAACTATAAAATTAGCACTCATGTGGCCTTGTGTTGTGAGGTAGTTGAATCCTTACCCACAAGTGATGCATGTATTTGGATCCTGAATAGGCTCCCATCCTTGGGATTTGGATTTATGATTAAATTATAATCCACACTTAGAGACTTGAGCAAGATCATACTTTATAAGATTCTAAGGAAGCTTAAAAATGTTTGTAGGGTTCAAACTTAGAGAAGATGGGCGAGGTCTACTAACAAATCTTTGTGCATCTAGAAGTTTCCCTCAATTTACAGCTATAACACATGTTTTAGCTTTAAATTTTGAAACATTCCTGAACTCTCTTTATGGTCATCTATGTTTCTTTTCATCAATTGTAGTGGCAACCTCATTGTCATGATCATATATCTTTTTTGTTTGTTTGGTGGGTTGTTAAGGTAGTTGGCCCTCTTCTCTTTTTTCTATCTCAATCAGTTTTCTGAACCAGGCTTCTATCTTGTAGAGCAAGGCATTTAGTGATCAACATGTAAGTCAATTAAAATGTGATTTCTTAAATTCTCCTTTCCCAATAGTATTGTGTTGGTTAATATATTAGCAGTTGCAAGAAAAGAGTGCGGCTAATTATTCTGTCTCATCTTACCTCAAATTTTTGTTGTTTGCACTTGCTTCTGATAATTAGGAACAGGCCAGTCAAGGGTCAAATGCCAAGGTTGTTGGAATTTTGTCATGCTTGAAACATCAGTCTGTTTTCAACTTTCAAGTAAAATGATGGTGTTATATCTCAACATTAGCAGTATGAGACATGTTTTTTCTGTTTATAACGAATGAATTTTAGAGAATGTCTACTTGCAAATTGCAATTCATATGTTACAACCTGAAATGTAGAAGATTTTAAGGTATGGAGCATATTACAAGATTTGTTTATGTTGATAGTCGGGGATAAAGGTGCTTGTGTGTGTATACACATACAGTAAAAAGTTGTCATGGTGTCCTACCAACATTATTCATACAGTAACTCAGTAAGTAATCATTTTATAGACTAATAAACCTATAAAAGACATAAGCTATCATCGTAGTAATCTTACTCAAATGTGATATGCATAAGACGAAAGGTACTAACCCATGGACAGTCTTTAACATTTTCACAAGTATGCACTGTGTTGTCAGCTCACTGCCTAGCTTTTCTGACGTGCAGGAATAGAAGTACTTAATTTTCATTAATGCCCCAGTTTAGTAATATAATGAATTTTGAATCCTTGTCTCGTATATTTTTTGTTTTAGTTTATCAACTTTCATCTCGTATGTATACATAGGTCCCTGCAAATTCATAAAATCACCTTAAGGGCCATAAAGTAATTCTTAGAAATAAACACCTATTGAAGATTTCAGCAATACACAAATGAGTGAAAACCATTTTTTTGTATTCGGTTTCTGCAGAGAGCAGCTTGGAACATATGCAAGCATTCATCCAACAAAGTTCATTCTGGGTTACTGTTCGACTTACATATTCATGCAGACATTTATGATTCCTGGGACGATTTTCATGTCATTGCTTGCTGGAGCCCTTTTTGGTGTTATTAAAGGCATCTTCTTGGTTGTGTTTAATTCCACTGCTGGTGCATCTTCCTGCTATTTCCTCTCAAAGCTAATTGGAAGGCCCATAGTCTACTGGCTGTGGCCAGCAAAGTTGAAAATGTTTCAGGCAGAGGTACGTATAAAAATAATGCTCACAACTTCCACCGGATAAATTTGTTTCACTTACATAGAGGTGGAAATGTTTCCAAGGTGCTATGATTATGTGAATTGGGGATTTGGGCTAGTTTTATCCAAGGTTTAAAACGGAAACGAGCCTCGAGCGTTTTCCCCACGCCTCACGAGGCGTAAGCCTCGAGGCAAACGAGGCGTACACCCGAGGCGGAAATAATAAATAAATAGGAAAATATATATCTTATAAAATAAAATACTAAAACATCAAACAAAACATATTCCTAAGCAAATTCATTATCAAATTTCAAAGTCATCACCCATAACGTATCACAAAGTCTAAAACATAAAAGATACGAAATTAAGCACACATTAAAAGTTTGTAATCTAATTCAACTTCAACAACATAAAACGCATCACTTTCTAACTCGTCATCTTACAAGCATCTTCTTCTACCCAATTCGTTTCACCATCATCACCTCATCCTCGTCAATCAATTTATTTGAACGCCTTTTCTTTCCTAGATGACGAACTTCCACCTGCACCGCTACTTTTCTCCCCCATGCTCCGCCACCTCCGTACACACCTGCATCGCCACCTCCAATTTCATCTTCATCGGCATCATTGGGTCAGCTAACCACTCATCATCAGACAACACATCTTCAACAATCAACGAATCATCTTCTTCTTTTAAAGTAGTCTTCTTCAAGAATTTCTGCCTCAGCTTTTTATTGTACATAATGTAGACCAAGTTGTTCATTCTTTCGGTTGTCAACCGTTTCGTCTCTTTGTATGGACTTGATTAAAAACTACTCAATTACGTTCACAAACAGCCGAAGCGGAACATGTAAGACCCAAAACTTTTATTGCAAAAGCCTTGAGTTCGGGAGTCTCATCTCCATATTCGCCCCACCATTTAACTATATATGTTATAAAAAAATTAGTGAATAATTTAATTTATATAAATATAAACTATAAACTATAATAAAAAATATCAACAAATAATTTACCCGGTGGACGTGTCTGATATGTCGCCAAAGAACCTCTATATCCAAACAATCCCCTTTTTTCTTTATACGCAATTAGTTGATCTTCAATCTTCAAATAAACACTAGTATCTTTATGAGTCTATCCATAACATCATATAATCCTCGCTTAATCTCCGGATGCTCAGAAACATTGGGACTCCATCGATATTGTGGATTTAAGTAGTAGGCAGCCGCATGTAAATCACGATGCATTTGGAACTCCCATCTTTTATCAATATGTCCCTATCTCTTTTATCAATGATGTCCCATATCTCTTTATAAGAAGAGAGTTTGTTATCTTTTCTTTGCTATTTTTTCTTTACAACTATCCATCGCTCCATAATAAATCCCATGGCTGGTGTCTGCTCCCCATCAACAATTCTCAAAACTTCACAAGTGGCATTGTGGTTTTAATGGAATAAACCACACTAGGCCAAAAACTTGTCTCATCCATGATTATTTTTTTAACCTCTTTTCCATCAGCTTTCTTAGCCCAAGCACATGTCCCCCATTCAGTTGAAACAAACATTTGTTGTAAAGCTTCTTTCGATTCATAAATACTTTGTATAGTCAAAAATGCCGTGGCGAATCTTGTGGTAGCTGGTCGAAGAAGATCTTTCTTTAGAATCTTTCGGGCTAAACTCAACACCCACCGATGGTTATAGATAAATTGCTAACCTTTTTTGCTTTAAGCAAAGCATCAAATCAACTTTTATGTTGCATCAATTTACCGATATCTTCAAGCATCAAATCAATGCAATGAGCGGCACACGGGGTCCAATACAAGCTTTTCCTTCTCCATTAACAACGCTCCAGTAGCTTGTATGCACTAGCATTGTCGGTCACCACTTGAACTACAATATCTTCACCGATCTCTTCAACAACATCATCAAGCAACTCGAAATTTTTTCAGCATTTTTTATACAATCTGATGCATCAACCGTTCTCAAAAAACAGTACCATATTGATTGTTGACCAAAAATTAATCAAACTTCTATTTCTCATGTCTGACCAACCATCTGATAACAAAGAACCCCGGTGGTCTTCCATGTAGCTTTTATGTCCTCCACCATTGCAGTGGTCATGTTAACCTCTTCCTTAAGGATCCAGTCCTTAACTCATGCATGGTAGGGGGCTTCAATCCACGGCCAAAGTTCCCAACTGAACGTAGCATACTATAATTGATGGACTAGATGCTACGTTAAACGGTATTCCATTCTCAAAAAAAAATCTTCCAATATCCAAACAAACTCTGTTTCGATGCTCTTTTGCACTCGCTGGTGTCATTTTTTCGGTCGGGAGTGATCCTTCTTCGCTATCTTTCGCACCTCCTACAAACCGATCCATTTGCCCTCTAACACCCTGGAGGTAGCACATGGATCAACACTTCCCGCACTGCTATAATATGCCCCACTTCCTACATTTCTTCAAAGTTCTGTTGGGCAGCAAACTTTGCATCCTGAAACTGCTTCAAATATTGCTTTATTTCATCTTTACTTCAGAGGGCACATTGCACAAGGCATGACATCTTTATGTGTGCCAGCAAGATGTTCCTTCATTCTTTTCACTCCTCCTCTAATAACTTTACTACAAAACTTGCACTTTAGGTACTTGTAACCCTTTTTGCCACCTTGCGGAGGTACCTCAAATTCGTCCCCGTACTTCCAAGCCGGATCTTTCCTTGCACTTTACTAGCCATCGTAAGAAAACTATGTACATAAAAAACAAATTGTTCAACATGAGAATCTAGTATAGTGTATATTTGACAATTCAAATCTAGTATATAACCTTAAAGTTTAAACCATACACACTAATTCTAAAGTAGCATACTGATACAATCTTCAATCTTTTAAAATCAAAATCATAATTCATACAAGATTACATTTAATTCTAAAGTAACATGAGACTCAAGTGTATAAACATTCACAAATCAAATCCATTTTGCTACATTCACACACAATTCATAATTTAGTATATAAACCTTAAACCCATACCATAACACACTATTACATTCAAATCAGATTACTTTTGCTCCATTCACAATTCACAAATCTAGTGTTTAAAATAATAAACCTTAAACATGATAAAAGCACAAACATCAACCATGATTCACAAACCACAAACATCAACCATTCACAAATCATTCACAAACCACAAACATCAACCAATTTCACAAACCATTCACAACCACAACATCACAACCATTCACTATTCACAAACCATTCACTGTTCACAAATCACTCACTGATTCACAAACCATTCCCAATTCCAAATCAACAAAACAACTCTTGAATCAAATATAGAAAACTAACATCAGAATATCAGAAAATCAGAAAGTAGAAGTGTAGAACCTCTGAAAGTCGTGAAAATCAGAAGAAAATCAGAAAACCAGGTGCTGCTGTGCGATGGGGTCGATGTGCCGATGTGGGTGCGATGGGGGTGTTGGGTGCCGATGCCTAGTGCGATGGGGGGTGCGATTGGGGGTGCGCTGGGGGTGTCGGATGTTCCCTCAGAACCTCTGAAAGTCGCGATGGGGTGTGTGGGGTGTGCGATTAGGGTTTATTTTAGGTGTGATGATGCTTCTGTGGTTTAATTTACAAATTTAATTTCCCGCCCACACGTACGCCTCACCCCTTTCGAACCGCCTCACCGATGATTATGTGAATTGGGGATTTGGGCTAGTTTTATCTCTAGTGGTTCAAATAATTAAGTAGTATAGAAGGACACAGGTGAAACAAGTTGAAAGTACTCATATATTCGATGCATAAAACCTCGTACATCAATTTGAAACAATAAGATTAATTTTGAAATAGAATTTTTTTGGTTATTCAACACACGAATTATTTACAGAATTCAAATTTTTTGATGCATAAAACCTCTTTCATCAATTTGGATGATGAGTTTTGCTGATCAACTCAACTCTACTTGTACTGTACAAAAAATTACCCTTTATGCCCTGCTCAAGTGCTCATCTCTATACACACATGCCTTTTGCTAACCTTTCAGTATTTAATACTAGGTAGCAAAGCGTAGAGAGAAGTTGCTGAATTACATGCTTTTTCTGAGGATAACACCAACTTTGCCAAATCTTTTTATTAATTTGGCATCACCAATTGTGGATGTTCCATATCACATATTCTTTTTGGCTACGGTTGTTGGCCTTGTCCCAGCTGCATATATTACTGTCAGAGTAAGTGATTTTGTTTCAATTTGAAGTTCATATGCCTCAATGATCCATATTTTAGGTTTAAATTAATCTCTGGATTTGACTAATTGTAATGTAGTATGTTAATCTTGCATCAGCATTTGCCCTTTATTTATTATTTTTTTGAACAGCATTTGCTTGTTTTCTTTGGCATGCTTTAATGTTTTTCTAACATCATAATTGTGTTCAGAATATTTCATTAGTCACTATCTGACTCAAAATATGAAGGTAGAGGATAGATGACTATATTCTTACATATTTTATTATTATTATTATGAAGCATTTGTTATGAACTCAAAGGATAAAATAGCTCCTTATATGTTTGGTAGTTCTACATTATGAAAATTTTCTTGTTGGTAGAGTTTGTGATGCATTGAAGTGTTAAATTGTTTTCTGATATCTAATTTCTAATATAATTGTTGACGCTCACTGTTCAATTATTTTACGACATGATAGTAAGTCCATTTTTTACTGATTTATTTTTTTGTCTTGCTGATGTTATCATACATAGTGAGACTATGGTTTATTTGCCACACATTTACCGAAGTTAAAATAGAATTTGCTTATAGTTTTGAAGGACTAGAATAAGATATTGTACATGAACTGGATGCAGCTGTGTATATTCGGGTTGTTTACTTTTTTTAAGTGAAAAAAATGAGTTACCTTTAAAACATTATGGCATGACTCGAGTGGTGGTTTTTGGCTGAAAACTATAATTGTTTGTTTTGGGATATACTATATGACTATATCCAAGTTCTTTAATTCGTATCTCTAGGAAAGTTTTCACGAACATTGAACGGTTTGATAAATTAGCATCTGTTGAGGTTTGATTATAAATTTTATTATGAGTTGACTTTGTGCATTTTCAGGCTGGGCTCGCTCTTGGGGATCTGAATTCGGTCAAGGATCTATACGGTTTCAAGACATTATCCGTGCTTTTCCTCATTGGGTTCGTCTCCATACTGCCAACCATCTTGAAGAGGAAACGGATATACGAGTAACTCTTGTTCTAAAGCTCTTTTACAACTGCCATTATGAATATTTCGAATTTAAAGTGTCAATATCATGTCGGATTGATGGGCTATCAGGTGTCCCATAAGCACAAGAATAGTTGAATCATTTTCTTGTTAATATTGAAGCAAATGAGGTGAAACAATCTTTTGATAGAATCAGAAATATAGAGAGGGACGTGTACTTGTTAGAAAAGTAAATGAGGTTTGTACTAATTTATTTATTGCAGAGAACTAGTTTTTCTACCTTTATGGTATTTTTAGTTGTATTTCATGACCGAAGAGTTTATCTAATTATAGTTATTAAATCTGCTTTCTTAATACCTTTCTCAAATTAACTAATTATATATAGATCAATGGTTAGATGTGTGTGAACAAAATAATTAATGTAATTATACATGTTTTTACATGTTATCGATTAATCATCTAACATCAAGTTCTTGAGTTTGAGTCGTAGAAATAGTCTCTTGTAAAAATGCATAGTACATTAGGCCTAAAGTGGTCTCGACTTGGTGCATATGGGAGTTTTGTGCATCGGGTTTGGCTTTTTATTACTATGTTTGAATATGTTATTGATTAATCGTCTTATGAGATGTATAATTAATTATTTCTAGCAATTTAGTGATCATTTATTTTGGTTTAAGATTTAATTCATAGAATAAGGTGATCATTGGTCAAACTCATAAGCAAACTAGAAAAATCAAATGAATTAGGTAACATGTTTGAATATTTTGTTACAGCTAATAAGTAACCTAAAAAAGTATATATGTTAATTTCTCTAAAAAAATTAGGTCTATTGAGAAAAATTATGTGTTTGGTTAAGAAAGGGCATAACATAATGTCTAATACTGTAACAATGTGGTGTTACTGTGCTAAGCATGTCGTTTTCAAGTACTCCATACGCTTAAGGATATCCTATGACACGGGTAATTGTTAGCATCGTCACCCAAGGGGACATCTCGGGGCATTTCATGACCTAACTCTAATGTAAAAGTAAGTGTTTGACAGTAATTGAATGTGTTTACTTTCCATATGAATCCATTGTATTAATAGTTTGGGCCGGAGTACTTAACGCATGGTTTTTTCTTACTCCAAACAGTTCTGATTGCTTCCTTGATGCCGAATCTTGTTCTTGAAACCGTTTTCTTTTAAAGCCTAGTTATACTTTTTACATATGCTGGAGTTTATGATAGTGGTTATTGGTAATGTGCAATAATAAAGATAGTTTAAAAGAATGAGAGAATGAGATATAAACATAGGAAATAGTCAAGTACTTCACACATGATTGCAAATTAACATTGTTTACAAAAAATACTTGAAACACTATTACATGCATCACCATTTCCAGAAAACATTTGAACCACACTTGAATTTATCCTTCCCTTTGCACTCCAACTCTAGATCATCTGATATGAATGGCACTTTCTGCATTATATCATTATCACAATAAAGTTAATTACAAAAATCAACAAAAAAACAAATGAAGAAACACACGTTATCGACCTCTACAAACATAGCAGTCAAATAAACGGGTCAGAGATATTGATAATTTCCTTATGGGTAACTAAACAACGATTGTAATTGTGTGTAGCGAAATGTAATCCTTGTTTTGAGAAGCCGCTATTGTATGTCTTTGGGAACCTTACAATAGCGGCTTTTTGGTCAGGTTTGATACAGTTCGTTACACACAGTATCAGCCTTTTTCTTATGTTAATTACATTAAAAAGAACGAGTTAAGTTTGGTTCGGTTCGGCACACACCTTTTGCTTAGCAAGATCTTGGCAGCCAGTGAAGTTGTAAGGGAAGGTGCATGTTCCAAACTGAACTGTGTATGCTCTTGCAAAATTTGCTCCACTTGTTGCCAATCTCTTTTGGTCATTTAGTTCCTACAAAAAAAAAAAACATACAAAACAAGTTCAGCATGAATTCAAACGAAACAAACAAACATACCAGTAAAAATCCCACTCATAAAGTAGGGTCCGACAAGAATATAGGAACGATTGTTTTTCGGACAAAGATCACTGTGACTATATGACCGATTGTTGCATTTGTTACATCAAAAAATAGGTATTTAGTAATGTTTCAATCGTAGAAGTAATAGATTGTTTTCAAAATATAAAAATTATTGAAGAACAGCTATAAGAAAAAGAATATAATGTTTTCTTATTCACAATGATATTATATTTTTATTATTTATCTCCTAAATAACACCTATCTATCGGATCAAACACTTTATAAATCAAGTTGACAGACATCCGAACTCTGTAAACAATTTAAAACAACACAAAAAATGATGTAGAAACAAACCATACCTTGTTAGCTTTGGACTTCTCAAGATACTCATCAATAACTCCAGCGTTAGCGGCGGAGCTTGCGGTGGCGAAAAGCGCTGCACCGAGGCAAAGCAGGGCGGCTCTTCGGCCCTGCAGCGACTGATCACCGGACTCCGACGACGATCTCACGGCCGTTTGCTTGGCCCTGATCACCGGCAACTTATAGCTGACGGTTGCAGGCTGCTTTGAGTTGAACTCCGGTGAAGCAAGACCATTGGAGACTGCATAGTTGCAGGCTAATACACTGGAGTTCATGGTGGCCATTGTGACTTTAGTGATGTGTTAAAAATGTTGTGGGAGTTTTAATATATAGAAAGAATAAGAAATTTGTGGGTGTGAATGAATGATGTGTGAAGGGTGTGTGGTGGGAGTGTGGATAAGGTGAGATTGCTTGTTTTCCTATTGGCACAATTGGGTTCTATGTTGATATGGAATGTTTTTGTTTTTTATGTTTTATTTGAAATAGGAAAAATAAACTAATGGTGACAAAAATTCTAATCAAATTTAATTGTTTTTATTTTTTTGCAAGAAATAAGTCACACCTTTGATAAAGTTTAAACCAAAGTGGGCATGTATTGTGGGTTGTTGTTGTCAATTGTGTTCGGTGTAGTTGGTAAGTTGGATTGTTTAATCTGGACATGGCTCGTACGTTTATTTGTGTCAAAAAACTTTCAATCCTAACACCCATGCACTTAAACTTGTATATCCCGAACACAATCTGTTCAACTTGTTTATATATATGTGTCAAACGGGTTGGTGGATTTGCGGGTAAAAGTTGTAAACGTGTTAATCAAGTTGGTGGGTTCTAAAATGTGGACTAAACTGATCAAAAGCAGGTTAGTGGGTTGACCTGTGTCATTAAACAAGTTGGCGGGTCCACCTCCAAACACGACGTGTTTAATAAAGGGGACATGACTCATATCTTTATTCGTGTCAAAATCTTTAACTTAACTAGCACACACATAAATTTAGTAACCCAAACACAACCTCTTTATCTTGTTTATCTATATATGTCAAATGGGTTGGTGGGTTTGCGGATAAAATAAAGCTGTAAACATGTTGATCGTGTAGGTAGGTTCTAAAAGGTTGATTGAACGGGTTAGCAGGCCGACTTGTTTTATTAAACAGATTGATGGGTCAACTTGTTCAACTAAACAGGTTAAACAGGTCAACCTTCTAAATTAATTAGGTTAGATATACCAACCCAAATTTTGTTTTTCTTTCACATCGGCTTCATGTTGGGTTTCATGTCATGTTGGAAATTGATACTTCTAATGTGGTCTAACGATATCAACGTGTGTTGAAAGATGTTCCTATTCAAGTGATCGTGGGGTCAAATAACATGTTGGACAAATGCGTATATTTAGAAAAGAAATTAGAGGGTGTGTTAGTCGTTTACAAAAATAGTTGAGTAATAAATAAAACATATTTGTAAAAGGGTAAATCGGATGCTACAAAGCTCCCGCATGCGCGAGGGTCAAAAGGATGTGAGGCCAACTCACACATGATGTATACACAATATGATAATAACGGTACCTAATGGAAGATTAATTTTTAGATGTTTGTTATTGAAGTTAAGTTTATTGAGTTAAGCCTAATTTGTGAATTCTTTTTGTAAATTCTTGTGTGCGTATTTTAAAGCCTTAGAAAGGATTCACTTAAGATTATTTTCATCGTATTTTATTTAAACTTATACTATTCGTGTGTAAAATTAATTAATGGATTTTACATCAACATTTAGAATATTTTACAAAATTTAGTAGATGGGCAATTGTCTTTCCTTAGCTTCTATTACGGTGAGCCAGCCCTATAGGTCAAATGTTACCAAAGTTAGTTAAAAAGGCGTGTATACATGATCCGACTAAGTTTCCCCGTACTTTGGTATTTGTCTGGCATCTTGATACGCTGTTTCTAGTAATTTTAGCAGCCGCTTAAAAGAAAACATGATACAAGCGACGCAGGTTTCTTTCTTTCATTTATCTTGATGTGTTTATCTTCTTAACATCTTTCAAATTCATCTTTAAATCACATTAGAGGAACCCTGCTCGCCCCTACTACTTGTCCAATGCTACTTGGGAGCTTCACGAAACAACTGAAAGAATCAACTACCAAGCAACGCGAAAGCCTAATAACATCAACCAGCGGAAAGCTCACATAACCAATCTACCATAAAGCTCTATGCACGCGCACATGTTAAACTGTCTTGATTTACTCTCAATGTCATCATGTACACGGCATCCAGAATATCATCATAAATCCATAAGTACAATAATACAATATCCATATAATGTAATCTTTGGGTTGCTAGTCACGATTGGGTCTTAGTTATATTCATGGTCTATTGTCACTAGCTCTGGTCACACCATGCATAGGTCTATACAAGTTATACAACATCATGGCAAAAGACATTTCTCCAGAATCATACACCCATCAAAGATTTTCCTTAAATCATGCATTTGATTTTCCATATTATGTAGAAGAGTAGCAATTAAAAGGATCAAGTTAGATTCTAAAAATATGAACATTTCGATGTGTGCCATAATCTTACCTCATAAGCGCAAGTCATTAAACTATGTTTTTATGCTTCAAGTTCATGTATGTGACATACAATAGGCTTCATGATCCTGGAGATCAAAGTAGCCCCAAAAAGGCAAAAATCCATAAATTTTTGCTAGTGTAGCAAATTTCGCCTTTCAGAGACGAACATACAAGAATCATACTTGAGCAGATTATTATAATAAGGTGAGCCCATGAGTGAACCCCGCATATTTTACCACCATTGCTTTAGCTGTCTAGTATTTGATTTTATGTACCTGCGTAGTTCATTAGTTCCCCACTGACCCTCAGCAGGTTCAAGAGATGTATTCTCTTGCCAATATTCCTCTCAAATTTGAACTTAAATAACCCAAAGGATATACATTCAAGTCCAAAAACTACGATAACATAACAACATTCCACGTGAGAGAACACCCGCTGTTTAGGGTCATGTGACATTGTTTAACGCTAAATTAATATCTAGAAAGCTAAAAAAGTATCATCAATGAAACATGAAAGTTGTTACCTCACTTGCAAATTACAACGCTCTTCGTCTTTAGTCGATATAATAGAACTAATCACTGTCGAAAGTTTCTGCGTGAAAAAGAGAATAAATGAAGAGGTTATTATATATGTATAAACCAGAAAACAAGCTGGAGGTAACAGCAAACAGTGATGGTCAAAGAACAAAAGAAAATATACAATAGGATTTAGGACATTAGTATAAGCAGGTACTATGAACCCATCCAGTTTGTATATTAGATGTTCTATAAAGTTTTAGCATAAACTATAAAGTCGTAAATTAACAATTTTTTTAGTGCAATAAGAAGGCTCGTCTATCTGCGAGAAAAAAAACAAGAAATATAGAATACACTTCCTATGATATGCCTGGCAAATCATAGATTTAACTTTAATGAACATAGAATACGGTGTATGCAAACAGATAAAATAGCAGCTCAAATTTCATGGTTTTCTCACTATAAACACACAAACTCATGCACACATATATAAGGTGGGTTCAAATGAGAACCACTAAAGTTTTGACAACCGTTTGAAAATGAGAACCACTTTATCGTTGTTAGATCAGTTTGATGAAATAATTTTTTACAAGGTGGCATTTTGTAATTATGTTAAAACATGTTGGGTAATGTATACACTATGTGCTTCTTGTATTGGCTGATGTGCTTTTATGCAATTATGAAAATGCTACCACTTTAAGGCATTCACTGGTGAATACAAAATGTTGGGTTCTATCAATATGCACTCTAATTCAAGTTTTATGGCACTTAATACATAAGAAATGTTGTTCCTTAGTGCAGCATTTAATAAGTTACACTAGACCCTCAAGGAACAGATGGTATTCCTGACAGATGACAATGCTAAAGAAAGTATGAAACATTAAAGAACCCAACTGAAATTTCTATGCAATCCAGATAAAAGCTAAAAAGAAGACGGCAAATATTAAGAAGCAGGATCTATAAATACATCTGAATGATGAGATTCATAAACCAAAATAGTTAAACATTAAAGATATTTTAACTGTTAGGAAACAATGTTACAAGTGGGCATGGGGTGAAAAATCTAGAACCAAAAAGAAACAATATGAAATACAGAACAGACACCACCGGATCTTATCTATAAAATATATAGGCACGTATATTGATGAATGCATGGATCTTAGTTCTAACATAGTCGATTTTGAAAATAATATATGGGACTTTTAGGAACCTGTACCCGAACAGCTACTGCAACCACTTATAATAGTTGAAAACATGATTACTATACCAAAATTGCATATGATAAAACTAAAAGGTATACAGTTAGAGGCACCTTTTTACTTATTATTTGGGTCGTCTTTATCACATTGAGAATAATTACGATGGAGAAAGAGAAAAAATCAAACCTGCATGGACCTTCGCTCCACTTTGGGTGGGATGAGCATCCTCATCTTGATTATTTGAACCATTTCGGTCTCCATCTCCGTCTCCCTCTCCCTCTCCGTCTCCCTCTCCCTCTCCCTCTCCCTCTCCGTCTCCGTCTCCCTCTCCGTCTCCCTCTTCATCTCCGGCTCCATCTTCGGCTCCGTCTTCGTCTTCATCTTGATCATCTGAACCGTCTCCATCCTCATCTTCATCTTCCGAATCATCACTATCACTCAAAATGGGCTCTTTAGGTCGTGGTGGGGGAAATGTTGTGGACCTTCTGCGTGAACCAAGAACAATGTTGCTTGTGTCAATGCCTTCCAGCTCTTTTGCTCTTTCCTTTCTTCGTTTCACTTCTTTGATTTCTATTAAAAAACCAAAGAAATATTAATACATATAAGATGCATGTGAGTATGTATCCATGGACTATTGAAATATCTCATCATGAAGAGAAGTATCACTGTCCACCACATACCTGCTCAAATAGAAGTTCGTTATAACATCCAAACCGAACTCTTAATGACATAAATAAAGATAGAGCTACAAGTAAGAGGTGAACTAGAGGTGTCAATATGAGTGTGTTGCGTGACATGTCGAAACGGGTCAGTTTGGGTGGTGTGCCTTTTTTGTCAACTTCCAAAAAGGTGACATGAATATATTACAAAAACTAATTTATAACAATAAGATTCAAATTTGCTAAAAAAAAGACTTAGGGAATAGAAGGTAGATAACTTTCAACTCATTTGGCGGTTAACTAATTAACTTTTTTTACTTGTTTGAGAGAAAACAAGACACAAATCGACATAGTAAATTCCACTTGATATTAAATTAAAAACAGCTAACCTTTTTCAGAGGGGTTTGTAGATAATCCTTCTTTCGCAAGAATATCTTCCAGTTCCTTAATTAAGACGGCCTCACGTTTGTCCTCGGGAGCTTGCTTGGCTTTCTTGTAAACAGTAGGAGCGACACTGCCAAGAAAATGAAACAAGGTAAGGATGTAAAAGTAAAACGAATGTCATTTAGGTATTAAAATGTTTAAGAGAGAATGGAATTAAGTACGTCATCCCACAAGCTTTAATAACTGATTTGAGGCGCTCCACTTTCTTTCCATATACGGGTGCAGCCACTTCCTTCTGTATGTAATTGATTATATTATTGTTAGGAGACCAATTATGAACAGAGGTAGCAAAACAGGCCAACTCAAAATGGGTGATGGTCAAAACAGGGAACTTTGATGTGCTAGCCACCAACACTTCCATACTTGTATGTTTATGTAAAGAATATTGTATTAAATATGATCATAAATATAATAATTTATGTCATTTTAGGTACACAATTTAGGAGGTTTTAAGCTCCTTCTGACTACACATTTGACGAGCTTTGACCTATTTTTCAAAACCAGCATGTAACCCTACTTGACCAGTAATAATACAAATTTGCCACCTGTAATTATAAGATTGAAAAAGAAAGACAGATATACCGACTTTTACAGATTTTCCACCAGAGGATTCATCAGAAGATTGATCTTGTACAGTGTTCTTCTCAACAGACAATTCCTCATGATGCTTGATCTTCTTTTTTCTTGGCTGCTCAGTTTCTTGAGCAGGTTTTTTACGTTTCTTGGGTTCTTGAGATTTTTGAACTTTTTCTTTTACAGCCAATTTCTTTTTTCGTTTTACTTGGGCTTGTGTATTCTTACTTTCAATATGTGAAGGTGAAGAATCAACATCCTTGTTACTTTCAGAATTTAAGACCTGTGAAATGAAAATTAAGATGCAGTTCCAACACAGAGAGCACCCGAATGTAAGTAGAACAGGTCATCTCACCTCATCCAATTGCTTACTTATAAGTTTCTTAAAGGGATCAAGAGAAAACTTTTGAAGTTCAAGATCTTCCTCTAATAGCCGACGTACACCAGCCAAAGTAAGTTCCCTGGACAGAAAAGCAAAAAATCCTAAACAAGTCAAGGCTGCGTATAAATCATGTAATCAGCACAAAAACAGCATTAAAGTGACTGATAATTTTGCAAGTTCAAATAGTATTATGTTGGTACTTTCAAACCAAGTTGTCCTAACTTTTTAAAAACATAATTATATTGGATAAGACATAACCCATTCAGATTATGTAATTTACATACTCTGATTTAGATCTAAAATAAGTTGCCTTGTTCCTAATAGCCTCCTTTATCACGTGCTCGGTAGGCACTTTGTCCTTTGCATCGCCCTTAGTTTCAGATTTGGTTGATAAAAGGCCCATTACAGGAGAATCCTCAACTTTTGCTTCTTTAACAGACTCCTCTTCTAACTTAATTTGTCCCGAACCCTTGGACTCGCCATCTTCTTCCTTGGACCCATTATCTTTTCCCTTGGACTCGTCATCTTCTTCTGTGCCACTCAAGAACTGCCATGAAAATGTCAGTCACTTGAGCAATTTTTCCATGTTTACATAAACAATTTATATTCATGTCATCATAATATGGAGGTGTCTCGAGAAAACTAATGGCGCTAGGCATATTGTCAATGACACTAGGAAGGCAAGCTGATTAGCATCATAATTTCAGACATTGTAAGAGACAATAAATTCATCAAGTACCGCATAAACTCATAAAGAATAATGTAAAGAGAGTCCTAGGTGTCAGTCAAGGTTCTTTGTTCATTCAAAAGGTACACCTGTATCATTCTTCCTTTTTATAAAGAAAGCATCAACTAATCTGAGAGAACAGAAAAGTGGTCATGGGAATTGGAACATCTGAACCAATGGTAAATAGTAGTTACAACAGGCTTCTAAAGATGGCACCAAAAGCACAAAATAAAAAAGTAGCTCCGACTTTTTGTTAACACCACCCTTTTTTGACCGGGCAGTGGCGAATCCATGATTTCTGACCAGGGTATGAACTATTACAACAAACTTTTGAGGAGCTACACCGTAACATCTTATTTATTTTATCATTTCACACTACCGATTCTTTTGTTTGGGTACGCCTGTGGTGGAAGAGATATGCTTCAAGGCCCTACAAAATTCTTTTGATTGTCTATGATCCTAATACAAAATCAGGTTTGACAAACTATGAGCCTAGATCATCGTGCAAAAGCAAGACAAGAAAAAAAATCATCTTTAAACAAGAAGCTTCTATCACAACATACTGATTAGGATAGAAATGAACCCAAATTATTTTATCAAGTAGTTAAACCTAACATTAGAAACATCAAGTGGTGGTCTTAACCCCTAGGGTTTTAGAAAATTGGTTGGTGGCCTTCCACACACTACGGTCATCGTGTGCTTTTAAGGTGTAACCATTCCCAAATGCTTAAACCATTTTATTTTGGTTTTGAGGTGACACCTTTACATACCTTTATTAAAATTTGGCCACTAGCTGATAGCGGATAGCCAACCATGGAATCAGTTTGTGTTTGTTATGCTCAATTCTTTGAAGTGCAGTTTTTCAGGGTTTTTTTTTTTTTTTTTTTTTTGTGGGTTTATTTAGGGTTTTCAGCATTTGGTTGTTTTGCTCGTCCTTGCCTACTGCTTTGGTTAACTCACTCATGCAGAAATCTCTCAAGAAGTGAAGAACCAGGCAGTAAAGCATGAAACATCCACCTTTTTATTTTAATTGTTTTTTTCATATTACATAAGTATGAAAATCTGGAGGACTGTAACCTTTTTTTATCACATATTTCATGACAAAAAGTGACATGATATAAAAAGGTTTTATCCATGATTGCAGGTTATAACTTAAAAGTTATAATACTGGGAACATTATAAGAATAAAAAGCAACCATGTAATCTATATCATCTTCATAGCTATGATAAATGTAGTGTAGCACACTGAGTCAACAATATGTATCTTCCAACCATGCACCAATAGCATATCACACAGTAAGTATGAATAATCCAATAGCAAGGGGAAGCGGGAACAAATAAACATATTTATTGCTACCAAAACTTGAATTAACCACAAGTCTAAGAAGAGGTACCTTCTCCAACAATTGTTTGACAAATTTCTTATGTTTATCCAATGCATATGTATCCAAATCCATGTCTTTCTCCAATAATCTTCGCACTCCTTCAAAAGTTAAAGAACTGTCTCAAGAAAGGGAAGACGAAAGCATAGATATTAGAGATATTGTATAGTTATCATAAATTTTCAGTTATTCAAAACAAATAAGAAACAAAATAGCAAGGCTCCAATACATGAAAAAACAAAATGATGTCCATCGCTATTTTCTTTTCCTAGTTTATAACTTACAAGTAAATATTAGCAATTTCAAAAGATCCATGCTTCTCATTTAAACTCGACGTTTTTTTTCTTTTGTGTGTTTATTTATTTTAGTCATGCAAGCAACTTTTTGCAACAAAACCTTTTACAGAAGACTTTCCTCCCACCACTAGCAAAGTTGAGGAGCCCTGCTGCATCCTTCTATATGTGCAGTTGTACACACATAGATATATGCATACATAGATACGTATACACATGCAAGGGTGAGTTTAAATGAGAACCACTAAATAATTAGGAACTAAACAAACCACTTCTGGGACATAAGAGATGGAGATCTCAACCATCCACTAAAATAAGATTCAAGGCGGCTCAATGCATGTGACTAAGTTGGCGATTCAAGAGAGATTTGTGAATGCAGGGCTGTTTTTATTGGGCAGCAGCATCAAAGCAAAATCAGTGTTCTTCGATGACTAAATCTGGATCTAACACCATCATATGTGGTCAGTAAATATAGTTATATATATCTACTATATATTCTTCTTTAATTTTTGTATTATTGCGCCTTATTTGTCTCGGGCGTTCACTTTTTTTGCGCTTTGCGCCTAGGCGAGAGGCGAGGCTTTTGCGCCTTGAGTGCGCTTAGCGCCTTTGACAACCTAGGATTCATGATGCCATCATCTACACTGAGCGCCATCACAACTAATATCTTTCTAGGTTACTGTGAAGCTTGTTATTGGTCTTACAATGTTTCCTGTGATCACGACTTGTTGAAATGGTTGCCCTTATAATTGAGTACTTCAACTCTTAGTTTGTATTTATTCTTGAAATTCAAGAGATTTAAATAGGAAAGCAAAGTATATCTAGAATAACCCAAAGCACCTGAAGGACTGAAACAATCTACAATTCAAACTTACCAAGTGCTTATAACATTCAAGTGAACAACCTAAAAATGTAACTATGCCTAGACACATTAAAGGGAGTTGTGCTCAACAAATTGATATGATAAGGGCCTAAGGAGAAGGAGACCTTCTAAAATCTAACCCTAGAGAAATTTGAATGAAATAAATGATCCCATTAACCTCAGAATTCATTTAAAAAACCCACATTCTTCGTAATGCCAGAAATAGAGGGGAAGATGACCACTGAGGCAATCACTATTTAGGGTTAGTTTCTAAATTCTAAACACAACAATATATACTAGACGAACCCGTGTGCATCCACCACAAAAACCCTATTTGGCATACTTATATCTGATCAATTATCAAGATGAACAAGTACCCAACTCAACTCAACTCAAGCATACGACTTTCTTATCACTGAACTGCAACATTCCCAATAAACAAACACATCAATGTGGGCACATGATGCAAGCAAGCATGATCAACAAAACGCCCAAATGCTAAAAAAACAACAAATTTACACCTTTTCTCCCAACCCCAGTTGTTTTTCAACCAAATTAGCCCAACCAAATAAGCAATCATCCCAATAAGCTAGAAGAAAGATAAAAGCGAAAGGGGGCATAATAATAATAATCGTACTCTGCTTGGTCTCTGAAATGCTGAAGGCGAGAGCGCATAGCTTGCTGTATGCGAGACTCCATACGCTCCTCCTCTTTCAATGCTCTGATCTCTGGTGGGTTTCTTGAATTGATGTGTGATTTCAAAGAAAGACAAAACCTTGAGCACGAATCTGCGATATGGGTTTAGGTTGAAGTGAATGATATGGGATTACAATACATAAGGGTAATAAATAGTCTTCTACTCCCCAGCTTGACCTAGAACTTGCTTTCTGCTCTTCTTCAACATCGATTTTTAAAATATTAATTTTTAAAGTACATTTACTAGAATGTTCTTTTTGACCGATCTTGTTTACGAATATAACCATTAAGCACTTTGAAGTTTTTCAAATTTTCATCCAACCATAATACGTTTCCAAATATCTTTAGTTATGTTATGGGATAGAGCCTAGGCTTGTGTTATTTTCTAATATTGTTTTATATGATGTTGACATGTTGATTGTATACTGAATAAGACCTCTGATTAAATAGTCTGACACTGTTCTGATCAGGTGATCAGACATTTTGACGAATTACTTAATTTATTAAAAAAAATTTTTAACTCATCTAAATACATGAATATTAAAAACAAAATATTACAGTAAAATATAAATAGAAAACATTACATAATTTTTTTAAAACACAATACAAATACTAATCTAATACGAGATCATCGGTCGTCTAGCCCACAAATGTTTGACCAATTCATGACGAAGGTTTCCGTGTATTTGACGGTTATTGATTAATGCTATGTTTTGACAAACAGCCTTACTCTTGTCTTCTAAAATTATGTTATGTAGAATAAGACAAGTATACACTATGGTCATTATTTTCTCCCTTGTCTAATACCATATCGAATGTACGATCAAATAAAAGCGTTTTCTTAGAACTCCAAACGCTCTTTCAATGTCTTTTCTTGTCGATTCTTGCTTCTTCGTGAAGTACTTTCATTTATCTTCAAGTGGAGACGTAAAAACTTGAACTAGTGTCGTACATTCGTTGTAAATTCCATTTACAAGTAGTAGTACCCGTATTTGAAATGTTCTCCATTTGTATAAAAAGAATGAGGGGGTTTGAAGCTGTCAATAAGGTTGTCGAATAAATGAGATTGATCGATAACATTGAGGTCATTATTAGACTCAGCATACCAAAAAAACGCATGCCAGAACCAATGATCATACAAGGCCGTCGCCTCAAGTATGATAGTAGCGCTAGGGTGATCACCACGGTGAAACTAACCTCTCTAAGCAGGAAGACATATATCCCACCCAACATGCGTACAATTAAGGCTATCGAACATTTCAGGTAAACCATGGCTTTCACCATGCACCTCGTATATGCATTGAATATCATAAATAGTGGGTCAACGCAAAAATCTTCGAGAGTAAGTCAACACGATTCCTATGAATAAGTATTTTAAATAAGGATATATATATACGCTTTAAAATATTATAAAAACTAATGAAATATTTATATACCTTAATAAAAATTTTCCAGCGAATCACGACCAATTTAATTGGACATTTGTAAATACTCGTCCAACGCGTCCGAAATAACACCGTACGCTGGTTGTCAAAGAGCCGTCGTCACTTTTTAAAAAGTGGTGAATTCGGCTACACCTCTAGTGTCTTCTCTTTGTTAAAAAAAGAATATCGCTCCCACAAATCATTTGATATATGCTTAAATAATTGTCTACTCAAATGGAAACATGTTTTAAAACTCTCTTCGTCATAAATGCAATCGGAGGAAAAATAATGTCTTACCAAAGTATTGTTAGTAGCCACTCGGTCACGATTTAGAGGCGAAGATCTCTTGAGTAATCACTAACATTGAGACTGCTCGATCAAATACTCGATCGCCATCTTTCCAGTTTCAAAAATGAGTCCGTCTTCTTCGAAAGAATCAGATGAGGAGGAACTTCATTTTATGGTTGAGACAAAGTATTTTTTTTTATAAAATGCTATAGAGAGAGTGAAATTGGATGGTTTGTATAAAAATTGGAGATGAGTATATATAGGTAAAAAATAAATTAAAAAAAAACTTTTTTTTTTTAATTTTAATGAGCCTCATGGCTCTTTTTTTAAACCCAACAAACTTCAACGTTCAAAAGCACCCGCTAGCACGCGCACCCCCTTCGGGATCGCGCCACCTTGTTGGGGTGTACGCGACCAGGGTGGCAACTACCTGGCTCGCGCCCACAACAACACACTGTCTAAGTGATACACATTTCATGTGGCATCATCGAGTATTTCTGTAATACTACGTCATCAAAAAAGAAATTTAAAAAGATAACTTTTTTCACCTTCAAGCGATACATCTTGTGTGTATCGCCAACTTACAAACAATGAATATTGTTACTATTACTATATTGCCAGCCATCGATACATATCAAGCCCTTTATCACCAGTTGGTGATAAATTAACTATATTCTTAACTAATTTTCTTTAACTTTTTAATATTAAATAAATAAATAAATAAATAAATATATATATATATATATATATATATATATATATATATATATATATATATATATATATATATTCAATTTTTGATGGATGATTATTAGTTACTGTTTTAATTAAAATAATAATAAAAAAATCATGGGTTCTCATCTATTAATTTTTCAAAACACCATTTCTATTTTAAACCATCAATCTTCTTCTAACTTTTTTTCATCTATCAAAGCCTTTATTTTCAAACTTTAACTGATATCTATTAATTTTGTACTTTATAATGATTGGGAATGGAAGTTTGTTAGTGGTGTTTGAAAAATGCATACCTCCAGAAGTCAGATGCAGATCTCTTCACTTTCGATATTATCCGTCGAGAATTGATAAATCTTCTCTCTATCATCCTTAGTAACTTTGTAAGGTTAGACATGTGGGAGAGTGTATCATTATTTTACAATCAATGTGTCCTTTAAAACTAAAATTTTAATTAATAGGTTAGAAACATGTCTATAAATAGATTTAATAAAAAATATTAAATTAAATCATTAGTAATAAAGATTCATGAGTTGTAAAATGATTTTTTTAATATAATATATTATTGAAATTATGTATAATAACCACTTTCTATGTATTTTAGCGTTTTAAACTCTTTTTTAACCCATTTTATCCTTTTAGTTACATTTGATACCTTTTTTACCCAAAACTTAAAAATGGACTTTATTTTATTAAAATACGAGCCATTACAGTAATCTAGAGTTAATTTCGGTTTTGGTCACCGAGTTTTACAAATCGTCACAATTCAAGTACTAGCTTTTAATTTGTCTTCATTCTTGCCCCGAGTTTTGTAAATTGTTTTTGTTTTTGTCCTTGGCTAACGGTATCAACAATATTTATTAGATTTTTTAAAAGACTAAATACCCCTATAGGCTTAAATAATTAGAAAAACTCACCTTATACCCCCTCTCTTTCTCTCCCTCTTTTTTCCATCGCCACCCTCCCACCCCATACCTTCCGACAACCACCTCTCGCAAAACACCATCTGGCCACCCATAACCACTACCACTCTGCAACTCCAAAATCAACCCAAATCTCCCCGTAACTCCAAAATCAACCCTTTTGGATCAAACGTCACCGACATTGTCACACCCTCAATTTCCACTAACGTGGTTCTACCGTTAGGCGCATGACATATCAGTATCTCAGCCGATAGTTACACCAAACGACACAGTAATTACAAAACATAGCATTTAATATTATAAGATAATCCCAAAACATTGTTTAATAGTAAGTATAAAAAAACATTTACGGAAGCGTAATCAGTTAATCATTTATAAATTTAAATAGCGCAAAACACGCTTAACCCAAGTAAATGTAAACTTGAAATTAATGTTTAAATTGTTTTATAAATCAACCAGTAATATGATGCAATGCTTCTAATCATGTATACTTTAAGAACCTGAAAGAAACATGTTAAAGTGTCAACACAGGGTTGGTGAGTTCACAGGTTTTGATAAACAGTAATAAGTTAGGAATAACAGATCCAGTAAACAAAGTAATATCAGCAGATAGCTAGTCTACATAACAAGTTACATAGTGTATGAAGTTCTCAACCGAAGTTGACAAATGTAAGTATGCCTCAGCTGTGGTTACCAGACCAGAACAATAGGAATGATGTCAATTAAACACCCGTTTGACATGCAGTCGTGTTAGCGCGTCTAGCTCAGGTGAGATTTGTCAAACATATGATACATGTATATTACATACACCATACACACATATGATATATGTATGATATACAACACTCACATGAACCCAACACCCATATCACATTATCTATATATATATATATATATATATATATATATATATATATATATATATATATATATATATATATATATATATATCCACAACAAACATGCACATGGAATCAAAGTACTATAAACACATGCATAAATCAAAGTACTATAAACACATGCATAACAAAATTACACGAGTAAGCAACACCCTTGAACCCTTCGGTCGAGCCTCATCCATACCCCACCATAACCCGTGACCGGCCGAACCCAGGTGCACCACCAACCCGAAACCGTAACCCACACAACACAACCACTACACACCCACGCATCATACATACCGTAAGGCCCCGTTCCCAGGAAACCCCACAGCTGGTCATGCATAGCACTTTACACATTAAAATACATTGAAGTAAGAAATCATGGCAGCGGAATAGTTAAACAAAAACCATTTCATGCATTAATAATAACTTTTGCCAAGAAATACATCGTTGTTACAAGTTTCAAAAGAACATTTAGTTGTATTAGAAGACAAAATTATCATTTCTGCATAACATGGATGCCAGTCTTTATTTACCAAGTAGCTTCAACCTCGTGCCATCCCCAACGACATCATTACCTGCAAACTGATATGCATATAAAAAGTCAGCGTTGTTGAGTGAGTTCTAGTTTTGATAATATAGAAAATATGCATTTTGTAAGCTTCACTTGGTGTTCATCCATCATTGTATATAATTATTCGTTAAGAGATTCATTATCTTTCTTTCTTTCATTATCTTTCTCTTTTATTAACTAGGATTGCACAAAGCAAGAGCCTACATTGTTAGTTGGCAACAAATGCCGAACCCCTGCCAGTACATATTTATAAGTGGTAGCTAACCCCTGACAGTTGACCCACACTGCTAGACATGAAGCCTGCTCATGAATACGGGTCCCATTCATTCATTGGTCAATCATAAGGATTAGACCCCAGATGTGCATCCTCATGGGCTGAAACAGCCGCACATCAGTTGAGCAAACGACACCTAGGGTCGTGAACCTCCATTCATTTTGCTTGCAAGGCTTTCCATTCATCATACGGGCTAGGGGATAACATTCATTAAGTACCACTGTCTTTCTTTTATTCCTTGTGACCACTTGTTTATGAATAATCCTTTTAAGGCATCCGGTCATTAGAATCACATAACATGAAATATTATTTATTCATAACACCAGCCCATAAGCAAATAAAGCATTAGAACCGTTAAACAAACATAATTTCCCATTAAAACATAAGTACCAGTCACTTAATTTCTATTCCTAAAATTTCAGAATAAACCTAAGTGTTCAGAGGATGAAATAGGTATACAGCGGATGACTTAGATGTTAAGTGTCCACAGCGGACAGCCAAAGTCCACAGCGGACGACCAAAGTCCACAACGGATGAACTAAACACCCAAGTGTCCACAGCGGACAATCAAAGTCCACAGCGGATGACTAAGTTTCATAGCGGATGAATTAAACATTATGTGTCCACAACGGACAACCATAATCCACAGCGGACAGTCTAAAGTATTTAAAGGGTCCATAGCGGACGACAAATGTCAACAACAGTCATGCATGCATACTTAAGTGTCTGCAGTGGACATGCATTGTCCACAACTAACAGTCTAAATGCTTAAAGTGTCTTAAAGTGTCCACAGCGAACATTCTAACAATTTTCAAGTGTCCACAGCGGATAGTATGTTCACCACTTACGATCCAATTTACGCAGTTTCTAGTCCCATACATCATCTTAAGCGTATTCTTAACATAGATATACCAGTTACACACTAGAACATAACAAACAACCATTCAACATCATAGAATCTTTTAAAAACATTCATCTTTCAAAATAGTCATATTTTTCATGGAAAAACATAGTTTGGTAAAAAGATATCTTTTTCAATACACATACCAGCCCCAAACAAGTAGAAACAAGTAAAAGAGGGGATCTAGAACTCACCTTAAACAACTTTCAAGCTGAACACAACAACCCGAGAGCAAACCTGGAATTCTAACACCTAAACACACGAAAACATACAAGCTTAACACATAGAAACACATAGAAATCGGTCTAGAAGCTTGAACCCGACTGAAACCGAGAAGAAAACACCTTAAAATCTTACCTTTTAAAGATTTCTTCTACTTTCTCACTCTAGAACCGGTGGAAGTCTTTTTCTCTCTTTAGCCGAAGGTTGAGTGTATGGGAGAGAGGGTATGGGCGACCATTTCTTCCTTTTGAACCCATTATGGGCTGGTTTGGCCCTTGTACCCTTTTGACCCTTGCTTTTTGAGATAAAATCCCGTTTGCTCGCTTACTTTTATTTTCTTTTCTTTTTTTGAAATTTCCGGGTGTTGCACATACCCGCTTACGCATGGTAGGCGCGCAAACACACATGGATGAACACCCACACACACGGGTAAACACACCCGCTCATAATGAACACACACACACGCCTGCATTTATACAAGTATACATACAATATGCATATGAACACACACATAATAGCAACACGCCAACATCCAAAATCCATCATTCCGAACCCTACCTAAGCGCACACACACATAGAAAACATCAAATCAGGACCCAATCGAAACCCATTATCATGAAATAGCAACCGAAACAAAACTGTAACGCACTGCAATGAAGAACATAAAGAAATCGTACCGTATCGGTTATAAGGAAATGATAGAGATTGGACAAAGAGAAGTATCGGTCAACCGGAAGGCACACAATCGCGGGGGGGGGGGGGGAGGAGTTGTCACGGGAGGGGGAGGGGCTGCCAGGCAAGACAGATCGCGCACGATGGTTGGTTTCGAGGGTAGAGAGATTTCAATGGTTTAGGGTTACGAGAGTGAGGGTGATCGATTGGGGGGGGGGGGGTTAGATTAAATAGATTTTGTTTTGTAATTTACACCATAGCACCTCCAACTTAACATGAATTGCATTTCTTGTTTTCTTATTTATTTATTTACATATTTTTATAAGAGGTTAAGTAATAATAACAAATACTAATAAGTAATTTAGGTGTGGAGAGGTTAAGTTACAATGTTAACCTGAAAACGTGGGTTGTCACATCATCCCCTTGTTGAAGAAATTTTCATCCCGAAAATTGCAATACCGAGGTCAACGAATTTGATAGCAATCTGGAATAAAGAAAAGATAGGGTTGGGTTTCAGAGAATTCTAAAACAACTCAAAAGAAAAGAATTTTGGAAATTTTTAGGCTATGACATCATCCCCTTGTTGAAGGGAATTTCGTCTATAAATTTAGAGGAAATATATCTTAAGAAGGATACCTTAAGAAATGGATTCTGATCTTTAAACAGTAGCGGGTACTTCTTTTTCATCTAATAACCATGCTCCCAGGTACACTCTGGTCCACGCTTAGAATTCCATCTAACACATACAATAGGAATTTTGTTATGCTTTAAAACCTTGATTTCTCGATCCATAATCTCGACTGGTTCCTCAATGAAACGTAGTTGTTCATCGATCTCCAGTTCCTCTAATGGAACGATAAGTGATTTATCAGCTAGAAATTTCTTCAGATTTGATACATGGAAAACATTATGAACACCGTCGAAATCCTCAGGTAAGTTTAACTGATAAGCTACTAGACCGATTCTTTTGACAATCACAAATGGTCCAACGTATCTAGGATTCATTTTACCACGTTTCCCAAAGTGTATCACACCTTTCCAAGGTGAAACTTTCAACAATGCCCTATCATCGACTTGGAATTCCAAAGGCTTTATCTTTTGAACGACATAGCTTTTCTGACGATCCCAAGCTGCAGCCATACGGTTACGAACCTGACCAATTTTCTTCCGTCCAACAGAGAGGTGATCTGCATTTTTAGCCATAAAGTGTTTCAAATAGTGCAGCCTTAGTGCTTGTAGGATAGTTTTTTTTGTAGGAGAATTCAACGAAAGGCAGATGATTTTCTAAGTTGTTCCCAAAGTCTATTACGCACGCCCTAAGCATATTTTCTAGGGTTTGAATCGTGTGTTCTGTCTGACCATTCTGTCTATGGATGATAGGCCATACTCATATCCAAACAAGTACCTAGAGATTTCTACAATGATTGCCAAAAGTACAAAGTGAATCGTGCATCACGATCAAAGATGATCGAAAGTGGCACGCCATGTCAAGACACAATTTTCTTCCGATAAATCTGTGTCAGTTTGTCCATCTTGTAGTTCTCACGAATAGCCAGGAAATGTGTTGATTTGGTTAAACGATCTACTATCACCCAGATAGTATCGTTTCCATCTTGAGAACAAGGTAGCTTAGTATCGAAATCCATAGAGAGATGTTTTACCATGTTGGATCATATGAGGCTGGTGCAACCAAAACAACACTTAGAACAATTTTGTGTACAAGTTGAAGTAGTCTTCCGAAGACAAAACTACTCTTCTACAGCTATGTCAAAGATCTTTCAAAGAATTATGTCTGAAGAGCTTTTGGAGGAAAACTAAGTCTTCTGAGACTAATTAGTTTTCCTTCCGAAGTATATGAAGAACTTACGAAGGATAGAAAAAAGTCTTCCGAAGACCAAGCAGTTCTCATTCTGAAGTATTCACACTTAGAAGATCCAAGATAAAGTCTTTTGAAGAATAAAGTCATAAAGACCTGTAGAAGATTCAGAAGAAGTTGTTTCTTCCGAAGTATAAATGGCCTCGGAAGAACTTATTCTTTCGAAGCCATTTAGCTTCAGAAAAATCAACTATGAACCAGTGGACAAAAGTATGGTCTGTCTGACAGACTCTGATACACTGCATGATGCTTTTCCTAACCCATGTAGTTGACCATACTTTAATCCACTATTCACCTTTTCAACTTAGTATAAATACCATCCTTAGTTGGTGCCAAAAGGTAAGTCATGGACCTGTCATGACTACCTTATCTAGGATATTATTTTATCTTAGATACTTTACTTCTAGTAATGTAGTATTTGTCTAGTAGTAGATTCCAGCTGGTTTTCTAAGTATAACTGGCTGTAGATAGTAGTATATATAGTTTCTCATTGTAACTTATGTTACTGAGTTGAGAAGTAATATATACAAGTGTCTTGAAAACCATTCTCTTGTTCATTAACTTCGTATATTATTATCAACTTTAGTTTGAGATTTTGTGTTTCATCGATCAAGTGAGACTTAGTGAGTTCTGTGTTTAGAGTCAAAATCAATCCTGCATACCATTTCCACATTGGGATCTCCGGTTGTTGAAGTAACCCTAAAGGTTTCTAATATTCCACCTTAACCTTCGAACAGGTCAAACACTTTAACACGTAGGTGGCAATTTCAACTTTCATGTTAGGCCGCCTGTAAAGGACCTTTCAGGTCTTAGTACATCTTGTTAGGTCCAAGATGTACTAAGTAACATGATTTATAGGCCTCATCCATCACCAATCCCCTTATATTTCCGAACAATGGAATACACACTCGATCTTCAAAGTAACAGAGTCCATCTGATTTTTCCTGAAATAATTTCTCAGCTCCTCTGAGAGATTCTGACATGATGTTCTATTCTTACAGTGCCTCAATCTAAGCATTTTTAATCTATAATTGTAAGTCTGAATGAATAGTTAACTGCAATGCACGGACACAATGAGGTTTTAGGGTTTCCTTTCGACTAAGGGCATCAGCTGCCACATTAGCCTTGCCCGGATGATACTTAATGGCACAGTCGTAATCATTCAGTAATTCCAACCATCATTGCTATCTTATGTTCAACTCCTTCTGTTCATAGATGTGTTGAATGCTCTTGTGATCATTGAAGATTGTGCACTTGGTTCCATACAGATAATGCCTCCAGATCTTGAGTGCGAATACTACTACTCCCAACTCCAAATCATGTGTTATGTAATTCTTTTCATGCACCTTAAGCTGTCTTGATGCATAAGCTATCATTTTCTCATGTTGTATCAATTCACAACCCAAACCTTGGATTGATGCATCACAGTACACCACAAAGTCTTCCATTCCCTCTAGCAATGCTAGGATCGATGCACTATACAACTTGTCTTTAAGCGCCTGGAAGGCCGCTTCTTCACTATTGCCCTATTTGTAAATGGTTCCTTTATGGTTTAAGGCTGTAAGAGGTTATGTAATTTTTGAAAACCCTTCTATGAAATGCCGAGAATAACCTACTAATCCAAGAAATTGGCAGACCTCAGTAGGCGTCGTCCGCTTAGACCAATTCTTGAATGCTTCAATCTTAGATGGGTCAATGTGAATGCCATTCTCATTAACTACATGCCCTAAGAACTTAACTTCTCTCATCCAGAAATCACACTTGAAAAACTTGGCTAGTTTTTCCGTCTTAAGAAACCCTAGAATAAGTCTTAAATGTTCCTCATATTCCTCCATGTTCTTGGAATAAATCAGCATGTCATTCATGAAAACGATAACAAAATTGTCTAAATAATGTTTACAGACACGGTTCATAAGGTCAATAAAGACTGTAAGAGCATTGGTCAATCCAAATGGCATGACCGCAACTCAAAATGCTCGTATCAAGTTCTGAAAGTAGTTTTGGATATGTTTTCTTCCAGAACCCTGAGCTAATGATATCCAGATCTTAAATCGATTTTTGAGTAATACCTCGATCCCTGAAGCTGATCAAATAGATCGTCAATACACGGGAGAGGGTAACTATTCTTTATGGTGACCTTGTTTAATTCCCAATAGTCAATGCACATACGGAATGTTCCATCTTTCTTCTTCACAAATAATACAAGCACTCCCCAGGGTGAAGAACTAGGGTGCATGAATCCTTTGTCTAACAGTTCCTGCAACTAGTTCGATAATTCCTGTAATTCGTTTGATGCCAAGCGATACGGCGCACAAGCGATTGGGGTGACTCCTGATGTTAGCTCAATCTGCAATTCTACTTGCCTGTGTGGAGGAAGCCCAACCAAGTCTTCTGGGAACACCTATGGGAAATTTTTAACGGCAGGGATGTCGTCAGTCCGCTTCTCTTCTATGGCCTTTTCAGTAACTTGATCCAAAATTGTCGAATGTCCCTTTCGCAAGCATTTCTGAGCTTTTATGTAAGAAATGATGCCGAACGCTGCACCACTCTTATTGCCTTCCATAGTAAGTATTTCTCCATTAGGAAGAGGGAGTCTAATGAGTTTCTCAAGTACCAAGATAGCTGCATGTGGAAATCTGTCACTCATGGTCCTTACATTCCTAAGGTAGCAGCCACAGTGGGTAATGGTTCCATGATAGAGAAGGCCATTGAAGACTACTCTGATGAAGACTTCAAGAAAATAAACATTGACTGTTTTGCTTACAGCCATACCAAACTCCATAATGGTTGGCTTTCAGCAATGCGAGTCAGCCAAAGAACTCTTTGATGCTTTGAAGCTGATGTACTCTGGTTATACTGAATCCAAGGAGTCCAAGAAGGATGTACTGAAGCATAAGTTTGAAAACTAGACATATATCGTTGGTGAGACCTTGAGCCAACAATACTTCAGGTACATGAACTTGATCACCTCTCTTCAGTCTATGGGAGTGGATCTTCAGAAGAGAGACATTGTAAGGAAATTCATGAGTGCGCTTCCTTATGAATGGACTTTATATTGTGTTTCTATCAAGAGAACTAAGAATCTTAACACTCTCACCATGACTGGACTGTACGGAATCCTTGATGGATACCGTATGGAAATGGAGACTCAGAAAAGCCAACAGATGAACCGACCCTCAAATCCTACTGTCAGCAATGCTTTACATGTTGCTAAAGGATCAAGACAACCTCAGTTGTACCTGAACTATCCCCAACAGCCATCATCTTCCTCTGGGACATACATCATTTTCCCTGAGACACCCATGTCTCAACAGGCTCAACACACTCCTTTTCAAGATAATTGTGCCTTTGTCTCAGGAAGTGAACACTCTGGAGAATTCAATTTTGCTTTGATGATATATAGTGCTTTAGCCCAGATGACATTGAGTACATGGACATTGTCCAAAAGATGGCTCTCTTGACCTACAGAGCAAAGAAGTTCTTCAAAAGAACAGGAAGACAGTTCCCTCAGAATCCAACTAACAACAAATTTGCATTTGATAAAAGCAAAGCCAAGTGTTACAACTGTAACCAGCTTGGTCACTTTGCTAGGGAATGCAAAGCTCCAAGATCCAATCCTGGAGCAACTCAAGCCTCCCAACATCCTACCAACTCAAGGGCTGCACCAAAACCTACTGAGCAGCAAACTGCGGCTGTTGCTTAAGAAGTTGACTGGAGCTTCATGGTGCAAGATGTCACTCCTGCTCAAGCACTCATGGCTGGAACTGAAGACAACAAGGTATATGAAAACCTCTGTACTCCAGCTTGTATTGCTAAGGCTAAACTTTATTAGGATTACTACAGGGAAATAAAATCCGATATTAAGTCCTTGAACATCTTAAAATCTGATTTCAAGTAAGCAGAATCTGACTATAAACACAAAATTGAAGAGTTAGAGAAAACTGTTTTTACTTTAAAACATGAACATACAAACTACAGGACTCAAATAAAGGATTTAATTTCTAAGTTGACTGAGGCTCAAGCCCAGCTAGTAATAGCTGAGGCTAAAGCAAAGAAGTATGCTATTGAAGAACATAAATTCAACACCATCATTGCATCATCCTCCCACTCAAAGGTGTGTTATCAAAACAAAAGTGGGTTGGGAACCAATGAAATTGCTCTACCACACTCTTATGTGTCTGTTAGACAGCCAAGATGTGGCACTCATGAGCAAGAGGTTCCAACTACTGACTCACTAGCCAATGAGCAAAAGAATGATGCAACTATGGTGACCACAACAGGGAAGGATAAGGTAGAAAACCTCATTCCCACCGCTGATGTCCTACCCCTAACCACCAAAGAGAGAAAGAAAAAATCAAGGCAGCAAAGAAAACTGCCAAGAAGGTGACTGAGTCTAGGATGAAGATAGATCCCAGACAAAAGGGTGTATTCATTTCAGCCGGATTCCAAGTGGTTGGAAACTCTGACCCAGGAAAGGAATGTAGTACCAGCATTCCTATCCAACTGAAGGATCAGAATCTAGAAGGGAAAGCTGTTGAAGAAAAGGAGTGCAAGAACCAACAGCCATCACGCCCCATCAAGAGTAACATTGAGTGCATAATCTGTGATCTGCATAACCACATGGCTAAAGATTGTTACTACAATCCTGCAAGCACATATTATGCAACTAATGTTTAAAGAGAAGCAGTCAAAGAAGGTTTCACATTTGGACCTTATCACATGGTCCAAGTGACAAGGAAAGGAAAGCTTGTTTCTGAAGCTAAGTTGCTTTCGGAAGAAAATCATTCTTCCGAAAGAAAAATAGCTTCGGAAAACAAGAAAAAGAACAAACTAAGGAACAAAAGGAATCCTTTGAAATCTTCCGAAAAGAAAGTAGTCTCGAAAGAAGGTCATGCTGCTCAATCCTCTTCAGGATCATCTATATTGGTCAACCATAGAATGGTATGGAAGAACAAAACAGATGCTGCAGCCAGTACCTCTTCCTCACAAACACAAATTGAACCCACTTGCCTATACTTTGGTTCAATTAAATCATCTACATTGGAAGAACCCAAGACCAACATGGCTTGGGTTTCCAATAGTAACTAATCATCTCACTTTATGTGCAGGGACATCCACATGACAAGAATGGAAATATATGGATTGTAGACAGCGGATGCTCCAGGCACATGAGAGGGAGCAGATTACTTCTTCAACAATTTGAACATTTTAATGGAGGTCCTGTTCAGTTTGGAGGTGAAGAAGAAGGATACATTTCTGGTAGAGGTAGTGTATCTAATGGTAAGTTAAAAGTTGACAAATTAAACTTTGTCAAACAGCTTGAACATAATCTGTTAAGTGTTTCTCAATTCTGTGACCAAAAGCACTAAATGATTTTCATAGAACATGAGTGCATTATCCTCAAACTCGGGATGACAATTCCTCAGGAATTGGTGCTTCTTAGATCTCCCAGGAGAGGGGATATGTACAAGCTGGATATGAACAATGCTTCCCCACTGGGTGAAGTATCATGCTTTCTTTCCAAAGCCAATAGTGATTAGTCAACTATTTGGCATAAAAGAATGTGCCATGTTAACTTTAAAATCATAAACAATTTGGTTAAAAATAATTTGGTACATGGTGTGCCTAAAAAGGAGTTTTTCTGTAAAGACAACTGTATTGCTTGCCTAAAAGGAAAACAACACAAGGTCACTCACAAATCCAAAGAAGTTAACTCTATCACCACTCCATTACACTTATTGCACATGGATCTTTTGGGTCCTATAAGTATAATGAGCATTGGAAGGAAATCATACTGCCTTGTGATTATTGATGATTTTACAAGATTTATTTGGGTATTCTTTTTAAGAACTAAATATGAAACAATTGAAATTTTAAAATCTTTTATTCTTAAAATTGAAAATCAAAAGGATCACAAGGTGAAAATCATTAGAAGTGATCAAGGGACTGAGTTTAAGAATCAAGTTCTTGACTTATTCTGTAACTCAAAAGGGATTGCCAGGCAATATAGTGCTCCTAGAACTCCTCAACAGAATAGTGTTGCTGAGAGGAGGAACAGGACACTTATTAAGGCTGTAAGAACAGTGTTAGTTGATTTAAAGCTGCCTCTAACTTTCTGGGCAGAGGCAATCAGCACTGCATGTTATATGCAAAATAGAGTTCTCATTGTTAAGCCTCATGGGAAGACCCCTTATGAGCTATGGAACAAGAGGCCACCGTTCATTGGCTTTCTTAGGTCCTTTGGCAGCGGGTGTACCATACTCAACACAAAGGACAATTTAGCAAAATTTGCTGAAAAGTTAGATGATGCTATCTTTGTTGGATATTCTTCCACCTCTATTGCTTATAGAGTGTATAATATCAAAACTCAATAGTTTGAGGAATCATCCAACATTGTTGTTAATGAGCACACTCCTTGTGTTAGAGGGAATGGACCTGAATATATTTTTGATTTAAAATTGTTTCCAAACTATTCTAAACCATCTTATGAGAATGTTTCAGCTGGAACAGGAACTCAAAGTGACCCATATGAAGATCAACTGTTTGAGCTACCTAGACCTATTTCTAGTTCTCCAAGAAGAAACAAAGAACAAGCTCCTACTGCTAAAAGTCCTGAAAGCATGAGTATCTCAGGAAACAAAGGAGCTTCAACAAATTGTCAACTTACTGAGCCTCATAACCCAGAAGTTGACAATTCAAGCACTCAACACCAAGCTGATGAAGACAGTGACATGGAGGAACAGGCAACTGTTGATGCTGCTTCACAGCATACTGACATTGATGATGTCACTCATTCATTCAATCAGTCCTCATTGAATGAATATGAGACATTAGCTGGAGAAGGTGTTTGAAGTTCTGAGAAAAACTTCTCAACCTAGACCTATCTATACAATTAGATGTGATTCCTAGGCTCAGGATACATAACATTCATCCAGCTGAAAACATCATTGGGGATGTATCAGAAGGTGTGAGAACAAGAAGTCAGACCCACTATGGGAATGTATGCTTGTACTCATGCTTTCTCTCTCAAATGGAACCAAAGAAGGTAGAAGAAGCCCTCAAGGACAACAATTGGATTGAAGCTATGCAAGAGGAATTGCTTCAATTCAAGAGGCAAAAGGTATGGAACCTATGTCCTTTGCCACCTGGTCAAGTCCCTATTGGCACCAAGTAGGTGTTCAGAAACAAAGGAGATGATAGAGGTTTGATCATCAAGAACAAAGCAAGACTTGTTGTTCAAGGATACACACATGAAGAAGGCACATATTGCACTGATGTCTTTGCACCTGTTGCAAGACTTGAAGCTATTTGAATCTTCCTTGCTTTTGCGGCCTCCAAGAACTTCACAGTCTATCAACTTGATGTCGAATGTGCATTTTTGTATGGGAATATAGACAGAGAAGTCTATGTGTGTCAGCCACCTGGATTGAAGACCCACAACGTCCCAACTATATATGCAAACTGGACAAAGCTCTTTATGGGCTGCATCAAGCACCTGGCTATGGTATGAGACTTTGTCTCAATTTCGCCTCAAAAACGGCTACACCAGAGGCACCATAGACAAGACATTGTTCATAAAGAAATCTGGGAAGGACATGCTGCTTGTTCAAGTCTATGTCGATGACATCCTATTTGGTTCCTCAAATGACCAAATGTGCAAAGACTTTGAAAGCATCATGAGAAAGAAATTTGAGATGAGCTCCATGGGAAAGATGGATTTCTTTCTAGGGATTCAAGTGAAGCAGATGGAAGAAGGATTCTTTATCAACCAGTCTAAGTATGTCAAGGACATCTTAGAAAGATTCAAGATGAAAGATTATAAGACAGCCAAGACACCTATACCCAGAAATCATAATTTATGTCCTAATTTCGAGGGGGAGGATACTGATCAGCATCAGTACAGGGCAATTATTGGATCTCTGATGTATCTCATAGCTAGTAGACCTGATATCATGTTTGCAACTTGCATCTATGCGAGATATCAGGTTGCTCCCAAGGTGTCTCACCTAATTGCCGTCAAAAGGATTCTTAGATACCTAAAAGGAGCTCCCAAACTGGGTCTCTGGTATCCTAAGAACAAGGATTTCAATCTCTATGGGTACTCTGACAGTGATTATGGTGGCTGTAACATTAACAAGAAATCCACATCAGGAGGATGTCATTTTCTTGGTGGAAGGATTATTTCCTGGCAATGCAAGAAGCAATCATGTGTCTCTATATCAACTGCTGAAGCTGAATACATTGCTGCTGCGAGCTGCTATGCTCAACTGCTATGGATTCAAAATTAGATGTTAGACTAAGGATTCAACTTCATGAATACTCCTATCCACATAGATAACACGAGTCCTATCTCCATTACAGAAAATCCAGTCATGCACTCCAAGACAAAGCACATTGACATCAGGTATCATTTTATTCAAGATATTCATGAGAAACACTTGATTAAACTAGTAAAAGTTAATTCAAATGAACAATATGATGACTTGTTCACCAAAGCCTTTGATGAACAAAGATTTAAATACTTAATCACAGCTATTGGGATGATTAACATTGACTAGTTTATTTCTTTTGAAAACCTTTTAAAATGTTTCTTGTTTATGTTGTCTAATTACAATCTAAGCCCTGTTACTAAAGTTTTTCTTCTAAGTGGAAATTCTTCCAAAAAGAAATTTACTCTCGGAATAAATCTTTATATCTTCGGAAGGTAAATTCCTTCACTTTAGTACTCTCTTTCGAAGAATTTTTACCCTCGGAAGCAAATTTTATCAAAGATCAAATTTACTTCTGAAGGCTATTAACTTACTCTCGGAAGAAGTCTTTTCTCTCGAAAGAAACTTTTCCTTCGGAAGAAAACTTTTAATGTGTAATGGAAACCATTGGGCCCCACTGTGTAAAGATTAAGATCTTTTCGGAATATTTTAAATTATCTACCTTGCCGCCGTACTGAAGTACACTCCCAAACTGTCTTTTCACCTTATCAGCATGGTCTTTTACCCCCTATTTAAAACTTTCGACTCTCTTTCTTTACCCTTTTTACCACCACTGAAACCTAATACTTCCATTATCATCTTCTCTCTCTCTCTCTCTCAAAATTCCTTCAATCCAACCATACTTTCTTACAATGGCTCTCAATCCTCAACATAACCAAGTCATCATCCTTGAGTCTTCTAAGGATGCTGACTTTCCCCCATCATCAATTTTCTGTTTCACTCCACATACTTTACCGCCCTCACTGTAAACCCCACCATATACTCTAATCATATGACAGAATTTTGGGCAAACGATCGTTGTGAAACTCTGAATGATGAGACGGTCATCAGGTCGAGAATCAGTGGACAAGAGATCATTATTTCTGAATCTACCATCAGGGAGCATTCAGAGCTTCATGACGAAGTCGCCCCGACTGAATTCCCCAAATCTGAGCTTGCAAACACATGCACTCAGATGCGATATGGTGGTGATGTGCACAAGTCCACTGTCTACAAGTTTAATTTCTCTTACAACTGGAAATTCTTGTTGCATATCGTTCTACACTGCCTATCTAACAAATCAGGGGGTTGGGATCAAATCCCATATGATCTGGGATGCCTAGTCCATGGAATGGTAAAAGGCCTCAGCTTAAACTATTCAAGGTTTGTGCTGAACAATTTGCAAGGAAATCTTACCCGGGATTCATTTTTCATGTATCCCCGGTCATTCAGCATATCATAAATTGTGAGCTGGACCAGAGTAGACTACAATATGAAGACACTCTCATGGTCCCACACATGAGGTCAGGCATCTTCAAGACCTTGAAGAAGGTGTCCACCAATTTCACTGGGAGATTCACTGATCTTCTCCCAGGTATGCTTGAGCCAACGGCTCCTGGTGACATCCCTGCAAGCCTAGCAGGCGATGAACCCACACCAGACTTCCCCACTCAAATGCCAACTACTTCTTCCCACCCAATTAAGTTTACATACACCAGATGCCCCAAGAGAACCCCTGATCAATCTACTCTGATTGATCAGGTCCCCACTGTTCACACCAAAAAGGCTCGAGTGGAACTCAGGGCTCCCACTCAGCCAGAGGTCACACCTTCCTCCTACCATCGATCTCAATATCAGTGTTAAGTCTCCTCAGTCTCAACCTGATGAGCCCAAAACCCAAGCCATTAGCCCTCAGGGTGAGTCCCAACACTCCCCTGAGCAACCAAAAAAGGACAGCCACATCATTGGCACATCTGCTTTTGCAAAAGAGCCATTAGGTGCTGACCAAGGTCCCGGGTCATTAGAATTAACCTCTTTATCCTTCACTAACCTTTTAATCCAACCTAATAAGGATATTATGTTCTGCCAGGGCCATGATGTTGATCTACAATACCTCTCTCAAGATCAACTGAGCCCTAGGGAACCTCTAATATCTAGCCAACATCAGTTTAGCCAAACTGAGGTGAGTCCAACTGGTGAGGAGGTGACTCATGTAGGCTCAGCTGCCACTACTGAGAGTGTCTCACTGGCCTCTCAGGAAAGTGGTGATATTAGTGAGACTGAGTCTACGACAACCTTGCCAATTGATGTTTCTGAAAAGAACATCAGTAGGGAAGGGTATCCAGGGCGTCGATAAACCGTAACTGGTGGTGATGATGAACATGCCAGGCATGTTATCTCATCTCCCTATGATTCTTCAAAAGAAGATGAAGGTAGACTGCAACTCATTATCAAAGACCTGATTTCTAAAGTCTCAAACCTTGAATCAAAGGTTAAGACTTTAGAGGACAGGTCTACCACTCAACAACTTGAGATTGAATATCTCAAGGCTAAACTAGCCGAGACACAGATTGAGAAGTCTGTCAGGCACATACCTATTCAGGTTTCTTTAAGTTCTTCTTCCAGCTCATCTACTTCTCAAGATGATGCTATCAAAAAGGGGGAGAATGTACAGAAACAACATCATGAGGAACCCACTTACCCTATAGCAACAACCTCTCCTAATGCCTTATCTATCTTTTACCCCAACATCATCACCCTACAACAGTCTTCCCTCAACCAGCTCCCATTACCTTTCAAGTGGACCAAAGGATGCTCATAGATCTCAATAGGTTTCTAACCAAATTTATGTTGAGCTCCTTCATTGAACACCCTCCCCTAATCTAGCTATCACCTACTTTGGAGCTAAAAGCTTCAAAGGCTGAATGCACCACCTACCTCTAAAGAGGAAGTTGGTCAACCTAAGGTCTCTACTGAACCAAGATTAACTTCAAAAGGGATGTACAGTCTGATGGCCCAGCAACTGATTTGGATGGGATAGGTGATGCAGTTCCAGTTACTTCCAAGGCAGAAATCCAAGCTGTCGAAGGAATAATTGGACTGTCTTCATTATCCAGTGATCTGTTCATCACAGAGGCAATCCGTGAACTAGCCTCTGAGATTAACAGTGAGGACTTCCTTACAACCCCTCTCTTATAAGAACCACCACTTCAAACACCCTCACTCCAACCTGAATCTTCTGAACCCGAGTTCCCAAAGGCTGAAACTTCCTCTGATCCTAAGGGGAAAAGAAAGCTTACTGCTGTGGAGCTCTAGAAGAGGAAAGATTGGAGAAGCTAAAGAAGAAAGGCCGACTGATACTGGAAAGTTGTTGGTTGCAAGTAGCAAAGCAGCAACAGCCGCCCAAGCAAGTCTTACAATAAAAGGAGAGTGGAAATCATTGACAGGCTCATCAGCCTGGGAGTAGCTAATGAGGAAACTTTTCTACTCCAACTAATAAGCTTGTGAAACTAGAAAAGGCAACCTTGCTAAACAAAGAAAAGGAAGAAGCAGCAAGGTTGGCCAAAGAGGAGGAAAGAAGGAAGAAGAAGGAAGAAGCCATGGAAAGGGAGAGGATGGACAGAATACCTTTCTCTGCAATAGAGGCTATTCTCAAAAGGAGCTGACACCTCACCAAAATGACATGATCTTTTTTCTTTTTCACAAAGAACAAGATCTAATCAACAAGGAGAGGAAGAAGGCTGCTAGGGAGAAGTTGAGAGAAAAAGAAAGAAAGAATTAGAGGGAGAACTTACGGCTGCCAAAAAGGAGGGAGACAAGGATTGGATGAAATCCTATCTCCGAGCTCACGGATTCTCCGGTAGGCAAGTGGGTCCCATGTTGATTAAGACCCTACAGCGACATGTCAACGACATCAAAGCTAGCATTCGCTTAGGAAGAAGGCAGGAGGTTGCTCGAACTCCTAGTGTTCAGAGGATGGCACCCAAACCAACACCCAAACCACTACCCAAAACACAACCTACACCGTCTCCCTTCCCCATCAAAACAGAACCTTTCACCCTGAACCTTCTCCATCAACCTTACCTATACCATCACCCACTGCTTCCCACCAACCACCACCACCACCTATCCTATGACCTAAACACAACCAAGAACCCACTCAAAAACCAAACCATCCTCTGATCCATGAAAACCCCTAACCTTGGAAGAATTCAAGGAGATAAAGAAGAAGCTCACAAATTGCACAACACTGAGCGACATCTCTTGTGATGAAGAGTCCATCCAGCTAACTTTCATTGATGGTTCTTCTAGTTCTCTCACAAGAGATGCATTCCTTGATCTTCCTAGAGGAACACTAGACCAAGCTCTTCAACTTCTTGCAACAAATTAGATACTCTCAATGAAGTAGAGAAGAAGTTAAGAAGAATACTGGTGACTCTGCGGGACACTAGGAAAGGGGAAAAAACTACAACAAAACCCTCTATCCTAGAAAGCAAATTGTCTAGTGGAGGTTCGATGAAGATTCCCACAGCTTTGCTGTGGAAAGGGAGAATGGTGAAGTTACCAGGGCTGACACTTCATCTCTGCTACATTCCAGCAGATTTGACATTGCTGAGTTAGCAGAGAAGCCATTCTCCAATCCCTCCAACTCTGAGATAGCTACTCACATCAAAATCATTTAAGCAGCCTTCATCTAGCCGAGCTCACAAAGAAGGCCAAGATTGAAGAAGAGTTGAAAAGGAGAGCACAGGATGCTGAAGAAGGCACAACCATAAAAGGGAAGACCTTTCTACAGATGGTTGAAGGCTCCACTTTAGATCTTATAGTTAGATGGGAATATGACTACCTTTCCCATCAACTAACTCTCTTCAGAGGGATGCAGCAAAGAGTACATGTCATTCAGACCTGTACAAACTCCTCACCACCACATCAGGAAAAACAAAGAGACAGATAGATATTTGCTTTCTCTGGTGTTGAAGGCCTTGAAAAGCAAAAGGAAGTGAAGTCTTGGTAACATCAGCCTAGGGGGAGTTTGTTGGATCATATGAGGCTGGTGCAACCAAAATAACACTTAGAACAATTTTGTGTACAAGTTGAAGAAGTCTTCCGAAGACAAAACTACTCTTTCGCAGCTATGTCAAAGATCTTCCGAAGCATTATGTCTGAAGAGCTTCCGGAGGAAAACTAAGTCTTTTGAGACTAAGTTTTTCCTTTCGAAGTATATGAAGAACTTTCGAAGGATAGAACAAAGTCTTCTGAAGACCAAGCAGTTCTCCTTCCGAAGTATTCACACTTAGAAGATCCAAGATAAAGTCATCCGAATAATAAAGTCATAAAGACCTGTAGAAGATTCAGAAGAAGTTGTTTCTTCCGAAGTATAAATGGCCTTGGAAGAATATTCTTCCAAAGCCATTTAGCTTCGGAAGAATCAACTATGAACTAGTGGACAAAAGTATGGTCTGTCTGACAGACTTATACACTACATGGTGCTTTTCCTAACCCATGTAGTTGACCATACTTTAATCCACTATTCACCTTTTCAACTTAGTACAGATACCATCCTTAGTTGGTGCCAAAAGGTAAGTCATGGACCTGTCATGACTACCTTATCTAGGATATTATTTTATCTTAGATACTTTACTTCTAGTAATGTAGTATTTATCTAGTAGTAGATTCCAGCTGGTTTTCTAAGTATAACCGGCTGTAGATAGTAGTATATATAGTTTCTCATTGTAACTTATGTAGTATGAGCTTAAGAGTCTTGTAATACTGAGTTGAGAAGTAATATATACAAGTATCTTGAAAACCATTCTCTTGTTCATTAACTTCGTATATTATTATCAACTTTAGTTTGAGATTCTGTGTTTCATCGATCAAGTGAGACTTAGTGAGTTCTGTGTTTAGAGTCAAAATTGATCCTGCATACCATTTCCATATTGGGATCTTCGGTTGTTGAAGTAACACTAAAGGTTTCTAATATCCACCTTACCTTCAAACAGGTCAAACACTTTAACACGTAGGTGGCAATTTCAACTTTCATGTTAGGCCGCCTATAAAGGACCTTTTAGGTCTTAGTACATCTTGTTAGATCCAAGATGTACTAAGTAACATGATTTATAGGCCTCATCCATCACTAATCCCTTATATTTCCGAACAATGGAATACACACTCGATCTTCATAGTATCAGAGTCCATCTGATTTTTCCAGAAATAATTTCTCAGCTCCTCTGAGAGATTCGACATGATGTTCTATTCTTACAGTGCCTCAATCTAAGCATTTTTAATCTATATGGTAAGTCTAAATGAATAGTTTAACTGCAATGCACGGACACAATGAGGTTTTAGGGTTTCCTTTCGACTAAGGGCATCAGCTGCCACATTAGCCTTGCCCGGATGATACTTAATGGCACAGTCATAATCATTCGGTAATTCCAACCATCATCGCTATCTCATGTTCAACTCCTTCTGTTCATAGATGTGTTGAAGGCTCTTGTGATCATTGAAGATCGTGCACTTGGTTCCATACAGATAATGCCTCCAGATCTTGAGTGCGAATACTACTACTCCCAACTTCAAATCATGTGTTATGTAATTCTTTTCATGCACCTTAAGCTGTCTTGATGCATAAGCTATCATTTTCTCACATTGTATCAATTCACAACCCAAACCTTGGATTGATGCATCACAATACACCACAAAGTCTTCCATTCCCTTGAGCAATGCTAGGATCAGTGCACTACACAACTTTCTTTAAGCGCCTGGAAGGCCGCTTCTTCACTATTGCCCTATTTGTAAATGGTTCCTTTATGGTTTAAGGTTGTAAGAGGTTATGTAATTTTTGAAAACCCGTCTATGAAACGCCAGGAATAACCTACTATCCATGAAATTGGCACACATCAGCAGGCGTCATCGGCATAGACCAATTCTTGATTGCTTCAATCTTAGACGGGTCAACGTGAATGCCATTCTCGTTAACTACATGCCCTAAGAACTGAACTTCTCTCATCCAGAAATCACACTTGAAAAACTTGGCTAGTTTTTCCGTCTTAAGAAACTCTAGAATAAGTCTTAAATGTTCCTCATATTCCTCCATGTTCTTGGAAATAATCTGCATGTCATCAATAAAAACGATAACAAAATTGTCTAAATAAGGTTTACAGACACGGTTCATAAGGTCAATAAAGACTGCAGGAGCATTGGTCAATCCAAATGGCATGCCCGTAACTCAAAATGCTCGTATCGAGTTCTGAAAGCAGTTTTGGATATGTTTTCTTCTAGAACCCTGAGCTAATGATATCTAGATCTTAAATCAGTTTTTGAGTGATACCTCGATCCCTGAAGCTGATCAAATAGATCGTCAACACGTGGGAGAGGGTAACTATTCTTTATGGTGACCTTGTTTAATTCCCAATAGTCAATGCACATACGGAATGTTCCATCTTTCTTCTTCACAAATAACACAAGCGCTCCCCAGGGTGAAGAACTAGGGCGTATGAATCCTTTGTCTAACAGATCCTGCAACTAGTTCGATAATTCCTCTAATTCGTTCGATGCCAAACGATATGGCGCACGAGCGATTGGGGCGACTCCTGATGTTAGCTCAATCTACAATTCTACTTGCCTATGTGGAGGAAGGCTAGCCAAGTATTCTGGGAATACCTATGGGAAATTTTTAACGATAGGGATGTCGTCAATCTGCTTCTCTTCTATGGCCTTTTCAGTAACTAGATCCAAAATCATTGAATGTCCCTTTCGCAGGCATTTCTGAGCTTTTATGTAAGAAATGATGCCAAACACTGAACCACTCTTATTGCCTTCCATAGTAAGTATTCTCCGTTAGGAAGAGGGAGTCTAATGAGTTTCTCTCAGCATATGATTTCGGCTTGATTCTTGGACAACCAATCCATACCGACAACAACATCAAAACTACAGAGAGTGATAGATAGAAGGTCAATAGCAAACTCATACCCAGACAGTCCTATGTTACCCACCATAGAATATGTGAGAAGCTTCTATGATCTTACCATCGGCTATTTCTATCGTATAGTTCGATCTAAAGCTGTGGATGTAACATCTAGTAAATTACTAAATTTATGAGAAATAAAGTTTCTATCGGCACCTCAAATAACTGAGAAGAAAAGCAACCATTGAAAATTTACCGATTACAGTAGAAGGATCATTAAGAGCCTTACCTGTGCCAATGATGAATGCTTTACCCTTTGCATAATCGTTGCTGTTGCCCCCATTGTCCTTCCTATTATTAGCACCATTACCATCATTGTTTCAACCATGGTTATTCTTTCTCAGATTTGGGAAATTCCTCTTGAAATACCCAGTTTGACCACATTCATAACATAGGCCACTCATCTGGATCAGAAGATGAAGGAGTGGAATCAGAGTGAACATACCTTTTTCCCAAAGATAAGAGGGAGCAGAACAAGAAGCCATTCCTCCAATCAACGGCTCATAGGAATGAGGAAAAGCAAACAAATCCAGCAAGTAAAACCAGTAACCAAACCAAATGTGTCTATATGCATGTAACTAAGGCATCAGGCTATAGTCTAAATGCAATTCAAATGAAATGCACTTTTTTAGTTCGCTAAAACCATTGGCTTTGATACCAATCTGTCACACCCTCAATTCCCACTAACGGGGTTCTACCGTTAGGTGCGTGACATACCAGGATCTCAGCCGGTAGTTACATCAAATGAAATAGTGATTACAAAACATAACATTTAATATTATCAGATAATCCCAAAACATAATTTAATAGTAAGTTCAAGAAAAATTTTACGAAAGCGTAATCAGTAAATCATTTATAAATTTAATAGCGCAAAACACGCGCAACCCAAATAAATATAAACTTGCAGAAATTAATGTTTAAACTGTTTTATAAATCAACTGGTAATGTGATGTAACGGTCCTAATCGTGCACACGTTAAGAACCTGAAAGAAACATGCCAAAATGTCAACACAGTCTTGGTGAGTTCACAGGTTTTAATAAATAGTAATAAGTCAGGAATAGCATATCTAGTAAACAAAATAATATTAGTAGATAGCTAGTCTATATAACAAGTTACATAGTGTATGAAGTTCGCAACTGAAGTTGATAAATGTAAGTATGCCTCGGCTGTGGTTACCAGACCGCAACAACAGAAATTTATCAATTAAACACACGTTTGATATGCAGTCATGCTATGTGACAACCCCGATTTTCGTGCCTGGAATTTTTTTTAGAAACCCATACGACCCACACACTATATGGGCTTTGACCTATCAAACTGATATGGGCTTTGGACTTAATATCTTAACAGGCTTAGAATTTGCTAAAACTTGAATAGGCCTTGGCACACAAATCAAAGTGAGTTTGACCCAATTAAATAAAAATAATACATAAAATTCTAACATCAATAAAAACCCAAAATTTATCAATGATGCCAAATAAACGCCAATCATAACTAAATGAACCCATAACGTTAATATAACTTAAGATTATCGGCATAATCTAACAAGCTTAACTATGTAAATTATAAGGTATATGACATTTAAATCAAATAATAAATAGTAAACTTATAAGTTAAAGCTCATAAATATATGAAAGCTTGAAAGACCTCAATTTTTATAAAAATATAACAAACTTCTTGTACCTACTAATATTAAATAATATGTTATAACTTTTGATTATTTATTCAAAATAAGTAAAACATAAATAAATAAATCTATGTTAAATCACATCATATCTAATCAAATCTAGATCATTAATCCTATAATATCCTATTGTATCCTAATAAATTCTCTAATAAGTCAAAAACTAATTATAATACTTATATAACTTATTACATGCATGCATACTACCACCCATGATACACCATACATCATACATAAAATAAAAACCCACGCACACTCATATATATACATACACACACACCACACAACACACACTAATATAGATATATATATATATATATATACACACAACACACACACTACATACACATATATATATATACACACACACACGGCACAAATATACTATGGCACACACATACACAATAAATATAACTATGATTAAGCAATCATCTACAATTAATGGATATACACACACATGGATATATATATATACACACACACACTATACACACACAACACCACACACACACACATATATATATATTTATATATTATATATAAGATATATATATATATATATATATATATATATATAGTACACACGGCACATACACATCATGTTAAATATATACATTCAAAACACACACATATTATATATTAAAATTCATACAAGCCCATGTCCTAGTTGCCTACGTAAATAATTATAAACAAACCTTGTATATTTTTATAAAAATCCATAATATATGTATAAAATTAATACATAACTTATAAAGACAACTAATAATTTATAAAAGTCTTGTATGGTCAATCACCTACAAAAATAACCAATGCATATCAAGTACTCTCATGTAAAGATTTGGTAGCTTGTAAATCTATACCAAATCTACATAAATCTAGAATAAGACAAATTTTCATGCATGCATCATACATGTAGCCCACTCACGATACACACTTGCACACATACGCACACACACACACACATACACACACACACAACACACATATATATATATATATATAATATATATATGTGTGTGTGTGTGTGTGTGTGTGTATGTGTGGTGTGTGTACATACATAATACATATATGAAAAATACATGACCCAAACCAAGTCTTACACTATGAAACTTCAAATTATTTAAATACCTTTAGTCAATCAACACCCTAATCAACCAATGAAATTCATCAAATCCATCCAAAATAATAATACTTAATCTTCTACCCAAAAATACATCATAGTCTTTCTAAATCCAAGACTAGTGGGACCCAGTCCTCTCCTCTCTCTTCTTTCTGGCCGTTTCATGCAATACACAAATCACACTTTGATTTTTGGTTTTCTTAAATCTCTCAAAACTCCCTCTAGTCCACTTTGAACTCTCATTTAAACCTGCCCATATCAGCCCATTTTAAGCACTAATCGACCACTACAAAGGGTCATCTCAACATCACAAGGCCACCACAAGTTAAGGGTAAGATCACACACACTATCTACACCATAAACTTCTACAAACTCTTTCATTCTAACACTCCCGTACTTGTTCTAATCATTAATTTTAAACAGCTTCTTGAATCATATTCAAGTCTCCACAGCATCTTGAATCCCTCTAAATCATCCATCACATCAAGGTAACTCAACACAACCCGAAAAACACGCGAAATATCATGTGTAATCACTTCTATTACACAACAAAACATGACACCTCCAACATCTATGAACACTTAAAATATCATATTTTCAGTAACTAAAAGTGTAAATCTTTCTCATAAACTCTCGTTGGTCACAAGGGGGTTTTGATAAAAATAATGCACCCAAAAACCGGATTTCGCAATAATGTAAAAGTATACGATCAAGTTTAAAATCATAATTTAAATATTACTAAGATTTAAAATATCTAACAATATTTAAAAATAAAATTTCATGATTTATCGATAAGTGTTTTACATTTTATATAAAGTTTAAGAGCATGAAAATATGTACTTTTGAGGAAGATTCACCAAATGAGTTGGGAAATAAACTAATAGGAAACTTTTGGGTTAATTAGAAGTTAATTAATATAGGTCTGAATGGGAGGGGGAAAGCCTAACTAGAATGCTTAATATATCAAAACGAGACTTAACGGACACTTAACGGAACTAACTGATTAATATAACAAATTTTCAAATATACTTAAAATCCAAATTTATAAAATTACAGTAGTCTTATAATGATAAGGAATGTTAGAAATTAAGTTTCATAATTTTAGAGTTTATTTGCTTAGTTAACAAAAATATAAATGTTATTCATGCTAAAATGGTAAAATTTATAAAAACGAGTCCTAAGCCAAAATATGAAAAAATCAAGAACCTGAAAATGTTCTAAGTATATTAAAGTAATATATGATCAAATTTTGACCAAAGTCAACCCGGACCCAAGAACCCGTTAAAACCAAGCCCCAAGCTTTAAAATACTAAAACCAACAAAAAACGACTTAAGACATAAAATTTTAGTATCAATGGTCTAATAATGATAATATAAGATTAAACAAAATTATATATTTATAGAATTTTCTAGGATTTATACAAAATTTACCGCTAATATAAGTTAGTTAACGACTTACTAGAAAGAAAATAATAAAAATATATAAAACTATTCATACTAAGAAAGTTAACATTTACAGTAAATTATGAACCACTAACATAAGTACAAATAAAAATTTAATAACAACCATGAACTTAAAAATACACCACATAACACACGAAACGCGACCGATACGCGTTTAAAAATATAATAACCAACTAATCGACCTATGATCATACCTTAATATTCCAGATACTAAATTATACCTAAAATAAGTATAAACAAACTATGAACATATATTAAGCCATCCAAAAGTTCTAAAATAAATTCCAATCTTATGAATATAAAACGTCTATTCAAAAATAAATCTTCAAAACATTAGGGGAGCCCAAATAAAAAAAGTTTGATATATTCTAATAGCCTAACTCACCTAAAATAATAAAATCCATAATAACAAGTAAAGTATAAAATTCCAAACTTTAGGGTTTAAAAATGTTAATTTAAACAAAGTCTAGGGATCAAGATTGTCAATAATTAACTTGTGGTTTTTGAAACTAAATGCACTTCTAATAAAAGTTATAACCTGAATATAATATGTAGACTGTACTTAGATAAAAACAGAAGGCGTCCAAAAAATAAGACCTAAAGCTTAAGTACATATGTATTAATGCAAATCAACAATACAAGAAATAAACTTTAACAGACATGGGGGAGACTTAGGTACTTAGTGAGATTCTAATACAATGAAATGAACTTAGGAAGCATGCTAGCTGGTAGTACAACAAACACCCGAGCATCTACTTGATAACCACATGGAAAACACAGGTGAGTCTCATGAACCCTTTTAACTTAAACTTTGGGTGGACTACATACTTTTAAACTTATTTATGGTGCAATATTACCTGCTCGGTCCCCGATATGAGCATATCATTAAACCATTGGGAGCCACGTGGTTTGTGGATAGTACTATTAGGGAATCCCCGCACAATGGGCCCTTAGAATAGGGAAACCCATTGAGATTCAATAATCGTTGTGTCAAAAATTAGTGCAGATTAATCGTGCTTAGCATGGCAACTTAAGCCCATAACAATAAGGGGTATGGGTTAGGGGCTGTTTTAGCACTTGGGAGGGTCACCGGGTCCATGTTGATTGTGATACATTCTGTCATGCACCAATAACTTTGTTTACTTACTTATATCTATGTATGCTATGAATATATTACTGTGAAAAATTGGGCTCACCAACTTATATTGACACATCTTGAGTATGTATTTCAGGTATTTGTTTGATTATAAGGATGAGTCTGACCGGACTCCCTAAGCATTGGATTCGCAACTTGAGAACATGATTTCCTTTGCTTAGAAGATCATTCTAGAAGAACTATACAAGAACCTAGTTGGGCTATACAAGAA